>OZ020291.1:904825-950246 GCA_963971205.1 Aethes cnicana | reverse complement strand
GGATGAGCCTGCAAATCGAATTCGCTCGGAGCTGGACATGGAGCGGGTTTTTGGACGTCCATCGGTTTGAAGACTGCTGGTTGGGTAGCCTTTGTAATAATAAATACAACTCTTCTTCTTTCCAAGCTATCGTTCTATGGGTTTGATAGTAACGCACTTAATTGGTTCGAGAGTTATTTAAGTGGCCGCACCCAGCAAGTCGTAGTATCTGAATTGGATGGTTCTTCGGCAGCTTCGGATCCAGCCTCAGTGTCCCGAGGGGTGCCCCAAGGGTCCATTCTTGGTACAATTGATGGGATTATTTTGCGTGGATGGTGAGAAGAAACAATTTGATATTATCAAAGAACAACATTTATTCAGCACACAGTAAATTGCATCACATTATTATTGACAGACGCAGCCATAGAGATTGAGCGAACCACAGATAACAACTTCTATATAGATAGTGCTGTACTAAAGTACCAATAGTGCTGTACCTCAACACTCCTCCTCAAATTAAACATTACAATTAAAATTTAAATTTGCATAACAGCACTTCAAAAAACATTTTACTTTTATGTTCATTAATGTTCACTTATCTACTTTCTTTAACAGCTGTTATCATATAAACAATTTTGAAACAAAAAAAAACTTTTAAAATAAAAATAACTACAGTATTATTTGACAAATAAACAATTTTTTTTTATTAATAAACATTGTTTCATTTTTAGAATACTCCTCCTATCTCCTTATATTCAATCATTTTCATTAATTAACACAAACTGGTTAGCAAAGTATAGAAACTTGTCTTTACATAAACTTTTAGTCATTATATCAGCTAGGTTCTGATTTGAAGTTACATATTTAATGTTAATAACATTCCCTTTTACAAGATCTTTTAAAATGTGTTCTGATATCAATATGCTTGCTACGTTTTGAATTTTCATAGGTTTTTGTCATAGATATTGCACTTATATTATCAACAAGTAATATGGCATCACAATCATAATTTAGATGTTTGCTAAGGCCCTTGATATTTACCAATTCTTGCGCCGTAGTGGTTGCAGCAATATACTCAGATTCAGCTGTGGATAAGGCAACACAAGACTGTTTCTTTGAGAACCAAGCTATTGGGTTTATTCCATGTAAAATGAGCCCTCCGCTCACATTTTTCCTATCATTTTTATCTCCTGCCCAATCAGCATCTGAAAATCCATATAAGTTTGTATCCATAGTCTTCTTAAATATAATTCCTTTATCTTTTGTTTCTTGTAAATATCTGACTACTCTCTTACTAGCTTTCCACAGTAGGTCATTAGGCTTATCTGAGTATCTACTTAGATATGATACAGCAAATGTCAAATCCGGTCTTGATGTCATATTCAAATATAATAAGCTTCCTATCAGTTCACGATATGGTACATCCAGTATTTCTTCATCTTCCTTTATCTGTACATTATAGTCTATTTCCATTGGTGTCTTTACTCCTTTACATTCTTGCATGTGAAATTTCTTTAGTATCTTTTCTATCATATTTGTTTGTTTTACTATTATAGCATCTTTGTTTCTTTCTATTTCCATTCCTAAAAATCTTGTCATTTCACCTAGGTCTTTTGCATTATATTGTTCCTTCAACGCTTTTATTGTGTCACTTCCATTTCCTATAATTAAGATGTCATCTCCATATATTAGCATCCAACAGTAAATTTTATAATACATACAATATTTTTCGTTTCAGTATCCAGAAGTCTGCCCTTTACAAATTCGAAATTCAATTTATTGTCCATGGCCATGGTTTCGATTGAAGTAACTACATGATCATATTCTTTTGGTAGAGATGATATTAAGTAACATATTTGGTCTTCTTCATCAATTGTTACCCCGACGGCTTTGAGGTCATATAACAGCGCACTGAATTTTATGAGATAAGATTGCAATGATTCGGTGCATTTCATAGTAATGAGTCATACATACACTAATTCTTTCCGTCTCTCTCTCTCTCTCTCTCTCTTTCACACACACGACACATACATACTCACGTATTTAAACTAACTTGTACCGCATTTTCTGCCTGTGTGCCGGCAGTCTATGTAATAATAATTGATTCAGTAAGTAAGTTTACATTCATACATTAAATTCTTGGCGTTATAATATTGTAATTTGCTGAGTACCTATTCTTATATCTACGCTAGATTACTTATATCTACAGTAGAGCAAATTTTCTATTAATACCAACTTATAATTTCATAATAAATACAACTTGTGTTGCGCCGTGTCATCGTAGGATAATTTTTAAATAAATTTGTTATAAATGAATATACTTAACTTTATCATAACATAACATAGTCGATTTATATTATAGTTTAACGTTTAGTTCGTGTTTCGTGTTTGTCACTCCCGTGGGTCCTCTGAAAATCAGCGTCGGAACGTCTTTGCGTTTGCCGACAAATGCTGAGAGGATTCCCTTTTTAAATAATTTATATTACATTAAGTCATTCATGTAAACTAGTCTTAAGTTGCATTTGACAATATTTCAAAGCACGGCGATCACGAGCCAAGTCAGTACATGCGCCTTCGACACAACTCCACAGTCCTTATAGGGTTAATAGCATTCGCATAATGAATTTTCACGTGTTATAGTCCACTGTACCTTCTAAATTAACAATCGATACGTTGACACTGGAAGCAGGCGTCGACACGACGGCCGCAGGAGGAACCGGCGCGGGCGGAACATTTCCAGTGTTTTGGCTGTCTGGCATTTTCGTAAATAATAATTATTGAATCATACCAAGGTTTCGTAATCAGGGCCCATAATCTGTTGCAGAATGCAGTTCCTCGTTCAAGCTGGCTAGTGGCAGCTTTAGGGTTATCCTCCTGTATTGGCATGCTCAATAATAATGCAATAACTTCTTTAGACAACGCGTATAATGATAAAAGGTTACAAATCAATATTTGGACCTTAAATTGAACGCGGATCATTTAAATAAAATTAGATTAAATTACATTGCAAATATTTCACGTCTTGACGGGGGGCTATCGTTCTCATAGGAAAAGGAGCAGAGCGAGTGTTGCCAATCGGCAGGATTGAAAAAGGCTTAATAGTAACATTTCAGCATACAAATTATTGCCAGGATAGAAAACTCAACAAGCTGGTCCTCAATAGACATATCATTAACCGTAAAGTCACACCTTTCCAACAGTTGACGAAGACTTGTATAAACATTTTCAAATTGTTCCCCGTCTTCCTGTTTTCTCTCATAAAACTTATATTGTTCAAATATCTCATTAAACTTTGGGTATACATACTTCTCTATTTCAGTTTTGACTTTTTTGTAGTCCACACACTCACTTTTTGACAGCTTGAATGATAAGACAACTTTTGTGGATTCTGGCCCCATCATGTTTCTCAGTAGGGATAATTTTACCTTGTCGGAGGCTTCGTCCTGTCCTATTCCTATCAGGTAGTCTTCAAACATGCATCTCCATGCCTTCCAATCTGTGGCAGCCCCTTGAGCCGTTATATCAAAGTTAGGTGGCAATTTGACCGCATTGGCCTCCATTTTTGCAAATGATTGTCCTTTGTCATAAACTTGACTTGACAATGTTTTATACGTGAACTATACACTTCATATTTAGTATAATACCGACTGCGCCATGATTTAATGTTTAATGGAAACGATTAGATTACTGAACTTTAGAAAGATTTATTTTAGAAGATCAATATACAATTGCACAAGTCCTGTCAAAATTCAAATGTCAACCCATAGCCATACCACAGACTATAGACATATTTTAAAAGATTTGTTTCACTCATAAATCACGGCCCATCTCTTTTTGGTACTGTTATGTATCCCTCGTTTTACTTAATAAACACTTTCTACTATAACTTGTGTATTGTATTTATTCCAAATCCTAATTACAAAATCAAACTAATGCTCCAAATCTAAAATATAGACAGACATATTTTAGATTTCAGAGCTGTCAAGCTGTTTTTAGAGGGAAACTAATGGATACATTTAATATATCACATTCGTCCCCTTTTAAAAGATTCCAAATGCACATTAAAACATTATCATTAAACTACAATATAGGATGTTGAGTCTACTTAATACATGGTTTGTGTCTACACCGCATACTACAAATAAGTGTCCGCCGTTAACATTCTTTGTTTCATAACATTAAGACTTCATAGGTCTCGAAAACGATTCACATGCATAAAGTCGGTGTCAAGTGAACCAGACTAGCGAGCAAAGAATTAAAAGCAGATTATTATTAAAAGGTTTTATATAACTTGCAATGTACGAGTATGTATTGTTCGGGTGGAATCCTGTTACTCAATTTTAAAGCAGAGATATCTTCAACCGATTGACCCGATTTTTTTTCGGGGACGCGATAACTATGCGTTTTCCCGGGATAAGAAGTAGGCTATGTTATACCCAGGGTCCCATACCAAATTTCATTAAACTCAGTCCAGTCAGTTTGACGTGAAAGAAGGACAAACAAACAAACACACTTTCACATTGTTACAAAATCTTTTGTTTCTTTTTTTTCTTGAGATGTTATGTGAAGTAAATATAAAATCGATTTATACACACAGCTGCGTTTAATTTAATCCCTTATGTGTGAAAGAAAATAGGTTTTTCACTAAAAAAAAAAAATCCCGAAAGCTAGCCAGCTAAATTTAAGGTAGGTTCTGCTGTGGTTGTCTTGGTGGATTTAAATATGTAAATTATTAAAATACAAACGGTGAAGGGCGCCACAGGCAATAATATAAGCTCGGTTGCCTGTCCGAGGAAAGTTAAAAAAGGATATGGTTATGTGATTCCCGGGCTGCTTGATCGCAGGGAAACTGCTCTCCGCCAGGAGATGGAAATAGCAGGCTGCAGGTAGGGTGGATGTCCAGGGCCGTAGCTAAGCAGATTGAAGTGCCACAAAAAAAAACGAGGAAGAAGAACCCCTCCTGAAAATAATACCGTATTTAGCACATCGCGCTATCGACACCAGGGGATGTATAAAGTACTAGGATTAAATAAAAGTATTGCTTACACGAGGGATGCGTGCTAAGGACTTATAAGAAGCTTGCAACGCCGACAGCTCGATACGGGGAATGAAAACGTCAGGAATTCTGAAAAGAATAATTACATGAAATCTAGCCGTAGTGGCAAGGAAAAACTTCAAAAATAGAGCCCTTTTAATATCACATATGTGTTGGGCGAGCTCCAAAAACGTTGAGTACAAGTAAAACTCGGGATCTCAGCTTAAAAATGGTTGTATTACTTGAACAATAATCTCACTTTGTCACAATGGCTTCTTATAGTTTATCAACATTTACTTCAGCTTATGGAGTCAACACAGGTTTAGAAAAAATAATAACATAGACAACCATAAAAACAGAACTAACCACAGATAGCACTACAAGTAATTTCACATGTAGTTACACAACTGATACGATAATAAGCATTGCTGCCAACCTAAAATAAATCTGCTATGTTGGTATATTACCAAAAATATACTTAATAATTCACAACAAGTAATCATATATGTTTTGTTACAATTTAATTGCTAACATTCGGCTAATCCTGGCATCAAAACGCGACCTCGCGTTTATACTGTTACAATATTAATCAGTAGTATTAACAAAACAAAATAAACCAGAAACAACACTTCTAACAGCCTACTTTGACGTAGAATAAACAGCAATTGTGTTCTTATCAACTACATCACTACAAGCATTCACCTGTAATGACTCACTCTTATTAACTACATCACTACAAGCATTCACCTGTAATGACTCACTCTTATTAACTACATCACTACAAGCATTCACCTGTAATGATTCACTCTTATTAACTACATCACTACAAGCATTCGCCTGTAATGATTCACTCTTATTAACTACATCACTACAAGCATTCACCTGTAATGATTCACTCTTATTAACTACATCACTACAAGCATTCACCTGTAATGATTCACTCTTATTAACTACATCACTACAAGCATTCGCCTGTAATGATTCACTCTTATTAACTACATCACTACAAGCATTCGCCTGTAATGATTCACTCTTATTAATTATATCACTATCACTAGATCACTACAGACAAATATTCGCCTGTAATGACTCACTTTTGTTAAATGTCATCTCTCAGATTGCTCTTGTGTTATACAATAAGCTCACTTTATACATTCACTTTTACTATTCACAAGGATTATCTACTCTTTAGTATTAACAATATCACATTTTCATGTACCGACTTTATTTCCCAAGTAACAATTTCTGGTTCTATAGTAGCCCATAGAACATTTCTCAAAACACCACCTTAGCCCTATAAAAGGCCATAGAAGGTTGAGTAACGCCGATCTGGCGCAGTTATATCTCCATTTAGTGATATAGCGGAACCGTAGCAGCTTTAGTTGTGACGTTTTAGGTCTGTAAAGGTGATGTAATGAGGACTCGTATTACAATTTAGTGACATACGGGCCACAGTAACGCTAATATAGTGCTTTTTTATACTGTAGTAGCGTTCGTTGATTCCCTTATAGTCCTATTTTAGTCTATAGTAGAATCCGTGATTCCTATTGAGGCGCTTTCTCGGCAAAGTTTGGTATTGTGTGTTTTTGCTGTGAACTTCATTGATGGACAACAAAAATAATTCAATTATATAAAGGAGTTCTATTCTATCGTGGTAAGTTTATGTTATCTTATTTAGACATTTAATATTTCGATCAATGCTGCAAAAAGCACGTGCGACTAAAGTTTTACTGATAGAATAGTATATGATTTGCTTAGTATTTTCAATGCGCCCTCGATTAATTGAGTTTTGAATAAAATATATTGATATTATAAAATTAAATTCACAGTCATTTCTACTTTAGAGCCATTAAGTACATCCGTGGGTCTTATCGGCTCACTATAGTACCACCGACTCCTGTCATGTCAAAGTTTGAGTAAAATAAGAGTTCTTTATCCTATGACGGATCTATAAACTCCATTATAGAAAGTTTCGGCCATATAAAAGAGTCATAGACACAACTATCGTACGAGCCTATAATAGGGATTCAAAAACAATTAGAACACTTTTAAGTACTATAAAAATGTCCTAAAAATCGATTATAAAACAAAACCGCTCTATTACGGCGTCATTATGGCTACTAAAGTCCATGTACTATAGGAGTGATTTGTGGAACCACAATATCGTAAAATCCTTGTATAGTAGAACGTTCATCACTGCTAAAACGCAAGATTTATAGCGGTTGTCCCGGAAACCTTATAGCGCAAATTAGATACATAATGGTAATTTCAATCACTTTTATACAGTAACATAGCTCTTTAGTGACTATATTTGAAGTTTTTATAGCACTTTACTATAATAGCCCTATAAAATGGTTCTCTAAACCTTTACATCAACAACTTATAGGATAATTTGGCTCTTTAGCTTATAGAGCAAGAATGTGTTCCCAAACGCCTTTATACAACTGGTAGTCACCGCTAAGACCTTTATACGACGTTTACTCGACCTTTTAGTGATGATAATTCAAGTTATAGGGCCAAAATGTTACTTGGGTTAAAGTCGGTTTATTTATCTGTAATATAAAAAAATATATGTATCTCTTTCCTTAATAGTCAATCACTTGAAGTAAATATAATGAGATCATTACTCTCAGTCACTTAGTTGAATGATAATACAATAGAAACAATACTGCACAAAAGAAAAATATCATCACATTCATTAATTATCACTATGTAATTCTTGTAAAATATTATCATATTATTTAACATGTATCAATATATATATTATAATTCTTTTTTTTTTTCGCCCATTTTACCAGTTCTATATATTATTATTATTATTCTGAATCACTAGATAAAACATCGTTGTTAAACACCAACCAAGGATGCAGTTTGTCTACAGGATATACACCTCTATAAATCTTACTGCCATCCTTACGTGTAATAGGTGTATCTTCCACCTCATATCTGTCATTCCCTAATACTTTGCAAATCCTGTATGGACCTGCACACCTCTGAATTAATTTCCTACTTTGTCCTGGTTCGTTTCGCATTTCCCTTTCTACTCTTACTAAATCACCAACACTATAAACTTTGGGATTTTTTCGCTTTTTATCAAATCGTTCCTTCTGTATTGCCTGACTATTCTCTATCTTCTTTGCAACTTCAGATCGAACTTCCTCCATATTCTGAAGAGGTTCTACTTCTGCTACTATTGGATTCAAAAAACTATCTGAACAGCCAGTAGTTCTTAGGCCAAACAGCACTTCAGCAGGTGTACGTCCAGTTGTTTTATTTATTGTGTTATTTAATGACCATTGCACTTGAGGTACAGCCTGATCCCATAAATTATCCGCTTTTCCATGATTAATAGCTGTTAAAGCATCGACAATAGTACGATTATACCGTTCTACTTGTCCATTGGCTCTAGGTGTAGCCACCGCGTTCAAAATATGTTTTACACCTTTTTCATTTAAAAACTTGTCAAATTCTTTGCTCGTGAAACTGGTTCCTCTATCAGAAATAATTCGTCTTGGAACTCCAAAAATAGCGAAATATTCTGTGAACACTTTAATTGTTGTACTCGTTTTCAGATTTTTTACAGGTTTTATGTATATAAATTTTGTGAAAGAATCTATTATGCAGAGAATATGACAGTTCTTATTTTTACTCAATGGAAAAGGTCCACAATGGTCAGTGTGAAGAGTATCAAATGGTTTGTTTACTTTGGGTATTGGATGAAGAAACCCTTCTTTAGGGCCAGTAGGTACCTTACTATGAGCACAGTTTAGGCATGCCTGACAATATTTTTTTATGAAACGTCTCATCTTTTGAAACCAATACACGTGACTAACCCTCTCATATGTTTTATCAAATCCCAAATGTCCTACATCATCGTGGTTCATACGAACAATCTGCCACCTCACTGATTTCGGTACAACCCATCTTAAATGTACCTCACCGTTCTTTTCTATGATTCGATATAATCGACCATTTTTGACTGTATAGTTTTTATGAATTTCCACAATGTCTTTTGTGGCAGAATCATGTAATATATTTATTATGCGCTGCAATTCAGTATCTTGCTCTTGCACTGTTTGTAACCATGTGTTATCATCGATAGCCAAAATTTCCATTGTATCTTTGATTTCATGTCCTTCCGACTGTATTGGATTCCGTGATAAAGCATCTACATGGAGCATCTTGGATCCTTCTCTATGTTCCACCACTAAATCATATTCTTGCATTAGTAGGTACCAACGAGCAACTCTAGGAATTAAATCCCTTTTTATCATTGTGCTTCGTATCGCTATACAGTCAGTCACAACTTTGAATGTTTTTCCTAGCACATAAACTCTAAACCGATCTAAGGCATTAACCACTGCCAGTGTTTCCAATTCATATGAATGCATTTTACTCTCATCAGTCGTGGTTTGTCGACTATAATAGGACAATGGTTGTAAACCCGTAGTGGGATGCCGTTGCATCAATATTGCACCAATACCATATTTACTAGCATCTGTATGAATCTCTATATCTGCATCAGGGTTGTATAAAGCCAAGACGGGACGACTGGTCAGTTTATGTTTGAGTTCATTGAAGGCAGCCAATTCAGAATCTCCGAATTTCCAGATCATTTCCTTTTTAGTCAGCGCCGTTAATGGTCTGGCTATTAAAGAAAAGTTCTTGATGAACCTTCTGAAATAACTGGTCAAACCTATGAATTGGCGCACTTCATGAACATTAGTTGGCATCGGAAATTCTTCCACCGCTTTAATTTTAGTCATACCCGGCTTTACTCCATTTGTACTTATCTCATACCCCAAATAATTTATCTGCGTTTTGAAAAAATAACATTTCTTCAGATTTAATGTAAGTTTAGCAGAGCGTAGCAATTGAAATACCTTCTCTAATTTTTGTAAGCCTTCACTTACAGAAGTAGACGCTACTAGTAAATCATCCATATAAGCTAACGCCAAATTACGACCAAAGCCCCTTAACATAGCGTTTATGGTTCTTTGGAAGACACTTGGAGCATTAGCCAGCCCGAAAGGCATTCTATTAAATTCAAACAAACCATCTGGGGTGACAAATGCGGTCAGTTGTTTACTTTCCTCATCCATTGGTACCTGATAGTATCCAGAAGCCAGATCTAGACTACTAAAGTACGTATTACCCCCCAAACTATCCAGCTGGTCCTCAATGCGAGGCAAAGGGTATTTATCCTTAATAGTCTTCCTATTAAGAGCTCTGTAATCGACACAGAGGCGTTTTTCACCGTTTTTCTTTTTGACCAGGATTATAGGGCTTGCATAAGGAGACATGCTCTCTTTAATAATGTCATTTGACAAAAGGTCTTCTATTATTTTTGACAGCTGCTCACGTTCAGCCTGCGACATTCTATACGGGTTGTGTACAATGGGTACATTATCAGTCAATGTTATGTGCATCTTGGTTAAATCTGTTTTGCCTAACTCTCTCAGATTTAATGCAAAACAGTCCCTGTATTTTCGCAATAAACCATAGAAGGCCTCTTTATCCGTTTCACTCATTTCGGTCCCCAACTTGATGTCTTCTAGAGGTAGTTCTTCATATTTAGTAGTCTCATCTGTAAAACCTACATACTCATTGTTAATTTCTTTATATGTATAACCCCGGGCTAACAATGTTGTTTTATTCAGCTTTAACTTCTTACTGGATAGATTTGTCACCATCACATAACCCTTTCCTTTTTCAAATGTGTAGATGCCAGGTAATATTATATATTCACAGTCATTAACTGTTCTATGGCTATACTGAATAAACAGTCCTCCAGTATAGTCATCTGCTTCCACATCTACCGGTGATGTAGTAAGTGGCGAGATCTCAGTTTCACTCCGAAGTATCAATGGTGTTTTGACCGACTCTTCGACCACCTCAGGCTTCTGCATGAAAAATAAAGCATCATTGGTTTTGTAAACTATCACATTGGGCTTCTCTGTGAATGTTTGACCTATCAGTACCGGTGTTCGTAAATATTGATCTGAAACTATTAACACTTCCACATTTGCTGTAACATTACCTATCTCTATAAGTGCCTTTTTCTTTCCCAGTGGCTTCACTGCAGCATTTCCAAATCCTTGTAACATAGGTGAATCACAATTATCCCATTCCTTAAATATAATCTTTGCCTCCGTCTCTCTTATAAGGGTACATTTACTACCGAAATCTATATATGCTTGTACCTGTTGACTGTTTACATAGATCACTTTGTGATATTTATCATTTACATCCGTTGTATTGCTAATGCAAAGAACTGTCTTAGGTAAGTCTTGATACTTTTCATTTTGTTTCTTTTCATCGTTTAAATTCAATTGCATTTTCTTGCGACAATCCTTTGTATCATGACCTATCCTGGAACAGTAATTGCATTTTTTAAGTGGTTTGTTACACTTTAGGCTAATATGCCCAACCTCGTTACAATTAAAGCAACGCACTTGCTGATTGTCATTTCCTTTAACGGGTAATATTCTACTCATTGGAGTTGGTGCACTTTTATTACGCAAATTATTAAAATTTGGTTCATTCAGAGTAATGGTACGCAAATAATTTAATAAATTCTCTGGATTTGTGAACATGCATGCACCAGAACTCATTCTTACAAATTTGTCGTCAATTCCTTGTATTAGACAATCAACTGCGTCTTGGGCCGTTATTCTGCACTTGTTTAATAACGCCATTTTATCGTAATAATAATTTTCTAACGGTTGACCTATGCGACAGCGAAATTTCAACATATTAATTAAAAGATCCGCATAGTTTTCTTTAGACAAAAATGCCAATTTTAATTTTTCCGTCCACTGTGCCCACGTTAACAGTAACGTAGGTTGTCCTTTGTACCATTTTTGGGCTAAACCCACTAATTTGGGCATTGCATAGTAACATATTTGACGGTCATTCCAGCCATAGATCTGCGCGCATTCGTTTACTTTTGTTATCCAATTCTCTACAGTTTGACTATTATCGCTAGGGTCAAATTCAGGGACAATGCTACACGAAACAGGAAAATTAATAGGTCCGCTGATTGATGAATTGAGATTTGGCAGATCCATTGAATTTGACATTGACGTTTGAATCGGCGGCGTTCGAGTTGCGGCACGACGTTCAGAATTTCCGCGACGTTTCGATTCATTACGACGTCTATGCGACCGACTTGAACGATCGCGACGATGTTTACTTTTTTTACGCTTGTGGTCCTTGTCTCTGCCCCGCGAGTGACTTTCCCGCCTATAATGGACCTCAGTACTGCTATCACTACTATTTTCAGATTCCTCACGACTCCTTTTCGCAGGTCGAGAACTATGCGCACGAAACATGATACTCTAAGAATCTTTTCATAACACAAACAACAAAGCGTAAGCACCAACTCACTAAATGAAATATAACTTGTAATGTATATCTATCTTAATATGTAATGTATCTTAATATAATATGTCTATCTTAATATGTAGGTAGGTACTTAACTAGTGATCAATCACAAAACAAATCTATTTACCTAACACATGAACTAAACATTAGATAACTAAAAAAAACCGTAAAAATGCAATCGACAACTATGTTCTCGCTTGAAACACCGCTGAAAGTTCGTTTTTGTTTGCACTTCCAAAAAACAAAACAAGATCGCTGTTTTCCCTTTTCACTTCGTTTTCATGGTAAAAACCAGCACGACGAATAAAAGTAACCACCAGAATGTTCAACGTTGGAGGAAAATGAAGAAGAAAAACATACATAAATTCTTCTTCGTCAAGGTTATAAATCACTATTTCACTTTAAACGTATGTCACTCGAAGCTTCGAATCATCATTTGCAGCAGCATACGTTGATTTTACGATGACCAAAACAAGAAAAAGGAATTATCTGACCTTGGTTGCTGTTCTCAATTTCTCATTGCAATCCAACTCGGCGGGCGCCGGCTTTCAGCTTTCGCTTATCCCGCTTCTGAGATGTTGGGCGAGCTCCAAAAACGTTGAGTACAAGTAAAACTCGGGATCTCAGCTTAAAAATGGTTGTATTACTTGAACAATAATCTCACTTTGTCACAATGGCTTCTTATAGTTTATCAACATTTACTTCAGCTTATGGAGTCAACACAGGTTTAGAAAAAATAATAACATAGACAACCATAAAAACAGAACTAACCACAGATAGCACTACAAGTAATTTCACATGTAGTTACACAACTGATACGATAATAAGCATTGCTGCCAACCTAAAATAAATCTGCTATGTTGGTATATTACCAAAAATATACTTAATAATTCACAACAAGTAATCATATATGTTTTGTTACAATTTAATTGCTAACATATGAACTTGAAAAATAGGCCACATGCCCGCTCGCTCGAGCGTTGATCTCTCGACAAGATGTCCGAAAAACCGGAGATGACGTATACGTCTAAACGAAAAGTCAAATCTGACAGTGACAAAGCGGAATGTCGCCATTAAAATTCAAGAGAGGCAAAGGTAAAAGCGCATCTTATATTAATAAAAAAAAACATTGTAACAACATTTATAATATTAAGTATGGATGGACAGTCCAAAGCTTGTTTTAAAAAACTTTTTTTTTACTTTTGAATTTTAACAGACTTGGGATTGACACCGACTTCAAGTATGCGATTCAGTCAATTGCGATGTAAGGAATTTAGTATTTAAAATATTATATTTATTGGCCTGTAAAATGTAGGTATTTGTTTAATACCTGCCTTTTCGATAGTCTAGGTGCTGCGTTTTTTGTGAGGTAAGTAATGCAGTCGTATATTCAAATAGTTTTCCATTACCGGTTTGGTTCGTAAAATCAAGTGGTTTGTTAGTGGTGATTGGTCGTACTGGTGAAATTGTATATCCTCAAATAAGTTTAACCCAATGAAATGAGGTAAAGCTTTCGATATCAGCTGTTCTTTGATATTCTTTGTTGTAACTGCCAGTTTCTTATTAACTATGTGAACAGGGGCAGGAAATGAAGCACTAATGTAAGTCTGTTTGTGCAGAGTTTATTGGGAAAATATAATAATGATAAGAAAATGGCGTTCACTTCACTCAAGCGCGATACAAGAGAGATCATAGATACTTTGGATTTTTTACATAAAGTATGGAGCAAATACAGTATTGCCCCAACAACGAACATTTAACATTGTACTACCAACACCCTCCCTCAATGTTAAAATACACTCACAAAAACTACAAATGGTTAATCACTAATCAATTAAATACTAAGTCCTAACATGCTCCTAAACTTCTGGAATTTAACTTTGCCTAATGGCTTTCTTAATACATCAGCTGGTTGTTCATTAGTTCCAACATGCCTTAGCACAATTTTCTTTTCAAAAACCTTCTCTCGGACAAACAACACTTTGACATCAATGTGATTTAGTTTATGATGAAACTGTGGATTTTTTAGTCATTTTGTGTTTCACGAACTCCGGACCAAACATTTGCTGTGCATTTTTTAAGCCTATCAGGCAATCGTCAGCGGCCGTGTCTAGCAGACAGTCAACATCATGCCACTGATTGTTTTTGTAATAATAATCTGCATTCGGCAAGGTTTTTATTTTTTTCATCTATTATTTTTTTATAACGGGTTCATAATCTTCTCTTTTTTCTTCAGAAATTTCTTCAATTTTCTTTTCTTTTTTGCAGACACTTGCAGAATGGTTCTTCCCTTCACAGTTTGTGCATTTCTTGCCCCAAGCAGGACACACACCCTTCTTAAATAAATGAAATTTACCGCAGAATTTGCACAATTTCTTTTTCTCTTCCTCCACTGTTTGAATGCACTCTTTTCTAGCATCTGTCAATGTCATGGTTTTCATCTGACTTTCCATAGCCTCTGCAGCTTTACACATGTTCACTGCCTGGATAAGCGTTAAGTTTTCTTTTTTAAGCAATTTTTTCTTCAAGTTATTGTCAAACACGCCCATCACAATTCTATCACGTAACATTTCATCCTTTTCCTTGTAATCACATTCTTCTATTAGCGTTGAGATGCTGCTATAATAGGACTCAAAACCTTCACCTTGACTCTGAACTTTAGAGTTGAAAATAAATCTATTGTAGATCACGTTTTTTGTAGGTACCAATTTCGACATCAATTCTGAAAGTAATTGTTCACAAGTGGTCGGATTCTCCATGAAATTATTATATTTTTTCAAGGCATCTGTGCCTATTGCTGACAGTAAAATGCTCACTTTGCGCGGCTCCTGATCGGTAGGCCATTTGTCAATCTGTGACGCTTTAACATAATTGTCCCAGCCCGCTCTAAATAGTCGGTAGGCTTCTTCGGGGTCAATATTTATATTCAAAGGAGCCGGCCACGGAACATTTATTGCGGGTGAAGATGGCGATGTTAATGACGCCATTTGTTGCTGAATAATCCTCAGCATTTCACCTTGCTGCCGCACCAACTCCGCTAGAAGATCTTCCATGTTTGTTCGGTTTCACGCTGCCACCATGTTTTAATATAATATATACATGGTGGGTCAGAAAATATGGCAAATAATTAACCCACAGTATCGGCTATCGATTCTAAGTAATTATATTGTATAGGTCATTAATTTTTTTCGAAATGGTAAAAAAATATAATAGGATTCAGGCGTCGCTCACACAACCAATCCCATATACAATTATTTTTTTTACTAACTCAAAAAAAATAAAGACCTATATACTTAGAATCGATAGCCGATACTGTGGGTTAATTATTTGCCATATTTTCTGACCCACCGTGTATAATAATAGTTTGGCTTAATGCAATAAGTTCTTTATTTTATAATAATTAATTCAACTTACAATCTGAGATCTGAGATAGATATGACAGGCCAGTGCTAGCACAGTAACGGTGAGCCACAGATACATACAACAGACATGACATTGTGAAACTTGATATTCCAATTTTTGGGATTATTTTTAAGACCATACCGGGCCTTCCTAAGCTTACAAACTTTTCCATCCATTTGATCACAATCCAATCCAATAGGTAAATTAACATAAAAGTCACCAGCAATCTCTCCATAGAGAAAAGCGCTACAAACGTCAAGTTGGTGTGATTTAAAATCGTTCTCATTAAAAAAAGCCAAGAATAGTCTCACTGAGGTTAACTTTGCAACAGGACTATAAATCTCCGAGTAATCTTCTTTTTGTTGAAAGCCTTTGGCCACAAGGCGAGCTTTGTAAGACACAATATTCCCTTTCTCATCTTTCTTTTTCCTAAAAACCCATTTTGTGTCAATAATGTTGCAATTGTTTGGCTTGCTTACATAGTCCCATGTACAATTTTCTTCCAGGGCGTTCAGCTCCCTCGCTATGGCACCCTTCCAATTGTCGGCATAGCTGCAAGACATTGCCTCTGCATAGGTGCTGGGGTCGTCATCATTCACCGTTGTTAGCAGTCCCAGCTCATACTCCCCTAAGTATCTTGGGGTTTGGAGCATCCTCCTAGGTCTCAAATTTTGGGGCCTCTCATCTTTATGGGTTGAACTCTCAGGATTTTCTTCAGCATCCTCAAATGAATTATCATTAATAACAGACTCAATACCTGCGTCTCCTTCATCCTGCTGCTCATCCTCAGTTGTAGAAATATTGTTCAAATTGTCTTCACAACAAATGCTTTCTTCTGTAATTTCAGGAGCACTGGTCTTGTCTTTTCTTTCAGGTGCGGCAGAAGTTTCCAAAAAGGTACGTAAATCGTTATTCATGAACTCAAGCCCATTATCACTCCTTAGAACTTGTGACCGCTGAGGGTCACAAGCGGACGTGGGCTGATGAGAAAGTGGAGAAATGGGAAGAAATTCGGGAACGAGTGGCAACTTACTTGAAGATGGTTTTGTCTGAGCTGGTTTCGGGCTGAAGTCTTGGGCTGGGGTGATCGTGTACACCAAACTAAACTGCAATATCCTTGAGTGCACTAATTTCACTAGGTTTTACGTATTTGGATAGACCGGCGCGCGCGCGAGAGAAATACGTCCGTGCTCTGAATCACCGAAATGCATACTGCCGGAGGAGCGGCGCGCGCGTCTATATGAATCAGTGTTGGTGTGAGCGGGATAGCAAGCGAATGTGACGTCACGCCTGTGCGGCGTGTACATCCTGGGGGGCCCGATGAGAAGCCTCTTCATGAGCTGAGTCCAAGGGCAGCCTTGCTATCTTGAGCACAGGTCTGCGCAGATGTCCGTGGGCTGTGTCCATATCCACAACCCGGATCACCCCATCCTTTCCAGGTATTGTGCGGGTAATTCGCCCCAGTTTCCATTGGAGCGGAGGCAGGTTGTCCTCCTTGATGAGTACAAGTTCGCCAACTCGAGGAGGTGAGGAAGGGGAGAGCCATTTGGAGCGGGTTTGAAGGGTATGGAGGTAGGATTTGGCCCAAAGTGTCCAAAAGCGCTGAGAAAGGGCTTGTATGAGCTGGAAACGTTTAAGAGCTGATAGTGGCCTGTCATCAAAGGATGGCTCGGGTAGAGCAGTGAGCGGACGGCCTATAATAAAATGGCCGGCAGTTAAGGGTTCTAAGTCCGTAGGGTCGGACGAAAGTGGGTAGAGAGGTCTAGAGTTTAAAACAGCCTCGATTCGTGTCAGAAGTGTGGAGAATTCTTCAAAGGTGAGGTGTTGTTCACCAACTACGCGGTAAAGCAACTGCTTTGTAGACTTGACGTTAATTTCGTGCAAGGCGCCGAACCAGGGCCCTTTCGGAGGGTTCAGCAGCCAAGTTATGTGCTGATTGGCAAGTTTGTGTGTGATTGCATCATTATTTGCATTGAGGAAGTTTTGGACTTCAATGAGCTGATTTCTAGCACCTACATAATTTGTACCGCAGTCAGATCTAATGAGAACGGGTGCACCGCGCCGCGAGATAAATCTTTGTAACGCTGCGAGAAAGGCTTCCGTGGTGAGAGCAGAGACGACCTCTAAATGAACCGCCTTAGTTGAGAGGCACACAAATAGGCAGAAGTATGCCTTCAAGAGCTTTGCGTTACGTAACGTGCTAGACTTAACGAGGAATGGGCCGGCAAAGTCGGTTGTGACTTGGCTGAAAACAGGTTGAGGCGTAACCCTGTCCGCCGGAAGGTCGGCCATAACCGGGGCTTCGGGTTGAGCGCGGCATCGAAAGCATTTTATACACTTAAATACCCTTTTTCGAACTACACGGCGAGCGGATAATATCCAGTATTGCTGGCGTCAGGATGGCAATATATTTTGTGGTAGTAATCAATGATTCGGTCTATGAGCGGACTAGAGCTGGGCAGAAGGAGCGGATGTTGAGCGTCGTATCTAATCGGAGCATGAGAGAGACGGCCGCCAACTCTCAAGAGACCGTCTTTCATGAATGGCGAGAGACGTTGGATTCGGTCGGTACAGAGTTTATTAGTTTGAAGACGGTGGATATCTTCCGCAAATTCATTCTGTTGAACAGAACGGACCCAGAATAACAAAGCGTCTTTACGCTCGCGAACTGATAACGGACCAGAGCGCCGTAAATCTGAACTGTGTCTACAATTAAAAATAAATCGCTTGATACAAGCCGTCACTCCGACGAGCTTGTCGAGAGAGCTGAAGCGAGTGAGCAGGTCGTGATCTACGTCAGGGACTGCTATATGAGCTGGCATCATTTTGGGCTTGAGACCGGGTAAGATATGATGACCTAAAGCGGCTGGCATCTTTGGCCAGGTGTGAGGAGGTTCTTTGAGCCAGCTGGGGGACCACCAGAGTTCATGAGTTGAAAGAGATTGAGCTGACATTCCTCTACTTGCACAATCTGCTGGGTTGAGGTTCGTGGGAACATGTCTCCACGTGGAGCTGGTTGGACTAGACTTTATCTTAGCCACTCGGTTGGCTTCGAATGTTTGGAGCTTATGAGGGGGTGTGTTGAGCCATGCCAACACAATTGTGCTATCTGACCAACAGGTATGTTGTTGTATAGCAACGTGAGCTGAGATTTCGGCTGATACACGAGCCATGAGTTGTGATAAAAGAGCAGCAGCTGAGAGTTCCAATTTAGGAATAGAGAGACGGTTCTTGATAGGCGCGACCTTTGACTTGGCAAGGACCAGATGTACGTTCACGTGTCCGTTAGAATCGAGCTCGTGGAGGTAGATGACCGCGCCAAAACCAACTTCTGATGCGTCTGCGAACCCATGTAGCGAGTACGTGGACGTGGGTTTGTATTTGCAAATGTGCCGAGGTAAGCGGAGAGTTGCGAGATGAGGAAGATCTTGGGAGATGAGCTGCCACTCTTCGTGAACTTCATCAGGGATGGGTGCGTCCCATTCCACTTTCAGAATCCATAACGTCTGTAACAGAAGCTTAGCGCGGAGGATGACCGGTGTGACCCAACCGCTGGGGTCATAAAGAGATGCCACAGTGCTGAGAATAGAGCGCTTTGTGAATTGAGTTACCGTGGGCAGAGAGATGCGATAGGTGAACTCGTCCGATTGAGGAATCCATTGAATACCTAACACTTTGATGGCATTACATTCTGGGCTGGTGTCAAAGTCTTTGGGCATATCGCATTGGTCATCCGGAAATTGTTCTAGGAGGTGAGGAGAGTTTGATGTCCATTTACTGAGCTGAAAACCACCTAGGGCAAGTAGGTTAATCAACTCGGTTTGGAGCGCCTGAGCAACTCCACTGAGTCATGACCACACAATATATCATCTACGAAGATTGAGTTGCGTAAGGCCTGAGCAGCTTGGGGATAGCGATGACCATCATCATCAGCCAATTGGAGCAGAGTGCGGATGGCATGATATGGGCTTGAGCGTAAGCCGTATGTGACAGTAGATAAGGCATATGTGAGCAGAGGCTGGTCAGGTGAAGACCGCCAGAGAATGAGCTGATACTGTCTGTGATCTGGGTGGATAAGTATATTTCGGAACATCTTTTTGATGTCAGTACTGAAGACTACCGAGTGCATTCTGAATGACATAATAATGTCAACAATGTCTTGCTGAAGAGCTGGACCTGTGTGAAGGCAATCATTTAAACTAACGCCATTTGAGCTTTTGCTGCTTCCATCGAATACAGTCCGCAGTTTGTCTGATCCCGCCTTGAAGACACAATGATGGGGAATATAGTAATGAGGCTTATCTGCAAATGTACTGGGGTGACAAAGTGACATGTGTCCTAGGTCGATATACTCATTCATAAAGTCAACATATTTAGAGCGGAGGAGCGGATTTGCTTGTAGCTTCTTCTCAAGATTGAGAAACCTACGCAACGCAATAGCGTGAGTGTTACCTAAGGTCGGCGCATCTGGTAGAAAAGGCAGTGTTACCATGTACTGGCCTGATGGTTCTCGAATGGTTGTGGTACGAAAAATCTCCTCGCACTGTTCTTGTAGCGGGCTGATCAGTTTATGAGGTTGGGGTTCTTCTGACTCCCAGAACCTCTCAAGGTTTTTACAGATTTCGAGTGTAGATTCATTGGGTTCTAGTTGAGAGCTGACAATATGAGCTGAGTTGGACTGGTTCGCTGTTGTTGCGTACAAGTCCTCGATGGGTCCTATCAATGCAAAGTCGAAAATCGTGCCGAAGGCTATAGGCTTCCCCGGGCCTAACGAGACCTTGGTCCCGTCTAGAACTTGGCCGAGAACATCAGAACCTAACAGGAGATCGATTGGAGCTGGTGTATGGTAGTCCTGATCTGCCAAGGGAATCGGTGGCTTGCCGCTCACCTTTGCGACATGTGGGACTTTTTGTAATGGTAAACAACCGGTAACATTTTTTAAAATGTGCGCTGTAGTCATAATGGTAGGTGTGTCATGTCGGGTAGGCCGACATACTATTGTAATAGATCCCTGTGATTGTTGTGTGTGTTGATTGCCCACTCCTGCGATTTTTAATGATGATGAGTTTGGCGGTAAATTTAAAATTCTAGCCATGCGCTGGGTTATCAGAGTTAGCATGGACCCACAATCCAATAAGGCACGAGCTGTGTGAAAATGACCATGTACGTCTGCTATTTTTAGTAGGACGGTAGGCAATAAAATTGGAAAATTAGGAACCTGTTCATCACATTGTGCTGAATTATTAATATAATGGTGAGCTGTGGGTTCTGAAATCGCAGCGAGGGCTTGTGATCTATGTGTATGAGCTGAGTGTGTATGAGCTGAGTGAGTATGAGCTGAGTGACGGTGATGAACTTCTTCCTCTTCGCAGTGCTCAGTTATTGTGGCTAGTCACTGCGGACCACCTTCACGAGACATATTGGGCGAGTGCAGATTCTGAGTGGGCGGATTTGCAGCTGAAGCATGTGCTGAAGCATGTTGTTGCTCATGAGCTGGACGCTGTCTTGGCTGTTCCCTCAAGTGCGGGGGTAATAGATGAGCAGAAGAGTGAGTTGGGGAGTTGGCACCGCCAGGGCGGTGAAGGGATGTGTGGTGTCTGTCTTCTCCACACTCCTTGCAAGCTCGGGTCGACTTGCACTCATTTTCATAATGAGGACCTAGACAGCGCCGACAGCGGTTGCGAGCCTGAATGAAGTCCCAACGGCCTTGGATCGGCTGATCGTTATATTGTGGGCAGGCTACGAGCTTGTGCCCTCGCTGTGAGCAGAATGGGCAGGGCATATTATTGGCGGTGTTTTGGCCATGAGCTGATGGTTGAACTGAGTAAACGGGCCTCAGCTGAGCGGGGGGTGGGGTAGTGTACCGTTGTTGGTACCTAGCCGGGACCATGGAGTTGGACTCCGGGTACATGGGCTGACGCGGCGGACCTCGAAGAGGCGCGACGGGAGACTGCCTACGGTAATGGGCTGGCTGTGGCGATTGCTGCCTGGGTTGCGTGGGTGCTGGGTTCGACCACTCGGTTTCTATGCAGCGTGCGTGCTCCTCTAGAAAATCGATTAAATTTTTAAGTGTGGGCAGAGTGTGCGATGAACTATATCTTCGCTCGAATAGGGTTCGAAGTTCACCCTTCAATTTTCGTACCACTATGGATACGAAGACATAGTCGCTGCTATCCTTCATGGGCAGATCTAAATTATTCAGCGCGCAATGAGCAGAAATGAGCGGAGTTAAAAAGAGCGTGCGGATGTCGGAGCGGGCATGAATGGTGGGCAAGCCCAGTATGATGTCCACAAACCTATCAATCAGGACGCGACGATTCTCGTAACGCCTGGTGAGAATGTCCATTGCGACGGCGAAATTTTCGCTTGTGAGCTGAAGGTGGGACACCATACTCCGTGCCTCGCCGGAGAGGCATGAGAGCAGATAATGGAGTTTGACAGCGTCGGAGATCGTTGTCATGTCATCCGTCAAACTCCTGAAGATGGCAATGAAAGATGGCCAATCTTCAATTTTTGAGCTGAATTTTGGCAGCGCTATTTTGGGCAGAACGGTTGACGGCGTTGCCGACGTCGAGGGCTGAGCGGGATCGGGGACCGGAAATGCTTTCAACTTTTCAAACGCGACAAGGATCTCCTCATAATCCTTTATCGCGTTATCATACTGGTTGGTATAAGTGGTTTCGACATCCAAGGTGATGTCCTCATCATCGAGTATTTCGTGAAAGACGGTCTCCAGCTTATTTTTGTAGCCGTCTAATTTATTGAACCGAGCAATGAAATCCTCCACTGAATATTTGCCATCCTTTGCCATGATCCCCCCGGCAATGTCCTTTAACTGCGTAATAGCCTTTATGGCCTCGCGACAAATGGCAGCTTGAGATTTGGTAGGCATCGTAATTAGACGTGAAATTGTTTTTTTTTTTTTTACAAAATTCAGTTCACCCTGTATATGCTTAATTAATGAGCCGACTTAACAATTGAGCACGACGCGTGAATTACTGAAACTGAATCACTATTCACAAAATTTTATGGGCGGAGAAAATATAAATACCTATTGTCACAATTGAGTATAAAATAACCTATATCTACTAGTGATTCACGTTAATTAATACGTAATGTACTTACTTTGGGGCGTAACGGGGGTACGTAAAGATAATACGTAGGTACGTGAATCTTGTTCACTGCCTAATTACGATAATGTGAGCTGCGGTAGGCACTTAAGTAACGTAACACTGAATAACACTAAACCGTTTTGTTATATGAGTAAATGATGCAATAACACACTTCACGTTCCCTTTTTTAAAAAGCAAAAGAAATACCTACCTGCTATATTTCGTAAACAATCCTCCCTTTATAGCCAGAACTTAAATAAAACTATCCAAATATTATGATTCCTGTTACTTTTATGTGGACGAATCGAGAATGTTCTATAATACGGGGTTTTAGAGCGGAATAGGTAGGTACGTATGTACACAGGAGAAATCAACAAAGTAATGTATTATGAATTTAAGGGAATGTGACGTAGTACTTATAGTACTATTAAATATGTGTTGAAGATGTTTTAATGTTAATAATTATGTACAGCACGGGAAATTTGGAACAGATTTTTTTTTTTTTTAAATGACGGTTGGTGAAACCTTTGAAAGGGTTCAAAGGACGACTGCAATTACCAAGGGCTAGTTTTAAGAGTTCGAAGGACCAAATAATGTGACCGCTGAGGGTCACAAGCGGACGTGGGCTGATGAGAAAGTGGAGAAATGGGAAGAAATTCGGGAACGAGTGGCAACTTACTTGAAGATGGTTTTGTCTGAGCTGGTTTCGGGCTGAAGTCTTGGGCTGGGGTGATCGTGTACACCAAACTAAACTGCAATATCCTTGAGTGCACTAATTTCACTAGGTTTTACGTATTTGGATAGACCGGCGCGCGCGCGAGAGAAGTACGTCCGTGCTCTGAATCACCGAAATGCATACTGCCGGAGGAGCGGCGCGCGCGTCTATATGAATCAGTGTTGGTGTGAGCGGGATAGCAAGCGAATGTGACGTCACGCCTGTGCGGCGTGTACAGAACTTTCAATCTCATACCTGTTTCTCTTTCAGATTTTGCAATAAAGTTCTTGATCAAACCTTTAACCTCTTCCTTCCGTTTCATAAAGAACACCTTGCGATAACCTGAGTGGTCATCTTTCAAAAGCAGGTAATATCGAGCTCCATCGAGCGATTGGGTGGATTCAAGCGGTTCACGAGCTCTGGACGTGCTTAGGGGAAAGGGCAAGCGATGGTGTTTTCCGCCAAACACTCTTCACAAGCGACAAAGTCGTCGACAAAGCTCACTCCTTTACGTGATAATAACTCTTTTACATGCGAAATGTTCTGATGACACAATTTCCGGTGCCAAACACTCAAATTTCCAACATGTTTCGACACATTTAACAAACCAATGTTTGTCAACTCGCACGTACCATCGATATTTTCCGATAATTCACAACTGTCAGAAGCGTCACTATCACAAATGTCATTACTGCGTTTTGTTTTACAAGATGCTGCCACCAAATGCGTTTTATAAGCGTACGTCGAAGTAACCATAGACAATTCGGATTGCGTTCCGTTCAACGAAAACCGCATTCGATACATTTTATTGACGCGTTTAGATAACGCTCGAACTTCACCTTTACTGTTCATAAATTCACAATGGTCCTTGATTGACACTAAACACGTATCTTTGTCCAATACAGTTCCCATCGAAAACAAATTAAATTTCAGTTCAGGCACAAAAAGCACTTCACTAAGTATTGTTTTGATAAACTTTGATCCATTCCACGCATATAGTTCCACAGTACCTCGCCCAATCACTTCAAGATGTTTACCGTCATCCACAGTAACTTTCATTGAGTTTTTCACACTGTCCAGTTCCTTGAACCAAACCTTCTTGCCACACATATGCTCACTAGCTGCTCCGGTTTCCATAAACCAAATGTCTTCCTGGTCCATCTTCACTTAAACACATAAAGGCATTTACATCGGGAGGCTTCTTATTTTCTTTTGACTTTAACAACCTGTAATCAGACTTTAGGTGGCCTCTTTTCTTACAATAATTGCAGGTTCTTGATTCTCTCTTCACTTTATCTCTGCAGTCCCTCGAAAAATGGCCTTCTCTACCTACCACAAGTATAGCAGTTCAGTTTGGGCTGCCTGCTTACACTGGCCAAAGCTACCTCAGGCTGATCAGACTATTCCTCTCTTCTTCAATAAGCAATCTAGAAGTAAACTCGTTAAGTGTCTGCTTCTCAATGGGAACTTGTGGTGGTGCCATGCACGATATTATATCTATTTATAGTTTATTCAAGTAAATATTGTATATATATTCATCCTCTATTTATGTACTTATTTATTTACTCAACACAGACACACTTCATTTCACAGTTACACACATAGCTACATACAGACAAACCAACATACACAATTACACTTCTCCACGGAACCCGGCCTGTTACCGACGGGCCTCCGAGAAGTTGCACCTCGACGCTCCGACCTACGTGCGGCGCGATGCAGACTGGCCGCGTGGACGGGCGTCGAAGAAGAAATTGTTTGTAAATCGAAAATACTGATTATCTGAATTGCTCTGTTACTTTTGAGACCATTTTATTATACAGCTTCCAAACGACTTAGTTTTCATTATTCAATTCACTGGAGGAGTCAGGACGGCATAGCGACCACCACTTCACTGGTGACCCCTGTTGGACTACTAAACGCTTACTTCCAATAAGAAAAGGTGATATCGCAAGCAAAACGTAAGTCCAGTGAAGATTTTATAATGACCAGTCGCGGCGAAAAAGACGAATTTGCCGACGCACACACTGAAGCCGGACACGATAGCGGCGCGGGGCACTTTACCAATGGTGCCGACGCATTCCGAGTCGGAGTGCGAGTACCGCCGTTTTGGCCTCAAGAGCCCGCCGTCTGGTTCGCACAATTAGAAGGGCAATTCGCGCTGTCTAATATAACATCTGACGCTACGAAATTTTACTACGTTCTATCGCAGCTCGATCATCATTATGCAGCAGAGATTAAGGATATCATCATATCGCCGCCAGCGAGCAACAAATATGAAAAGGTGAAAAGCGAGCTAATCAAACGCCTATCAGCTTCCAGGGAGAAGGACTTGAAGAATCTGCTAATGCACGAGGAATTAGGCGACAGAAAACCTTCCCAGTTCCTGAGGTACCTGCAGCACAAGGCCGGTCCATCATGTCCTGAAGAATTTATCAAGAGCATCTGGACCAGCCGCTTACCCCTGAACCTGCAGTCGGTAATTGCTTCTCAGCCAACATCTACGCTCGAGTCATTGGCGGATCTAGCAGACCGGGTTTGGGACATCTCTCCTGGAACACCTCAAGTGGCAAGTACCTCTTCCAACTCTACGATAGACATCATGGCCAACCAGATCGCTGCGCTCACCAGAGATATGCGCGAGCTAAAAACTGAGATACGATCTGGTTCCCGCTCCATGTCCCGGCGCGGCGGCGGTCAGGGCCGTCAACGCAGCAGCAGCAAACGCCGAGCACACAGTCAGAGCCGCTCGCAGTCCAGCTACCGTAAATATCCCATCTGTTGGTACCACTCGAGATTCCAACTGCAGGCCACAAGATGCATCAAGCCTTGCGACTTCGTCTCGGGAAACGCCCTGGGCAATCGGTAATGGCGACCGACGATTGCCCCAGCTCTGGTCGCTTGTTCGTCACAGATCGTCGTTCAAAAATGCAGTTTTTAGTCGACACAGGGAGCGATTTATGTGTTTTTCCTCGATCTGCCTTACGCGAATACCGAACGGCATCAAAATACCAGCTCTTTGCCGCAAACGGGTCTACCATCAGCACCTACGGTTACGCTCAACTCAAACTTGACCTAGGACTTCGACGGGAATACAACTGGCAATTTGTAGTCGCAGACGTCACTAAGGCTATCATTGGAGTCGACTTCCTATCTTTTTACAATTTAGTCGTCGACTGCCGCCACAAACGCCTCTTGGATAACACGACGTCACTCTCAGCTACAGCCAGCATCAGCATCGCAGCGGACAGCATTTCTTCCATCAAAACGCTCCATGGTGAATCAAGGTACAACGACATCTTGCGTGATTTTCCCGAAATAACGCGTCCACCGGGCATCCACCGGAAAATCACGCACAGCACGGTGCACTTCATCAAGACGACGGATGGACCTCCAATACACTGCTCCCCGCGAAGACTCGCGCCAGACAAGCTGAAAATCGCAAAGGATGAATTCGAAGCCATGCTCAAGAATGGAACAGCTAGACCATCTCTGAGTCCCTGGTCTTCGCCACTCCACCTGGCGCCGAAAAAAGATAATAGCTGGAGACCTTGTGGAGACTACCGGCAGCTGAATGCACGCACAGTCCCTGATCGGTATCCTATACGCCATATTCACGACTTCGCTCACAGCCTGGCTGACTGCAAGATCTTCTCCACCATAGATCTAGTGAAGGCGTACAACCAGATACCGGTCCACGCTGACGACATCGCGAAGACAGCAATAACAACGCCGTTTGGGTTATACGAATTCCCATTTATGACCTTCGGACTCCGGAATGCTGGTCAAACCTTCCAGCGTTTCGTAGATGAAGTGACCAGAGGGATGGAATTCGTCTTCACTTACCTCGACGATTTTTTAATATTTTCCAAGGACGAGGAAACCCACGAGCAACACCTTCGGCAGCTGTTCACCAAGCTGAAAGACTACGGAATCGTCATAAACCCTGCAAAATGCGTGTTTGGAGTACCTGAGGTGACCTTCTTAGGCTACCGCATCTCTGCAGAAGGCACGACACCGCTGGAAAACAAGGTCGAAGCCATCCAGACGTTTCCAGCACCGAAAACCGTCAGGGAGTTAAGAAGATTCTTGGGCATGCTGAACTTCTATCGTCGCTTCATCCCACGCGCAGCTCAAGTTCAAGCTCCACTGCATGAATTGCTGACTGGATCGGTGAAAGGCTCCCATCCTATAACCTTGAAGGACGATCATCTGAAGGCTTTCCAGGACTGCAAGTCAAGTCTGTGCAATGCAGCTCTCTTGGCACACCCAGACTGCAACGCCGAACTAGCCCTGGTGACAGACGCCTCAGACAAGGCCTTAGGAGCAGTTCTTCAGCAAAGAAAAGGCAATCAGTGGCAACCACTTGCTTTTTACTCCAGCAAACTGAGTCCAGCGCAGCAGAAGTACTCGCCCTACGATCGCGAACTGCTGGCCATTTACAACGCCATTAAATACTTCAGGCACATGTTGGAGGCGCGAGTATTTACTGTTTTCACTGACCACAAGCCGCTGTGTTTCGCATTTACTACCAAGAAGTCGAATTGCTCACCGAGACAATTTCGTCACCTTGATCTTATCTCGCAGTTCACGACGGACATCAGACACATCTCTGGAAAGGACAATGTCGTCGCAGATACGCTGTCAAGGATCGAGGAACTCGAAAAACCAGTCGACTTACTGTTACTTGCAGAATCACAGACCGAAGACGAAGAGCTGAAGAAAATTCTACAGGGTGACACAAACTACAGCTTGAATCTCAAGAAACTGTCCATACCTGGCGCACTCACCCAGCTCTACTGTGATGACAGCTCATCAACCGTCAGACCTTACGTGACGCTAAACTTTCGGCAGCAAGTCTTCAGAAGCCTCCACTCACTCAGCCATCCAGGAGCTAAAGCATCCGCCAAGCTTGTGGCCGAGCGATTCGTCTGGCCAAACATGAAGAAGGACTGCCGGGATTGGGCGCGTGCTTGCCTAGCATGCCAGAAGTCGAAGATCTCGAGACACGTCCAGGCACCACTAGGAACGCACCAACTACCAAAGGCTAGATTCGCTTACGTCCACATTGACATAATTGGTCCCCTCCCACCTTCTCAGGGTTATCGCTATTGTCTGACAGCTATAGACCGCTTTACGCGATGGCCTGAAGCGATCCCAATGATGGACATCACAGCAGAAACAGTAGCCAAAGCTCTTCTCACCGGCTGGATATCGCGATTTGGTTGTCCAGTCGATATCGTCACAGATCGAGGAAGTCAATTCGAATCAGCACTCTTCGAATACTTGTCCAGAATCACAGGATTCAAGCACCGACGAACCACCGCATACCATCCTGCCTGCAACGGACTCATTGAAAGATTCCACAGGCAGTTGAAAGCAGCCATCGGTTGTCACGCTCAGAACAACTGGACAGAAGCTTTACCACTAGTTCTGATGGGGATCAGAAGTGTATTTAAAGAAGACCTGCAAACTTCTTCCGCAGAACTGGTGTATGGAGAGACGCTTCGACTGCCTGGGGAATTCTTTCAACCCAGTACTATGACCACGACCGATTCGACGGATTTCACCGCCCGCCTGCGTAACATTACCCAGCAGCTGCAGCCCATGGCAACGTCAAGTCATGGCCAAAAGAAGACTTTCGTTTTTAAAGACTTGGCCACTGCTACTCACGTTTTTCTAAGAGAAGATGCGTTGCGTGGCGCTCTTACGGCAGCTTACACTGGACCACACGCAGTACTGGAGCGAAGTGAGAAGATCTACAAAATAAATGTTAAAGGCAAGACAGCCACTGTCTCAATCGACAGGTTGAAACCGGCTTATATGCTGAAAAATGACATCGCCACTGCCCCGCCTGAAATCAAGCAGAAAACTGTACAGCAGCAACCTACAGTTGTAAGAACAGAGAGACCAGAAAGTCAGGTGTTTACCAGATCGGGCAGACGGGTTAACTTCCCAAAACATTATCGCCCATGACGGTCTCTGGGGGGGAGTGATGTGGTGGTGCCATGCACGATATTATATCTATTTATAGTTTATTCAAGTAAATATTGTATATATATTCATCCTCTATTTATGTACTTATTTATTTACTCAACACAGACACACTTCATTTCACAGTTACACACATAGCTACATACAGACAAACCAACATACACAATTACACTTCTCCACGGAACCCGGCCTGTTACCGACGGGCCTCCGAGAAGTTGCACCTCGACGCTCCGACCTACGTGCGGCGCGATGCAGACTGGCCGCGTGGACGGGCGTCGAAGAAGAAATTGTTTGTAAATCGAAAATACTGATTATCTGAATTGCTCTGTTACTTTTGAGACCATTTTATTATACAGCTTCCAAACGACTTAGTTTTCATTATTCAATTCACTGGAGGAGTCAGGACGGCATAGCGACCACCACCTCAAACTGACTCCCAGGCCGAGCGGAAGTGTTTGAACCTCTCCGACTATGACATTAATACTTTGGTGATAACTATTTTCTCTAAAGTGGTTCGCCTGCTTGTTTCAACATTGTGTTTATTTCTTCTAATTTTGACATAACTGTAACCACTGAGTCATCACCGAACTGTAGCGAGAAAAACTTCTGCTGAAGTAGATGTATGCTCACAGCAGACTCTTTTTCAAAAACAAACTTCAGCTTTGTCCACATACTAGCAGATGTTGTACACGACAGTAGATGCATGAGAGGCGCTGCGTCCATTCGTGTTACAATCAGCTCCTGCGCCTTCGCGTCACTATGTAGCCACGATTTCAAATCCTCCTTTTTCTCATCTGGGGGCTTCGTTTCAATGCCACAAACTATAGTATACAAGCCTCTTCCTCTGAATATAACTTCCATCTGGAACTTCCAAACAGCCCAATTGTCCCCTCCGGACAACTTCAAAGACTGATGTGCAGTCTGCTCCATCTCGCACGCCACGCCGGTTCCTAGCCTCAAATTTTCCCGATACCACAAAAAAACTCTGCCAGAACCCGAAAACAGACTTACGGGACTGGGCCCATAACCTGTGAACAGGGGCAGTAAATGAAGTACTAATGTAAGTATGTTTGTGCAGTATATTAACTCAGCAGGGGATCTTTTAGTAGTTGTGTGTGGTGTGATTCTGTATTGTTGTAGTAGAGTCCTTAAATTTTCATGGATGTTACTTCTGTTTGTTGAAAGAGACTTAAGCTTATTTTTTAGAATTTGAACGAAACGTTCAGCTTGTCCGTTTGTTGCAGGATAGTATGGAGCCGATCGCTTGTGAATTATACCATGTCTTGAGAAAAGTAGCAAATTTTGGATTGGTAAACTGACTACCATTATCACTTACTAAAACTTTAGGATATCCAAATCTGGAATGATGTGAGTACCTAATCACTGCACCAACCCCAATAGGGGATGCATTCACTGCCAACACTACTGGTAATTCAGGGAGCGTTCAAGTATTACGTAACTAACGCAATTTTTGGAGACTTGTTTCCCCCTCCCCCCATGTAACGCACCGTAACGTTTTTCTGTACGCCCCCCTCCCCCCTAATAAAACGTTACGTAACCACCAAGTGACCATTTTTACCTAAGAATCACAATTATGTGGCGTAAAGTACCGGAAACAATGTTACATAACACGTAGTTCAAACACCCCCTCCCGTCCCTGTAACGCATCGTAACGTTTTACAAGACCCCCCCTCCCCCCACCCAAATTCGTTACGTAATACTTGAACGCTCCCTCATGTGAATAATGTACCAGAAAAGTATCACTTTGCATTTGTTCAATAAATGCTACATTACGCGAAATAATGACCTTTTTGGGGCATAAGGGATCAGCTAGGCGATATCCCTTTGACGTTTCACTATAACCCACAAATATGTATTCCTTCCCCTTAGCGTCTAGCTTATCCCGTTTATTTTCAGGAATAAGCGAATATGCAGCGCAGCCAAAAACCCTGAGGTGGCTAAGGTCAACCTTTGACCCTGACCAAACCTCTTCAGGAATTTGTCCAGATAAAGCAGCTGTGGGAGATCTATTTTTTAAATATACAGCCGTCATGGCGGCTTCTCCCCAAAAACGCTTATCTAAGGACGAATGCTGAAGCATACAACGCACTTTTTCAAAGATTGTTCTGTTTAACCTTTCAGAAACGCCATTTTGAAAACTTGAATAAGGAACAGTGGTCTGGTGGATAATGCCTTCTTTTTGTAAATATTGAGTAAAATTTGAATTACAATATTCCATTCCATTATCTGTTCGCAAGCATTTGATTGGCAGACTAAGTTGTTTTTCGACTAAGGCTTTAAATTGAATAAAATAGCTCATTACCTGAGATTTATTCTTCATCAGATAGACGAAACTCTTTCTTGTGTAGTCATCGCTAAATGACACTAAGTATCTCGCTCCACCCCAGCTTGCCAGAATTTTTACAATTCCTATCATCATATAAACAACAACCATCGTTATTAAATTCTATAACAAAATCACTTTGACATAACTTAGAGATTGATAAGAGATTGACTGATAAGTTGGGGACAAACATAACATTTTTAATTACTCTAACCTGATTATTCATAATGACTTGTATCTCCCCTGTACATGGACTTGTCATGTGCTGATTGTTTGCAGCTGAAATAACTTGCATCTTGGTTTCCTTAATGTTTGAAAGCAAATTCTTATTATTCACAAGACGATTCGACGACCCGCTGTCCAAAAAAACTTCTGTAGCAGTGTGAGCTAGATATGCTGTAGCTGATGGCTCCTTGTTCTCCTTCTTCTTTGACTTCTCACGTCTGAGCTTGAAACACTTAGCTTTGAAGTGACCAGGCTTGCCACAATAGCTGCAAAGCACCTGTTTCTTGCTGACATATGCAGTATTTGAAGGAACATTATTATTGTTGGAATCATCCTTCCTATGTGCTTCCTGTAATAATCTAGTTCTCACCAATTCGCTCGAAAGTTTTGAAGAGAGACAAAGCGTTTCCAAATTCGATACAAGAGGGTCGTACTCCTGTGGTAGACCACTAAGCAAGATTTCCGCTATCTCCTCATCTTCGACAGTCTTGCCGATGTCTGATAACTGGTGTACAAGTGACATTATCTTCTCAATATAAGCAGACATCGAGTTGAAGTTGTTGAATTCAATGCGATGAAGTTGCCTTAACAGAAGAACTATTCTATATAAACCACGGTCCTCAAACACATCCGACAGCTTCTTCCAAGCTTCTTGAGCTGGTCTAGCTTCTCGCACATATTGGTACAGTCCCGGCTTAACACTCAAGCACAGGCGAGCCAGCGCACGTTGGTCGCGCGCGACATCACAGCCTGTAATCTCCGTGCCGGCATCTCTTTCAATTAAGTCCCACAGACCATTTTAACATCATCTTAGTAAAATTACAGTGGGGGCTAGAATAAACAATAAGTTCGTGGAAATGTAGTTGGAGAGTGGTTCTGGGTTGTCGGTAATAGGACACAACCAATTTTTAAAAAAAAATTTCAGACAAGATTACACCCTACAAATCTACAACTGCGGTTATTCTAATAACCCTTTAAATGTTCTAGGATTTGCTGAAGTGGCAGTAGAAGTGTTTGGGGAAATCCATGACGACTTGAAGCTGTATGTGGTGTCTCATATCGACAAAATGCCATTTTTTGGACGACAGTGGTTTCATTCTCCCAGAATCTAGTACAGAAGATATTCAAAGTAAATGAGGTAAATGTCAATAGTAACTCTGTCTCCTCCTCAGTGATGTTAGAGCAGTTATGTAAAAAATACAATGTGTTGTTTGATGACAACAGTATAGGAGAAATAAAAGGCGATCCAGTGGCTTTACATTTAAAAGAAAATTCAAAGCCTGTTTTTTGTAGAGCTAAACCTGTTCCTTTTAGTTTGAGAAAGCAAGTAGAGAGGGAGATAGAAAGATTGGTAAGGTTAGGGATTTTAGTAAAAGTTGATTATAGTGAATATGCCACACCCGCCAAGCCGGTAGTAAAACCTAATGGGGAAGTCCTCCTATGAGGGGATTTTAAAGTTACAATTCATCCTCAACTCATTGTGGATGATCATCCTTTACCAACAACAGAAGAATTATAATACAGAAGAATTATAATTAATTACAGGTTTAGCTGGGGGTGAAAAATTTACCAAAATTGATTTGAGATGTGCACTCTGTTACAGATTGTATGTATTGTCCTCATTGAGTGTAGAAAGGCCCTAAATTAATTGAATATGGCGATATAGGCTGTAACAAAATTGTCTTTGCTCGCATGGTGAATGCTTCCGTTGTCTATGTCCCCTTCTTCCGGAAATGTCAGTGATAGTTGCACGTTCTATTTTTATATTAATTTTATTTTAATGAAACAATATGACGAACATAAGTGCTGGTTCTATTTTGAGCAATAAAACAACCACTTGAGGACGTACAGCATTTATTTTAATTCTAACATCATCTCCGTCCCGACTTCGTTCCAGTGTGTTGCGCAGAAGTACAAGATTAATGTATGGGCTTAGTTGTGCACCAGCTAAATTGGCAAAGAAAAATTGAGAACATCCTGAAAGATATTCCAGGTGTAGTTAGTTTTTATTGATGATATACAAATTACCGCCCCAAATGATTTCATTCATCTACAACGTTTGGAAATGGTATTTAGCAGATTAAAAGAGTATGGGTTAAAAATTAATTTGAAAAAGTCAATGATTTTTATACTTAGGGATAGGCCCATCCGAACATTCAGTCACCACTTTCTTCATACAACGAAATACAGCGCCGTCTGGTGGTCAACTGCATGAACTACGAGAATGTTTTGCGCGCTATAACCTCGCAGTGACGTAACGAGAGGTGTTGCTGACTTTTTTTTTTATTCAGTACAAGCGACGTGAATGCTGTAATATCTTTTTTTCTAATAAAACATGATTCATAAATCATTTAGTATAGTATATAGTTTATTTATTGACATAATAATTATTTATTTATATTTTCTTAGAAGTCCAAATTAAACATCTCACGTGAAATTATTCATGTGTAAAAATGACGTCCTTACAAGGTTACTTTAACAAGCAGTCTCCGTAACTATGGCAACTCCGTAACATGGCGTAAATATGGCGACGTCGTGTCATAAATTTATTGTTAACAAAAATATTTCGATTGATGGAATAAACACAAGGTAATGTTAATCACCGATGAAACGATATTTCATGACACTTTTTCACTTTGCCTACGTGATTTCTGCAGCCTTTTATCACGCAAGTCGGCATTTTTTAAGGGTTGCGTATATGTTGTTTGACATCCGCACGCGCCGGTGTCTCGCTGAGCACTGTGTCACGATTGGTGACCAAACTTGGATTGGGCAATTTTGGGCACCAACAAAGTGGGGTTATATGTCATGTGCGTAGACCCGGTCTATACGAAGTATTATATATGTCTATGGAAAAAGTCATCTAAATTCAAGATTTTAAGCAAATACTACAATGGCGACGAGTCCGGCTGAAACTACGCGAAAGACATTGCTCAGAAAAGGGCTTATTTCTTACATTATATAGGAGCAACATTATGACACGAAGTCGCCATGTTACGGAGTTGCCATGGTTACGGAGACTGCTTGTTAAAGTAACCTTGTAAGGACGTCATTTTTTACACATGAAGAATTTCACGTGAGATGTTTAATTTGGACTTCTAAGAAAAAATAAATAAATAATTATTGTCAATAAATAAACAAAAGTTAATTTTTTAATCATGTTTTATTAGAAAAAAGGATATGACGTGAATGCTGTACATTCACGTCGCTTGTACTGAATAAAATAAAAAAGCCAGCAACACCTCTCTCTACGTCACTGCGAGGTAATAGCGCGCAAAACATTCTCGTAGTTCATGCAGTTGACCACCAGACGGCGCTGTATTTCGTTGTATGAAGAAAATGGCGACTGAATGTTCGGATGGGCCTATCCCTAAGTATAAAAATCATTGATCCGTTGTTAAAAATAAATCTTTGCTACAGTCATAATGCACGATCAACTGATTTTTGAATAATCTACTTCCCTTTGTAAAAAATTTAAAAGGTTAGTTAACTCTTCTTCAATATTAGTATTGCTTTTGGGTCTCTGCCATGTCTTCAAAATCTCTTGAGGAAGAGAAGATTCCACTAGTGGGAGTAAACTTGCAGCGTGATTCTTTGTTACACCCAATGTTTCCAAAGCTCGCAAGTGGGCGCTTAATTTGTCGTACAGTACCGCCAATCCGATTCCATCACCAATCGCTTTTTGAAGTACTAGGGCTAATAGCTCCCTAACATACAACTGAATTTGTAAATCTTCCCGCCCATATCTAAAGTGTAAATGTTCGGTGCATTTTCTGTAGTTTTCTTTGGTAATGGGATAACTGATTGAACCAGATATATGAACTTGTCTTCTTCCTGTATATCACTCTCGTGAATTTTCTTAAATTGACTCCAAAATGGTAACCAATTATTAAATTGGCTATGGGTGAAAAATGACAAAGTGATTGATTCTTTTTCTAAAACAAAATCAAATTCTGTCATAAAACAAAATCAATTTCTTTTTTTTTACGCGAAATCTGAGGCACGGAAAATTTTGAGATTTTTTCTCTTGATACGGAAGATTATTCCTATCCATAAAAAAAAATAATCGAGCACATTGTCATTTTTCACCCATAGCCAATTCTCTGTTTAATTTCGGTATATCGATCTTAGGTAGCTTTATTTGTTTTAGATTTATATTTTTCCCTTCCGAAGATGAATTGGATTGGTTGAACTGGGTCTTAATTGTCAGCCATTTTTCGGCTTCTTCTAAGTCCGTTTCCATCATGCTTTGTTTAAAGTCTGGTCTTTCCAGTATCAAGGATTGGACCTCCGCATTTGCTTTTTCGAGTTTTTCGTGGATATTCTTCAGGTTATCATATATTATTTTCCTATCCACGCCTTCTTCGTGAAACTTGTTTATATTTTTGGTGAATTGCGTCCGCCATGCGGCTCTTAATCTGTGTTGCTTTTCTTCCATTTGCGCACTGTTCTCGGTCGCCATATGAAAAGAATATTACTCTTTCCGGTTTTCTGTTCTTTCCGGTTACTTTTTTAACACATAACAATATCAGACACACTAGTTAAATTGAAGGGGACTCTATTATTTAATTAAACTCTTATTCCGTCTTTCCATGTTTTTATTTCTTATTTTTCAACTGACATTTACTTTACTAGTTTAAATGTAAATTTGTATGCGTTCCTTTACAGTTTGTATTGATTTAAATGGCTTAAATTATATATTGTGGTTATTACCTCTACACTTTCATCGGATTCAGACTTATTGACTTCCTCTATGTGGCCCACATAGTTACCGGTTGCGTAACCCGCACCGCCTGTGCCGAGCTTAGGACACACCTTCAGGTGGCCTTCCGTATTACATATCCGACACACATATATCAGAAACTTGCATCCCGACGTACTATGCTGCCCGCCGCATGCCCGGTACAACGCGGCACTGGTGACGGAGCGCCCGCGAGGCGATCCGCCTCCGCCAGAGTGCGGTCCCCGCTCGTATGAACCCGTGGCGCCTGCAGACGAGCCTGGTACACCGTGGCTAGAGAGAGCGCGATCCTTCCTGCCCAGCGCTCGGCTACGCTGTCGAGTCTCGTCGCGCGGCGTCCTGCTCGCGATGGACTGGCACACCACGGAATCCTCTTCCTTCCATCGCTGACTGTTCACCGCCGCCGCGTTCGACTCGGCCGCCTCTAACGCATAGGCCAGCTTGTACGCTTTCGCGAAATCGATTTCATCCTCCGCGAATAACCGCTGTCTGATTCCCTCATTCAATAAGCCGCACACGAACTGATCCCTCAAATTCGCGTCTAGCTGTGTTTGAAAGTCACAAGTTCTAGCCAATTTTTTTAACGCCGTTACATATTCCGAGACAGTCACACTTTTGGTTTGTGTTCTTTGTCGGTATTTTTCTGCTAAATATACTAGGCGTCGGTTGTAGGTGTTTCGACATAAGTTTAATGATCTCATTGTATTTCATTTCAGAGGGTTTCGTCCTATTACTGCAAATACCTATTAAGTGAAAAAATCGTGTTTTCAGATAATGCTATTTGAATGTTTGGATGTTCCTTTCTGTGTAAAATTATGAACAAATTTACACTGTATTTGTAAATCCCTAAGCATAATTATATCTAGTTTACTTCTTAATCATGCAAAAGATCCTGGTTGTGTCTAATTGATAATAAAAACACGATTAAAATGAAATAGTGACGCACTTAATAGGTTTTGCCTGTACGAATACACTTTGGTATATATCCCCCAGGAAAGCATTTTTGCCTGTATATCTATTTAGTTCAGATTTACTGTACATACAATTTATTTATTAGCCACAAAAAAATTGTAAATACCTAAAGGTTTTCGTGTTTTTTTCGATTTAACTGAAAATCGACCAAAGTATAAGTGGTTTTACCTGTACAAAATATTGGAATTTCTTATTCAAGGCTTCATAATTTCACCTAATATTACTAATTACAGTGTTTTTATTAAAGAAAGTAGTTGTTAGCACCTAGTCATAGATTGTTGTTATGTGAAATAAATAAACAGAAATTTTTATTAATGTGTCAGAGTTCTTTATTTATCAAATACGTTACAAAAAGTTAAGAATCATCTTCATCACTGCTGGATTCTGATGCTGCAACATCTGGAACTCGGTCAACAACATCATCGTCACAGTAAAGTGAGCGAAACCAACCATGATACTCTTCAGGAATTACGCCTTTATCGCAAAGACTAAGTAAATCCTTTTTCTTTGCTGCAGAGATCGCCAAGGGTTTGTCGTACATTTTTTCTAAACCCAGACTAAGGAATGCTTCAGGAGTCGGAGGTGGTTCCACAGAGTTGGGATTCGACTTGTTGCGTTGGTTCCTTGTCTTGTACCGAGAGCTGGATTGGGGAGTCGCCGTCTTGCGAGAATTTGCTGCAGCTCTGGTATCAAAGTTCAAATAATCTTCAGATGTGTCGTAGTTGAAGTATATTTTTGAGTCACCTTTGACGTATTTCATTTTTTTTATTTTTAGCCAGAGGACTTTATTCCCATTGCAGTCCTTGCTTTTATTTTTTAATATAGCTTCAGCTAGACGTTTTAGGTCGTAAAACTCGTTGTATTTAAACTCTTTAACATGATAGGGATCTTTTTTTACCTTTTTATTGCCAACTTTGTACAGTCCTTTTGATCTAGCACTCTTAAATATATTTTTCCAATCCGTCATAGAAAATACGTCCTTGTTTTTCTTTGCATTTTCTATACTGCTATGCATGGAATCGGCTTCCATGTATGAATGCCCCGACTCAAGAAATTTCTGTTCGATAACTTGCAGATTATCGATTTCGTTAACAGCCCAAAGTAATATAGCCGCAACGTTTTGGTTACGATTTTGACCACCGCAGGTGTCGGAAAACAAAGACGTTCTTAGAGATACAATTTGACAAATAATGATATAAAATTGTACCAATCTTCGCGCTTCCTTTCTTGCCATGTACCTCGGACCAGGAAAAACAAAAGGCATTGTTGGGTAAGGCACTCTCATAGACTGTCAAATTGTATACGGTCAGTTTTCGCACGTAATAAAGCAAGCCAACTTTTGAACATGGTATTTGTAAAATAGCTTGCAAATCAAAAGACACAGATAAAAACGTTGGATCGGTCCCTGCTTTTTGTTTGTCTCTCTCTTTCTCAGCCTCGCATGCAACTTTTCTTTGTATGTGCTCGTTATAGGACGTTTCTAGATCAGCTTTATCTTGTGCTGAGGTGTACTTGTTGCAAGCCTGAGATTGATCTTTTTTTGGCACAAAGAAACTCAAGTTGAACTCAGTTGAGAAAATTCTGCGATATGTTATTGCAGACACAGGATTGTTGTTTTCATACTCTAGCAAATAAAGTTCGTGCATTTTATTCACTGAAAGTGTACTTTCTAAATATTTACGTTTAGATTTTTTACGAATATAATGACCCGCCATTGTAGGAAAGGACGAAATGTGGTCAATTACTTCTTGCACCTTTTCTGGGGGAGTTTTATTTGGCGGAATGTGATGCCCACGTCCATCAGAACCGGAGTAAAATCCAAGTTCATCTCGGTTTTTAACCGCGTCGCCGAGTGTTGCCTGTGAGATGCCTAAAGTAGAGCAAAAGAATTTCTGACAAACTTGTTGCTTCTCTGCGCCTAAAACAAAATAACACTTTGTAGTGTAAGGTCTAGCTGGACGTTTTCTCTCTACCAGGACTTTTTTTGGTGGCTGGACTGTAACACGAGACAGTATAAAGTTTTTTTTCCCTACAAAGTCCAAATTCCAGTAAATTCTACAAATTTTCGCTCGGTCTTGTTCGCTGAATGTATTTGTACATTTAAAAAGGCATTTAGTACAGTCAATTGTCTTAGGGACTTTTGGGGATCTTATTTGGTTATTAGTTGTATACGACAACCCTTCCGCACGTCTTTTTTTCGCGACATTTTTTTTCCAGTTGCTCGGATCGGCAGCTCGCCAACGGCTTAATGTTTTCACTTCGGACCAAACCAAATCTAACACATCTGATAATATTAGAGTCGCAATCTCAGAGGCTGTGTCGTTATTTATCTCTTCATATTGGTGACTGGTGCCAGGCTGTGGTGATAAAGTAAAAGATTCAATAGTTTCATTAGCTTTGGCGCCTAATAAGTCCTGCAATGTAATTAGATCACCATCATCATCGTTGAGGCTGCCAGGAGCCTGCTGCTGGTCCTCTTCGTCTGGATGGTAGGTAGGATCGTTATCAGAAAAGTCACCGCCGAATAACGACGACTCTGAATCTGAGTTTCCGAGATTCGCCTTGGAGGCAATGTTATATTAGTCCGTGGTAACTCTTGTTCCGACTCTGACGTACTATCATCAAGAAAAATATTATTATTAGAATTAAAAATCTGCTGCATCTGATCAGCGACACGTTCTTGCGACTCGTCGAGATCTGAAGCCTGGCGTTGTTCATACTCCTGCTCGTGTACATCTGCAAAAAAATACCATGACAATTTATTATTATAAATGTTACAAACTTTTAACACATATATTCCGAGAAAGTGATAAGTGAGAAACAGAATTCATATCCACAACCGCGTATTCGATTTAAATTCTAATATACAATTTTTTGATTAAAAAAGTCAGTTACGGCCATAAATAATAATTAGGTAAGTATGTGAACATTAAGTACGTTTTTACATACTCTCTAAGTGTGTACTCAGAGACAAGAAATAAACGCAGCAGTATTTATCTACCTACATTATCCACCGTCCGGCCCAAATACTCCTAAGAGTACCTACCTACCTACTGTAAATTAAATTAGTCAGATAGGGCCAATTCAATAATTAAATGGGTATATAAATATTAGGTATAAACACTAGTAACTCGGGATTTACAGATAAGATAAACACAGAAGTAGGTAAATATAACTACATTGTCAACCAGCCGCCTTTGACCTTAACCTTGTACTGTACCTACCTAAATCCGAGGTATATCCTCTTTGCAGAACTACCCAAGTTTATTCCTTGTTAAAATCTATAGTATTATACATAAACCAGTTAAATATTTATATTCATTCTCGGACCATAAACATGTCGAAAATATATACTAACCTCAAATTTAAAATCGGGCCAAATAATATTACTTACAGTTCGCATCCTCGTCTCCCGTGACCATTCTAACGAGTCTTCTACTCCTAGCACTCATTTTTATCACACAGTGTCATTAACTTAGGATTCTAAACAAATTATTCACAACAATTATACGAGCATTATAGGATGGGAATTCACTTAAACAACGACTCGTTCGAATTACCTGTATATTAACACACACGCACATAGAAATAGTGAAATATACAATGAAAGTGATATTATTAAAAGTAACGCGGACCTCAGCTCGACGCGTGCGCTCTCTTAGACGGCTAGTTCTCACTGACTGCGCACACGTTGGTGGCGCTGTTGAATGCGCGCGGAGCGTCGAGCGGGGGCCGCGGGAGGAGGGGAACTAGAGCGGTTACGAATATCATCTGTTTCAACTGATCGCGCTATAACCTCCCCCTCCAAGCCACTAGAACGACCCGTCTGTGGCTTGGCTGGTCTACCACGACGACGTGGATGAACAATAGCAGGCGTCAACCCTACATAAGGCGTAAGAGCACTGGCATGGTACTTCCCTTTAATTTGACCAGTACTATCTACAACAACGTAAGAGGTTGGTCCCACGACCTGTGAGACACGATAAGGCCCCTCCCTTCTCGGAGCAAATTTGCTAGTAAACCCCTTGGACGCGTTACTTGCCAGATGGGCCTCCACGAGGACTAAGTCGCCCTCTTTATAAGGCTGGACAGCTCTGCGATGCTGGTCCCCTTGAGACTTGCGAACGTCCTGTTGGTCTTCAATACGTTCTTTGACATTCACCAGCATCCGTGTAAATTCCTTCAAATATGGCGTGATTTGGGGCACAAAGTTCTGCTGTTCAACTACCACTCTAATATCTGTGTGAACCGCCATTGGAGAGCGCAGCTCTCTAGCAAACGTAAGGTAAGCTGCAGTCTGTCCCGTCCCTTGATTGTAGGCGCTGTTCAGCGCAAATCGCACCATTGGGAGAATGGTCGGCCATTGACGATGCTCTGGTCCTACCAGAATAGCAAGTTGTTGTTTCAGCTCTCGGTTCTTGCGCTCTGCAGGGTTGGCCTCAGGATGATATACCGGGATCAGTGATTGTTGAACATCTAAGACTAACATAGCCTTCTGCATCACTGCAGAAACGAACTGACTCCCGTTATCCGATATCACCCGACGGGGCACCCCGTATCGCATAAACACCTCTTCGATGAGGACTTTTGCGCACGACTCAGCGGTCGCATCTCGAAGGGCGAAAAGCTCCACCCAGCGACTGGCTGTATCCTCAACTAACAAAATCCACTTCTCTCCATCTGGACCTTCGGGAAGTGGACCGAACAAGTCCATAGCGAGTACTTCGAACCGCTGTTGAGGCACAGGCGTTTGGAGAAGGCCTGCAGGCTTTAAATTGGTGGCTTTGTACTTTTGACATAAGTCACACGACTTAAGGTATTGCGAAACAAAGGACCTCATGTTCTTAAAATAATATCTCTCCTTTATTTTCTTCAGAGTCCGCTCGACCCCCAAATGCCCTGCCGTAGGAGCATCGTGGTACTCTTTCAACAGCTCTTCCTTCAGAGCCTCAGGCACCACTAATTGAGGTTCTTCTGATTCACCATCCGGGTCATAGCGAAATAACACTCCCTGGGACACGTAATAACCTCTATCTGTCCACCGTAACGCGGCTGAGGGATTTTCGTTATCCTCAAAATCCTGAATTATTTTATTTAAATCCGGATCATTCACTTGGGCTTCTCGAATATCCTCCGGTCGTCGCTGGGGAAGGTCAATAACCACCGGGCAAATGCTGCAAGGGCTGGAGCTCTGCTCTTCGGAGTCCTTAACCACAGGGCGGCTAAGGGTATCGGCGACTACATTTGCTCTACCCGGGGTGTACTCGATATCAAGATCGTAAGTCTGGACCTTCATGGCCCAACGGGCTAAACGGCCACTGGGTGTTTTTAAGGACAAAAGCCACTTCAACGGCTGGTGATCCGTAGCTACGCGTACTCGCGCTCCCTCTACATACCCTCTAAATTTATCCAATGCCCAAACGACTGCCAATGCCTCTCTTTCCGTAGTATGGTAATTGCGTTCGGAGGAGGTCAACAAACGGCTGGCATATTCTATTGGCCTTTCTTCTTTTGAACTCTCCCCTTGCAGTAATACGGCTCCTAGCGCATAGGCGCTGGCATCTGTTCGTAGAACAAATGGCTCCTCAAAGCTTGGCTGGCGTAATATCGGACTCGTGGTAAGACGCGACTTCAGTTCTTCGAAAGCTTTCTGCTCGTCCTCCCCCCAGCTCCAAAGTCTGCCTTTCTTTGTGAGGTCCGTAAGACGCCGTGCTATGTCCGAAAACTGCGGGATAAATTTGCGAAACCAGGCGCAGGTTTGTAGAAAGGTTCTTAGTTCCTTCAAGTTCGTTGGGGGCTTCATATCCAACACGGCTTTCACCTTCGTCGGATCAGCCTCGATGCCACGCGAGGAGACCACATGTCCCAGGTAGGTAACACGGTCTCTAGCAAACACACATTTTGCTCGATTCGCTGTCAGATTGAAGAGACGAAGGCGCTCGAATACCTGCTGCAGATCCTTCAAGTGCTGTTCAAGATTCGGCGATATGACTAGAAGATCGTCAAGGTAAGCTAATACACAAACATCTTTTAGGCCAGACCTCATCCTATCTATAAGCCTCTGAAAGGTGGAAGGCGCATTCTTCAGACCAAACGGGAGACGTTTGAAGGAAAAATTACCAAAAGGTGAGGTAAAGGTAGTTTTGTGACGATCTTCGGGTGCGACCAGTATTTGCCAATATCCGGCTTTTAGATCAATGGTGGACATCACACAACCAGGCTTTGTGCTCTGCAACAGCTCATCGATTACCGGAAGCGGGTACTTATCAGTACGAGTAACGCTATTCAATTTCCGGTAATCTACACAAAACCGGGTTTCACCATTCTTCTTTGGTACTAAGACCACAGGTGCAGCCCATTCTGATTCGGCCTCTTCAATCACATCTTCTTCCAACATCTTATCTATTTCTTTTCTAATAAGTTCTTTCTTGGCGGGTGTGACCCTATATGGAGGGCAAGCGATTGGCAAAGCGTCGCCCGTATCTATGTGGTGAATAGCATACTGGGTTGGTCCTCCCCCTGGAGTGAAAATGTCCTCATGAACATTCAGAAGGTCGGACAGTCGCTCTCGTTCATCCGGATCCAGATGGGCTCCTTCATCCTCGCGAAGTCCCACAGACGAACAAGTAAGTGCCGGTTCCCTATCTTCGAAAAGCATCGGTTGAGGTGCCTTATCATGCCTCACATACCATACACTTCTACCAAAATCTAACACCATGCCAGAGTCTTGTATAAAGTTCATGCCTAACAAACTCTCTGTTGCATCAGGTAACATTACAAAATCTACATATGTAGCTACTCCCCGCACCGTAACCATAACGCGTGCGAGTTCAACATATTGCGCACAAACACGCCCGTCAGCATATTTAAATTCAGCAAAAACATTTTTGAAATTTTGACCAGACTTAGCTAAGTGAGCTCTTAAACTAACACTCCCGACCGAATGTTTAGCACCAGTGTCAATCAACACTTTGCCTACTCCACCATTGATTTCAACACTTAGCACTGGACGACCACGCGAATCAATGTTATCGGAACTCGCGGAAACTGATTGGAACGAATTTACACTAGACGCGGCGGCTTGATTCTTCTTCTCCTTACACGTCGGACAATTCGATCGGATAACGCCGGGCGCTCCGCACCCAAAACACGTAACCATGGGCGCAGCGCGTGGTTCTCCATCATCGGCACCATCTTTGATAACCTTCTTTGGTTTATTAGTCAGTCGCGAGCAGGACTCCTTCGTGTGACCATACTGTCTGCAGTAGTTACAGTGTTGACGAGGTTTATGACTGCTCGAAGAAGGTACAACCGATGGCAAGGTCTTTGTTACCGCAACCGAAGGCACCGACGGCTTGCTCTCAGCAAAAACGCGCGGGCGGCTCTCATCGAGGATATCCTCGACACGCCTCGCCTGCACTAGCAACTCTCCGAAATTGCCGAAAGAAGAATGAGGTACTTTCTCACGAACCCGCCGGTGTAGTAGTCCATAGCACATATCCAACTGCACTACCTC
>OZ020291.1:844957-904625 GCA_963971205.1 Aethes cnicana | reverse complement strand
AAAGAAAAGGAATTTCAAACGTCCAAAACAGTATTTACACTCACTGTTTGTGCACACGATACCGATAACTACACTTTCATTTTTGCAGAAAAAGTCCAAACACCATGTTCAACAGTCCAAAACACTATTATACCTACTATCTACGTAACGTTAAACGTTCAAAACGCAGCACAAAACACTCATAGTTCGAACAAATCTATACTTAAATAAACGTAAGTTAGGTATTTAAGAACGTCCATAGCGTTTATCTACTAATAAAAACACCAAAACACAGTCCGAACAAGTATAGGTAGGTAGGTATTTACGAGCGTCCAATACGTTTGCCTATAACGCACTACACTACACAGACACACTACAGGTCACTAGGAAATCGTCCGTAAAAAGTTATGCTAGGTTCAGGTATCACGAGGTAGGTATAGGTAGATAACCTGTTTCGAAACCTAGAAAAGTCGACACACACCGCAGTTCACTTAGGCAATCGTTCGTAACAAAGTTATGCTAGGTTCAGGTAAGAAAGATGTAGGTAACCTGTTTCAACACCTAGAAATGCCTATACATACACACAAAAGTTCACTTTTGAGTCTCTAGCGGTAACTTAGGTTCAGGGCTTACCAATCTAGGTACCCTGCGACAAAACCTACAGTTACTACGCGCATATAGTAACACCACTGTTCACTCCCGGGTCCGTAGCGTAATCAAGGTTCAGGTAATAACGAAACACCTGCCACAAAACCTTGTTACTATGCACTAAACACTCCACGGGACGACACAGTTTAGGTATCTTCTCCGCGCCGCGCGAGACGAATGACGCGTGAGTTTTATGCACGCGAGCGAGGTCCGTTACGACTAGAACGTTCCTTTTATGATTCCGCTCCACGTTAGGCTGCCAGTTATAGGATGGGAATTCACTTAAACAACGACTCGTTCGAATTACCTGTATATTAACACACACGCACATAGAAATAGTGAAATATACAATGAAAGTGATATTATTAAAAGTAACGCGGACCTCAGCTCGACGCGTGCGCTCTCTTAGACGGCTAGTTCTCACTGACTGCGCACACGTTGGTGGCGCTGTTGAATGCGCGCGGAGCGTCGAGCGGGGGCCGCGGGAGGAGGGGAACTAGAGCGGTTACGAATATCATCTGTTTCAACTGATCGCGCTATAGCATCAACCGTCACATCGGCGCGTGAGTCGCAAATGAGTGAAGTTAGCTACGGTGTGAAGCTAGTAAGCGCACTTATTTGGTTCTGCCTGTACAACTATTTTTTAACACTGGAATAAAGTTACAGGCAAAACCTACTAAGTCGCTGTACAGTTTTTTGGCAGAACGATATTGCAGTTTAATGAATACGTAGATCTTCAGGCAAAAAATTATAATGATGCTTAGTATATATATAGCTTGGCATAAAATAAATAATTTACTTGATAATCTTTTACGCAAATACCAAATATGTATACATAGAAGCTACTTTTAGAATATGTAAAGGTTATAATTTCATAAAGTGAGTATGCAAAAACACGTTAAAACAAGGTAACAGTTTTTACTTGGAGGAGAAATCATGAATCATTGTGTTATATTACACATTTCAATTTCTTCCAGTACAAAATGCTACCAAATCATCAATATGTTGCCTTACGCCGTGAGTTATTTTCGGAAAGAAAGGTCGTATCAAAAAATGGGTTTTACCAGTTTGTAAAGCTTGAAAAAATAATTCCTAAGGTCTAATAAAGCAATTTTCGTCATAAAGTCACTTAATAGGTATTTGCAGTAATAGGACGGTTTATTCGGCGAACAAAGGGTCACTGAAAGTTCATAAGTGGTCCCGCCTATCACTGTAATTAACATAGGAACCTTAAGTTCCTCTTTTACACCATTTATTAAAAAAGTATTGTTCTAGTCGGTCCACATATAACGCCCAGTTATCACTGTAACGCAAATGATAGTCGCTCTTGTTTAATATCATTTATTATTACTTATAGCATAGGAAACCCGTTAACAAGACATAAGCGTCGGTAAGGGAGAGACGTCAAAGTATGTCACAGATACATTATATTATGATAGATGCGACGATGACGCGTCCACTCCGTGTGGTGCGCGGCTGAGGGCGGCGGCGCGGGCGGTGCAGTTGGAGTTGGAGCTGGCGACATGAACTGCGCGGGCGCGTCCACGGGCGGAGCCTTTTCATTTCCAGGTGCAGGCCGGGGTGAGACCAGGTTGGAGCCCCGGACAGGAGCTTCTGTGACTGGAGAAGGATAATCTGTGAACAGAGAAGGGTTAACGTCTGGAGGTGTGGCAGTAGGTTTCAAATGCCAGGAGTTTCTTTTTTAAGTTGCACCATCCGCTGTCATCATTTTTGAATTTACTGAGCAGGTTTGTCAGAATTTCTTGGAATATTTCAGGTGCTGACGACACGCCAAATGGAAGCCTCTTGAATGAATATCTTCCCCAAGGTGTTGCAAATGTTAATATTTTCTGCGTTCTTTCTGACAGCTTTATCTGCCAGAAGACTTTTGTGCAGTCTAGTAATGCAAAGAATTTAGAGTCTTTGATGTCAGCTGAAATTCCTTCTATTGTGGTAAGTGGAAAATTTATTTATTTATTACAAAACACGAAAATATCTATCAGTGACCAAACTAGGCTGAGCCTGTATCTTGGCCATCTGCGAGTGCGGTTAACAAGAGGAATATAATATAATAGTTACACTGTGATTTAAAATATGTACTACCTAAGCAATATGGCATTAAAGATATTTATAAAATATTTGTGTGTGTGTGTATTGTAAGGTTAAAAAAATGGGGATTCGATAGGGAACCGGAGTGAAACCATATCTGTGAAACAAGATTTTATTTCAGAAAACCCTCCCTTTAGATCCCACATTACAAGAATAATATGCTAATCCACTTCTTATCCCCTCAGTTACATCCTACAGAATATCACATACAATATACAGGGTCACTTGCGCGTTTGGTCGGTAACTTCAAATTCATAAATTGATTTTATAATAAATCCTACATCCCTAAAGCCAGATGTCCTACCTCGCTTCGAGCGCGACAACGCGCTCAGGTGATACCTCGCGGTGACTCTCCACCTGAGGGGCCCTCTTGCCTGCTCCGCCCGGTGAAGCCGTCTCGTGCCCAGCTTCCCCGGACAAGCGCGACTCAAGCAGCACCTGCAGCAGCGCCCAGGCGAACAGCCACGCTTCGGCACCGAAGCGGCGCAGTCAGCACAACAAGCTTCCTTCAAAATTCCTCCCCGGAGGCCACTTCTCAGAATGCCACGTCACACACACTGCATTGCGAGACCGCCAGATGTCAAGGCGAGCCTGCCAAAAGACTCAGGGCCGTGCCCAAGCACCTCCTACGAACAAAGCAAAATATAAGAAAAAGATAACCAAACACCATGCATGAAAAGTGCTCACAGAACAAAGTGGGCATTGCCGAACGGCTCAAACAAGATGCAGCAATTACCTCGGAGGATTGGGAGCCCAACATGAATGTGTTGGCTCGCTGTCGACCCCGAAGAGGTGCTCTGCAGTCCCATCTTTGGTTAGGCTATCGAAGCCTCATGGTGTAAAAATTGACATCGGCTAAAAGCCGGACAATCTGTTAAAGAAAAACAAATAATTGCATTACCACAATAACGACAGACGCTTATACAGCGTTAAATACCCCAAAAGTATCAAAAATCCAATAAAATACTCACGTGCAAAAATTCAGACCACCGATCACATTGCAGACAATATAAGGAAGTGACGTTTGTCAAGACGTGGGGTTACCACATTCAACAGAAATTCTAGCGAAATTATTAAACCTGTTGAACGAATTTAATTACAAAAAAGAATCACAACGTTGATACTAATGTCCTGTAAACTTCAAATACTGAAATAAATTTACAGGTATTGAAATAAGAGAAATAACCCACACAAAAATTTAATAATTTCCCGACCAAACTCCATTCCAATCAAAACTGGCAACTCCATAGTTCAGACTATTTGAGCTACTAATAAAAATACTGGATTCAATACCAGCGTTTAAAAAAAAAGATTTTTAATATGTAAAGAAAAGGATTTATGGAAAACCAACAAAAATAACCCTTACAGTATGTGTGTGTGTTTGTGTGTGTGTGTGTGTTGATCCTGAACCTGATTCCTCCCTTAGTTATTTTTATTTGACAGATTCTTTGATTTAGCGCTTAGGTTGTTTTATTTAGTTTTATTGATTATTTCTTCAGTTTCACTGTATGTCAACTTGAATAACCAATGCTTCACTACCTTGCTAGCTCTGGGGACAGAAATAAGTTTGATGTCACAACATTTGCAAATATGATTATATATGCAAAAATGAGAGTAAGCCGGGGATCTCCGAGCAAAAACAGATTTATATTGAGGGAGCAGTGCGTTGTAGGTACGCTTACAAAGCATTTCATCATGTAGGGCAGAGCCAAAAATGGTACCATGAGCATGGTGATCGCTTTGAGGATGAACAGCTGTCTCACTCGGAGTAATCTCGTTTCACAGTACAAGACACTTACAGCAAGTCTGTGACTAAGACTAAGGTGGCTTCAGACTAAGCACCGCACTAACCTTTTCGTTATCTGGTGATATACCATCCTGAGAGATTACGTGCCCCAGGTACTTAACTTCGTCACGAGCGAACACGCATTTTTCGTGATTAGCACGCAGGCGGAAATGACGTAACCTGTCGAACAATGCACAAAGGTCTGCAATGTGCTGGTCGAACCCCTTGGAGATAGCGAGAAGGTCATCCTGGTAGGCCAGCGATGCGGTAACGTCCGCCAACGATGACGCTGAGCGAAACCTGTCTATGGGCCGCTAAAAAGTTGATAGCGCATTTTAAGACCAAACGGCGTGCGTCACATGGCGTGTTTGGTCAATAACCTTTCCTATATGTCCTACGTCCCTAAAAAGGCTTCGCAAGAGCCTGCACTGAACAATAGTCTCAGTATGAATTGAAATCCTTCTTTACACCTAATGAAGTCATGAAGCGCTCGGCTCGTACCTCACTGAAGCCAACCCGCTGGGCCTGGTTGCCTGCCTGGCCCCCGACAATGTCGCCTCGTGCACGACACTGTCGAGGGGGTGCGACCCGCAACGCACCCGCTGTGGTGGCCCAGAAGGCCAATGATCCTCCTCTTCACATGACCGCCATGTGGTCAGCGCTCCGGACACAACTCCAACAGTGCCCGCATTGCCTCCGGAGTTGAGTGACACTCTGCAGACACTCCAGGATATTCGTAGTAGTAGCCACTCAAATAGTTCAGGACCATCGAGGTGTCCCATGTTAGACTGTACTTTGGTACTGGTGGGCGGAGCCTGGAGACCCCTTTGAAAAACCTTGAGATTCTATCATCATTTGAAATTCGGGGCCCTAGTATTAGACTGATTGCCGAGCGGTAACAATTTAACGTGCCATACTGACAGTCGCTATGAAAAGCTTTAGTGAGAAACAGTATGACTGAAGGGGTGGATGCTTCAAAGAAACTTACGTAGCTTTCATTGCAAAATAATTGGCATTTTTTGAAGGCTGCGTCATACTGCTTCCATGAGCTGTTCGACAGGGATGCCAGCATGATGTCTATTGAAGCAGGTGGTACACTCCTTCACAGTAATGCTGACCGCACAATATCCCAGCAATCAGTGTAGGGTTTGAATGTATGTTTCGGTTGCTGGAATGAGACAAAATTAAGTTCTGGTTAGGTTTGAGTTCGATAAAGTCTGAAATGAGCAGACGTTGAAATATGGGAAACCATGGTTGAGTTTGCCAATTTGGCACAACCATGATTCCTCTCATCCTCTGGTCTTGTCCGAGATTATCTTTCGAAGAGTTTTTAGAATAATGGAGAAAGCGTAAAGCGTAATACATGTTGGACCAGCAGATTGTGAAAGCATTTACAGCCCAGGCGTCCGGATCTCTTTGCCACGACACGTATTTTTTACATTTAATATTAACGCGGCTCGCGAATAGGTCTACTTCAGGAGTTCCTAATCTATCGATGATGCGTTTATATGGTTCGTCGCCTCTATATCCGGGTGTACTCGCCGAGATTCTGCGTCGTCGGTCTCATTATCTACCGATTTGATGTAAGAAGCAAATATGAAAATATTTCGTGATTCACACCATTTCCAAATCTCTCTAGCGATTTTGGTGAGATGAGGATATTGTATTCCACCCATGTGATTAATGTAAGCGATAGCGGTGGAATTGTCGATGCGTAAAAGAATCTGGCAGTTATTTAAACTGCTGGCAAATTGTTTAGCCCGAAAAAGGCCGCCAGCAATTCGAAGCTGTTTATATGCTTGCTCTTTTCCTCACAAGACCATATCCCACTAGCTGTCTTATCTCCACAAGCTACACCCCACCCAGTAGTTGAGGCGTCAGAAAATATTTCGGTACAGTATTCATCAATTCTAATTTTTTTGACAGATTTTTCAATGGCCTGTAACCACCATTTGAAATCTGGTAACAATGTGTCTGGTAGAATCATGTACCTATCGTAATCATCATTATCCTTTAAGTTCAGGAACTTGCATCTCTCAAAATGTTTTGTATAGAACATGCCATACTCAACAGCTGGGCATGCTGATATCAAAGTTCCTACTAGCTGAGCAAATTTTCTAATTTTGCAGCCCCTCAGTTTCATCATATCTCTTAACTGTGTGTGAATTTTTGATCTCTTTTCATCCGATAGGGATATTGGAAAATTGTATGAGTCTGTAGACTCATTATAATGAATCCCAGGAATTTGCAAGTTTTTGAATGTATGAGGTTGCTGTTTTCATGGTTTATGATGAAAACGAGGCTTTTAATTAATTTAATTGAGAAATTAATGTTATCCAAACATTCCTCTTTAGATTGGCCGATTAAGAGTAGATCATCCAGGTAAATCTAAATATATAAAACTCAAAGGTGACTGACTGACTGACATAGTGATCTATCAACGCACAGCCCAAACCACTGGACGAATCGGGCTGAAATTTGGCATGCAGGTAGGTGTTATGACGTAGGCATCCACTAAGAAAGGATTTTGCAAAATTCCCACGGGAACGGGAAAAATCGGGATTTTACTTTTTAATATTTCTGCCCATACGAAGTTGCGGGGAAAAGCTAGTTGTAGATAAGAAGCCACAAGCTCTTAACAACTTAACTACGGGTTACATTTACTTAGTAAACACATATGGTGCAACATTTAAACCGAATGGCAAGACATTGAATGAATATAGTTTATTGTCCCACGTGAATCTAAGGTATTTCCGTGATTCCTCATGTATATTTATTGCAAAATATGCGTCTTTTAAGTCTAGTGTTGCCATCCAGGAATCTCTAGAGACAAGTTTAATAGCTGTTCTTAAGTCTTCAATTTTAAAATGATATGTCTGTATGTGTTTATTGAGATCTTTAAGATTTTGTATAAACCTTAGTTTGCCATTTGGTTTACGTCGCAAGAAAACGCCAGAAATGAATTGATCATTGTGTGGTGTACATTCAGAGATGGCTCCAATGTCAACCAGGTTCTGTATTGCTTCCTTAAATTGACGTTTTTCAGTACTGCTGAATAAGGAAGCTTTGGGGACTTGGCTTTGAGCAACAGGTTTAGAAAACGTAAGTTTGTAGCCTAACCCAAGCTAGCATAGTCCGGTCGTTAGTCAAAAGTGCCCATTGCTTTTGAAATAATGAAAGCTGCCCAGCGTATGTACCTTACCGGGTTTAGCGGCGTCGCGTTTGTTGTTTCGACGGATGCTGCAATGGCCTCGACGCGTTTGCGTGCAGCGGAGGTTGATACAGCCGGTGCGAGGGGGCCTGTGCTGGGGCCTGGGCAGGCTCGCGGCTCCTTTGTTGTCCCGGTCCTGGATACCTGCGTGCCGCGATCGGGGTTCTCCAGTTTTTTGACTGCCATGTTTCAGTCTTCGGTTTGGGGGTTATCTTTGTCTTCATTTCCGTAGCTGATTTAGTTACAGCATTGGCTGTTTTTATTGTTTCGTTTAAATTCTCTCCAAACAGGAACTTGTCAATCTGTGTGTTCGTAATATGCTATTTTAATTGTTTTTTAATTGAGAATATTGCGAAATTACGCCTGGTAGTGGACTCTGCGTATTGTACGTCACAAAGGATTCGGCATACATCCATCATTTGCCTTATCCTCTCATTGTCTTTTTCTTTCTGAGATAGATCTTGGCTAATAATTTGCGCTAAGCCTGATATAGCGCAAGCTATTTGTTTTTGCCTATTCTCAATTCCCTTGTCTCTGTTTATTACAACTTCGGTTTCTGCTGCTTTTATTTCAGCGTTCATCGCTGGAGCACCCAGTTTCACTGCATTCCCCGGTAAAAGATTTTTCTCTGGGAGCTCTTTGCGGGCTTCTTTTGGTGGGAATGTCTCCGGTTCCTCCCCCAGGTCGAGTGCTATAAACATTTGAAAAATTTGTTTACCTTGACGGGCACTAAGTCAACTTCTATCAGATTATTTTTGTGTGAAATAACTGATGTAATTTAGGTGAGCTCTGGAGATTATATTGATTTGTTGGTAGCACAGACCTATTTAAAGCCAGTTCTATAAGACTGTTGAAATTGTGCTATGGTTAGTTAGCTCAATGTTGTTTTAGGCCCGGTTCCTATATCCACGAAACGCCTCGTTTTGCCTACGGACGGTTGATTTTTGACATTTGTTCCATAGAGAATCTGTCAAATTTTAACCGTCCGTAGGCAAAACGAGGCGTTTCGTGGATATAGGAACCGGGCCTTAGTCATTCCATACACATAGAAGGGAGAGATAAAATCACCTCCTTCGAGACAGTCCCAGAAACTGCTCTGACTTGGAGGTTATTATTATTGTGTGAGCGTAAGAATGCGTTTTTGTAACCCACTTCGAGACAGTCCCAAAAACTGCTCTGATATGGGCATGAACAAAGGCAATCGCCAATGCAGTTGAAGAGTCATGTAGGTGAAAAAACCGTTGAGGCTTTAAAATGAGCGTCATGTCATGACGCTATGACAAAAACCAACAACGTCGCCTAACGATTGTTAGGGCAGAGGCTATTTTAGTACATTACACACCTAGGGCGGTCAAGTAAAGAAAGTCTCAGATCGCGGGTAATTGAGGCCCGAGCCGGAAGCGAGGGCTATAATCTAGCGGTCTGAGGATTTATTTACGACCGCCCGTGGTTAGTATACGATTTTACGTCACCACCTGGCCGTGAAGAGGGATTTTTCGTAGCGCCCAAGGGCGATAAATCCCGCTTTTCGGCCTGGTGTGACGTAAAATTACGTTAATTACTCGTACGTGTTTGGAGACGAGAGCCGGAGCTGTTAAGTATAATAAAGGTGTAGATAATACATACGCGATGTTTCCTTATCCTTCCTGAGCCTCCGCTCCAATTTTCGAATCTTCCTGACAAACACTGACTTCAAGACAAACAGAATGTCCGGACCAGACCTCCTCGGGTATACATCCTGTTAACGCTGCTGTGGGGCTTCTATTTTTCAGATAAACTGCCGTCATCACGGCTTCTCCCCAAAAACGGTTACAGAGACCTGCATGAATCATCATACATCTAGCTTTCTCCATAACTGTCCTGTTAAGTCGCTCTGCGACACCATTTTGTTGGGCACAATATGGTACTGTTAACTGGTGTCGTGACGAACCGAACGTCACGAAATATCGTCAATGGCAACATTCAAGTTCCCGCCAATTTACGCATACTGTCTGTGGTGAGATGTCACTTTACTTTGAATTTGTTCAGTAGTGATTGTCAAGTAGCAATGTGAAATTCTGTGTTGGTTTCGTCCTGTTTCCCTGAGCTCCTGGCTCCTAAAGCTAAGTATATCTAAGTATAATTAGAGAAACTAACTAAGTACTTATAGCTAAGTATAAGTAGAGAAACTAACTAAGTATATCTGAGTACATAATATGAGCTAAGTATGATTATCGAAACTGACCAAGTACTTTTAACCTTAAGTATGTTTGGAGATGGTGTCTAAGTAATCTTCCAATATACCTACTGATACTGTTAATTTATGGCCCTCCACCAGGCTCCTAGTCCAAGATGACATTGGTTAATCATGTTACTCTGATGCAGTTCAGGCTTGCCAACCCAGGCTGAGGTCGGGCAATCAAATACATAATTATCTGCTAAAGGTCAAGCGGACAACCCATGATGAGACTGGTTAATCATTCACTGCGGTGAAGGCCAGTTGCCCAGCCCCGGGTGTGGCTGGTAACTACAGGTTCGCAATCCAGGATGTGATTGGGAAAACAAATACTTAATTTCTGGTGGAGGTGAGTCGCTCAACCCAGGATGTGGCTGGGCACTACACTACTACAATAACTGGTGGACGACCGGACTCATACAAAGATACTTACTTAATAAATCATGATTATCGGATGCATCCTATAAATCAAATATCCTAGCAATAACTATCTAGACAATAACTATGGGCCCTGACAATGGTCAGGGTCATGTGGGTCTTAGGGCTCCAGGCATTTGGAGTCATATTCTAATTTTCTCTACAGATGGTGTAAATAGACAAAGTGCCGAATATCTGGGTGTGCATGGTGCTTGCAGTGCTGGACTGCTCATAGGATTAAATCAAAGGTATGAAATATTTTCACTCAATTATTTTCAATGCTGAGGGTAATAAATTTCGGGAACCCCTCAAACAATTACAAACCCACAAACGTTTCCCGACAACTGGAGAGCAATTCCTTCCTTTTCCAGGAAAGACCTAAACTCATTACTGCAGTACTCACCCCCATTGTCAGAACGCAAGCATTTAATGTTAAGCCCAGTCTGTTTTTCAACAAAGTTTTTAAAATGAACAAAAGAAAAGAAAACATCTGACTTTTTCATCAATAAATAAGTAAAACTTTTTCTAGAAAAATCATCAGTAAAGGTTAATAAGTCCTTGCACCACTCCAGCTGGTCTCCGCAGTAGGGCCTAGCACATCGCTGTGTACTAGCTATAAAGGTTGGCTCGCACGTCCCGCAGTCACTTTTGGAAAAGCCTTGGCCACAGGCTTCCCCTGAAGACAGGCGACACAAGTACTGGCGTCCTCCTTGTCAACCTGAAATGACATATTGCGTGCAGCACTCTCCTTCAGTGCATACATACCTTTAAGACCAAGGTGCCCTAACCTATTATGCCATAAATTTACATTTGACTCAGCAATCCTTGCAGTCTGTGCTTCCTGCACTTGATGTAGGACAGCCATAGACTGCTCCTTTGCAAGAATACCTTTTACCCTATAAACACCTTTAGATAAACCTGCAGACATAATGGGCTTGCCTTGTATACTACAACTGTCATAAATTGAACATCCATCACTTTTAAATACCACGACCATGCCTCTCTGACACATTTTACTCACAGAAAGCAAATTTTCACTCAACTGTGGGACATACATAACATTATCTAAAACATTTGAAAAATCACCAAAGCTTACATGTATCTGGCCAACTCCAGAACTGTCCAACTTGGTTTTCTTATCGGCACAATTTATGAAAGTTTTGTTATTCTTAACATTCATTAACAAGTCTAAGTCGTTACACATGTGTGATGATGATCCACTGTCCACAATGAAGTCAGTCTTCGCTTGAGATATTGCCAAAAATGTCGAAACGAGCACAGTTTGCTCTTTATCCTTGTTCTCCTTGTTGCTCCGCCTCCATTTGTAGCACCGAGACTTCACATGTCCAGCTTTCTTGCAGAAATGACATATAACTTACCTTTTATTGTTCGAAGTATTTACAGCCGCCATAGCACTAGAGTTGGGCTGATTTTCCAAACTTACATTTGCCCTTCGAAATTCTTCTTGCACTAAGCGAGCTCGAACAAGTTCTGAAGATAAGCTGCTCGTAATGGACGCTGTCTCCAAGGCCGATACTAACGTGTCAAATTCCTGAGGGAGCCCAGACAACAAAATCTCAGCTATTTCAGCATCTTCTATTACTTTGCCGATGTCAGCCAATTGTTGGACCATAGTAAAAACACTATCTATGTAAGCAATCATGTTTTCACAAGCAGTATAGTCCACACGGTGAAGTTTTCTTAGCAGGCAAACACGCCGGAACAATCCCTTGTCCTCAAATATAAATTTTACCTTATTCCATGCTTGCTCAGCGCTATCTAACCCATAAAGTAACTGACGATATTCGGGCAAGCGCTTTAGCAACATTCATTTCATTTGAGTCCTGTCCTGTCACACATTCCCATAAACCTTCTAGTATAAGGGAATTTTTCATTGCAAATTTCCAGGAGTTATAGTTAACAACGCCTTCCAGTTTATCAATGTGACCTCCAGCGATTACATAGGTCGAAGAAGCAGCACCGGGAGTAGCTGTAGTACCGGGAGCAGCGGGTGCAACGCGATTAGTATTCGATTGACCGTCAGTAGCCATTGTTATAGAGGTTATGATATTCGGGATAACCTCAAATCAAGCACTCCGTTCGGTGTGCAATGCAATCTGTGCGTTATAAAACCATGCAATATCACATACCTCAATGCTCTCTTGAAGCTGGGCCCATAACCTGAAGTGCAGAGTGATGCAGGATGTAGGTGTCGCTGAATTGAGGCTGTGCGTTGCAATGAAACATGAACTCAATTGGGTATTAATGTCTGAATTGCTATAATATATGGAGCATTAATATATGGACAATGGACGGACATAAAAATATACTTATATCGAGTATCAAACGAAATTAAGATCAGTCTTTAAATAAAATACTAAATTACAAATTATAGGTGCGTGGTGGTCGTGTCAAGAGCCGGAAGGAAAGGCGGGCAACAGAAATCTTCCATAGACAATATTACATTCAACGAGCCACAGATTATTAAGAATGTTATACACGAGCTTACTTATTTCTAACATGGGTGTCGTGTTCAGCAGTTGTAGGCGTTGTAGGCGTTTGAGGCAATGGAGACGATGGAGATGGATGTTGTTCGTCGGTGTCTAAATAGGCTGGCTTCACATTGTTGATGGAAATGGTGCGAGGTGTTCCATTAATGATGACGGTGAAAAATTTGTCTTTCCTGTTTGTAACTCCGTACGGTCCTTCGTATGGGCTCTGAAGTCCTTTCAAAGTCAAAGTCAAAGTCAAAGTACATTTATTTGCATAAATATAGGTAGAATGATTCTCAATGGCCGTCGCCCAAGATGGATGTTGACGTTTGTTGAGTCTCCAATTTTATTTTATTAACCATTTACACCGTACATTTACCTTTATTACCGAACAACTTGCAGGCCTGTGGCCCTTACTTTGATATTGGCGAAGTGTCCAAGACAGAAGCCATTAATTTATATAGAATAGAATAGAATAAACATAGGTATTAAGGTGTTCACAATACTATGAAGGTATCACTATTTTGCCGTTTCACTACGTTTTCTTATTGAATCTTCTGATGAAAACGTGTGATGTTGTGGCTAGGTCTTTATGAACGAGGATGGATGGTTTTGAGTGAGGTGATGTCTGGATTGGAGCTAGGCGATGGAATGATGACCGTAGTAGAGAAGCAAAGGTTGTTGAAGGTTGAACTGTTGATTGCTGAGGTGATAAGAAATCTCCGGGAAGTCGGATGTTCTGACCGAAGACCATTTCGGCTGGTGTGGCGTCCATGTCTTCCTTGTAGGCAGCGCGAAGACCCATCATTACCACGGGTAATTCGTCTGACCATGAACGATTTTCATGACATCTGAGGGCAGCTTTTAGTTGGCGGTGCAGGCGTTCTACTAAACCGTTTGCTGCAGGATGGTACGGCGTAGTGTGGATGTGTTGGAAACCACAGAGTTTGGATAGGGATGAGAAAAGTTCGGATTGAAACTGTCTGCCTTGGTCTGAGGTTATCAGGAGTAGTATACCGGTCACTAAACGGGTTAACCTGTTGATTTGCTGTTGCATGCCCATCCTTCTCGATTCTCGAAGTGGATTCAGTGGAAAAATAAACATCGGTGGGATGAATCCACCGGCAGCGTTCATTGCACACATTAACGTGATATTCTTTCCTCGCTCCCAGCTTGTGATTGAACCCACTCTTTTCTGCCCGTTTCATCACAATAGTACATATTTTTTGGGACAAATTTATGTTTTGCCATCAGTTCGCCCAGCAGCTGATAAAATCGCTGCACTTCTGTTTTATTGAATGCAGTGATCCGATTTATGCTGGCTTCTGGTTTTCTGACTGATTTATCATTTCTGGCCATAAAAGATACTAACCAGTCACGACCAGCCATTTTCGAAGACTGATTAAAGTTGTGTTTTAGGTTCAAGTTTTCAGCATATTCAAACGCCACTTTTCTTATTTCTGTACCTGTGCATCCATAAAAAATATTCGCCATCTTCTTTATCAAGTCAGCCAATTGTTTTTCTTGATCAGCGCTGAACACAGTGAGTCGCCCAAGACGTGGTGTTAAGTTGTTTTTATTATTATATCTTTTTTGTAGACTCGAAAATGGAATATTCGAAACCCTAGCAGCTTTGCGTATAGAAAATCCATCTTCTGCTATAAGTTTCACTGCTTTTTTCAATGTGTCAGAAGACCAGGAAGCTTTTGTGGTAGTTCTGACTCGTACTTTCGGCATCTGAGACCAAAAGAACAAATTATATTATACCTTTTACATTGCGGGAAATCGTGGTCACTAGCGGGCAATGGGGGTCACCTGATCCTCATTACCCACAAGTATTTTATGAAGAAAAAAAACAAACACATGATACGTGTTAACAGCACGCGAGATTTAACTATGAAATCGATACACTTAATGCACAAGTAAAGACATAAAAAAGTCACATATAAGTACATCAATAATTATAGTACTTACCGTCTATTTTGCGTACGTAAAAATTTACATCGGCGAGCCGCAAAAACAAAACACACCTCTTAATCCCGATGCCGTCGCCATACTGGCGCGACGCTGTCGCAGCGCTAGCGCGGGGCCAGGGGGGGGGCGGGAACGCCCGTAAACGTATTTCTAGTGTTTGTAGTTTTGGAGATGTGTAGGTGACCACCATTACCCGCTGACTCCCATTACCCGGTCTTCCCCTAGCTGTATTGGCAGAATGTCATAGCGAACCGTAGAGAAAATTATGCTTGTAGATTTTTTTTAATGGCGGAATACCAAGATGCTGTGTCACAAATATATCATATGAAAATTTAAAAAAAGTGAGTTTCCGGCCTAGGCCTGCAACGTTTGTATGAAATTTCATTATAGACCAATTGTCTAGCCGCGCCTGAAACGTGATACTTCCCAGGCTAATAAGAAGAACATAATATCAATATTTCATTGCATGTTTGAGAAAAACAACTTATTAGGTGCGCCGCTCGCTATAGACTGGCGCACGTTTATTAGGTGTGCCGCTCGGTATAGACTGGCGCACGTTTATTAGGTGTGCCGCTCGGTATAGACTGGCGCACGTTTATTAGGTGTGCCGCTCGGTATAGACTGGCGCACGTTTATTAGGTGTGCCGCTCGGTATAGACTGGCGCACGTTTATTAGGTGTGCCGCTCGGTATAGACTGGCGCACGTTTATTAGGTGTGCCGCTCGGTATAGACTGGCGCACGTTTATTAGGTGTGCCGCTCGGTATAGACTGGCGCACGTTTATTAGGTGTGCCGCTCGGTATAGACTGGCGCACGTTTATTAGGTGTGCCGCTCGGTATAGACTGGCGCACGTTTATTCATTCTAAGCTTAGATGCCGTTTGTTGGTGTGTATGTAGCGTCGCACACATAAACACGCTTAGCCTAAGTTAGTAATGCCGCACATTAAACACAAAATAAATTTTCTTTTCACTGGTATTGTTCCTTATGCCGCATAAGTTGTTTGCTGAACATGAATACCTGGGACTGCGGTTGGTGCAGTCCTGGCAGACGCGATCGGTAGATTCGTCACCGCCCTCTGCGCTCTCTTCTCAATGGAGTGGTGTAGCCTCTTCTTACACTGCCTCCATAATATCTATATATATAAAACTCAAAGGTGACTGACATAGTGATCTATCAACGCACAGCCCAAACCACTGGACGGATCGGGCTGAAATTTGGCATGCAGGTAGATGTTATGACGTAGGCATCCGCTAAGAAAGGATTTTGCAAAATTCCCACGGGAACGGGAAAAATCGGGATTTTACTTTTTAATATTTCTGCGCATACGAAGTTGCGGGGAAAAGCTAGTAAATATTCCGACGGTCACGATGCCGCTGACTAAAGCGACTGATGCTATAAACGAACTCTGTGTTGTAAAATCTTACCTTTTGTGATCGTTGGATCCGGCAGACGCGTTCTGGGCGACTATCACGCTCTTGTCCCATGATGAAAATGTTGATGTTGGTGATGCTGTCGGTATTTCCTTACTATGAATGCTATAAGCACTATAGTAATGAAGGTGATGAATATGGCGCAAATTATAACGATCGCCGTTTTTAATTTTCCTTCGAACTTTTTGGTTTTAATCTTGCAAAACCTTTTCTCTGTTCATCATCCTAAAGGAATTCTGAATCTTTTTTCAACAACTCTCTCAATGAAATATGTTACATCTGATAAATTTGGAACAAATTTTAATACATATGTTACAATGCCCAAAACTGTCTGTAACTCTTTTTTACTCTTTAGATCCTCCATGCTAACAATAGCCCTAACCTTTTCAGGATCTGGCCTTATAACGTCACCACTCAATATATGTCCTACATATCTAACCTCAGTCACATCAAATTGACACGTACGTCACATTAAAGTACTCATCTTATATCTTTCTCTAATAATATATTTATTTAAATTCTGGGCATCCAAACAAATTCTAATACCATTATCCTGTTTCTATGTTACTACCATTGAATTTACCCACTCTGTAGGCTCAGTTACCTTCCTAATAACACACAAACTCTCCATTTTATCCAACTCTGCTTTAATTTTATCTTGTAACTTGAATGGTATTTTCCTGGGTCGCTCTGCTACTGGTATGCAATTTTCTTGTAACTTTACTTTATATTCATTTTCAAGCTCACTTAGACCTGAAAACCGATTATTGTACTTTTGAAGTAACTTATCTATGTTACTATCAATAATATCTACCGTTTTTACAACTCCTAATTTCACAGGAGTGGAGTAACTCAACACACCAGTTTTACAGCAGTTTACAATAAAAAATGTGGTCATACATCCCTCATTTTTGTACTTAATTGTAGCCTCACAAGGTCCTTTAACATCAATATGTGACCCATCAAAATTTGTTAGTTTTGTATCATCACATTGGTATATATTTAATTTCAATCTTACAGCTGTATCATAATTTAATATATCTACATGAGAGCCAGTGTCAACTTTAAAATTAACTTCCTCATTATCCACAATAAGTTTTATAAACCAGTCTCTACTTACTGAGTCACATTTAACATTTCTACATACAGCCGCAAAATGGTTGTACATGCCGCACTTGACACACTCTATTGAAGGCTGGACACTTCCTGTAACCATGATGACTTCCACATTTTCCACACATTTTTCTATTGCCCCACGGCTGGTCATCATGCCTGCTCTTGCGTGGCTGTCTTACTTTAGATGGTTGTCTATTCCTTGAACGCCCTCTTACATTTCTTGTCTCTTCGTCACACTTCGATTTCCTTTGAAATTCTGCACTCACCTTCGCTACTTCCTGTTTATTTTTTATTTCGTCCATCTGTGCTTTAGTCGTTTCAGCTGCTCTACAAGTATTGATGCATCTTTCAATTTAAGGTTTAACTCCGGTATTCTTAGCAAATTTTCTTTTAAATTGTTGTCCTGTATTCCTATAATAATTTGATCCCTTACCAGCCCGTCCTTTAAGGTATCAAAATTGCAATCCAGACTTAATTTCTTAATTGTTGTTACAAATTCTTCAAAGGATTCTCCTGGTTTCTGTTTTCTTGTAAAAAAGATGTGTCTGTTGTATGTCTCATTACTTGGCGGACTGCAGTGCGATTCCAACTTTCCCAAAATCTCTTCATATGTTAATTTATCTTTATTTTCAAACGTGTTGAACACCGCTAAACCTTCATCTCCTAGGATATGCAAGAGTAACGCCTTTTGTTGATCTACACTTAGTCTTTCGGCCGCCCCGCTCGCCGTGAAATATAGTAAATATTTCTGTTTCCAGTCAAGGAATGCTTGTTTTACATTACTGGAACTTAAATTTAGTGGTGCAGGTGGTCTAAGCATATAAAATGGATATGCTTTTCACTATAGTTTTTATTTTGGCAAAAAATGGCGTCCCGGCGTCCCTTGTCAGCCAAATTGTTTATATCACATTAGTTGACCTGGCCAACCTGACCGACCTGACTGACCATGAAGACCTGGGATTGCGGTTGGTGCAGTCCTGGCAGACGCGATCGGTAGATTCGTCACCGCCCTCTGCGCTCTCTTCTCAATGGAGTGGTGTAGCCTCTTCTTACACTGCCTCCATAATATAAATAATATTCCGACGTTCACGATGCCGCTGACTAAAGCGACTGATGCTATAAACAAACTCTGTGTTGTAAAATCTTCACTTTTGTGATCGTTGGATCCGTCAGACGCGTTCTGGGCGACTATCACGCTCTTGCTGGGCGGTTGTCCCATGATGAAAATGTTGATGTTGGTGATGCTGTCGGTATTTCCTTACTATGAATGCTATAAGCACTATAGCTATGAAGGTGATGAATATGGCACAAATTATAACGATCGCCGTTTTTAATTTTCCTTCGAACTCTCTCAACAGTTTACTGTTATCGATTTGGGCCATGGAAGAATTTCGAGTTGAGTTAGAACTTGATTGATGATAAGTTGTTGAGCGTTTGTTGGTACGCGTTGTGTCTGCGAGCGCTTGTAAGTGACTGCCGCTAGTGTACTGCCGTAGTTTAGCTATGTAGCAGGAAGTGGTGCTGAGTAAAAGCTTGCCTTGTTTAGCGTAGGATCGTGCAGGCTGAAGAAGGTGAGAAATAAGCACTTCAAATACAGTAAAGACGGTATAATGTTCGGAGGCACAAAGCACAATCAGCACACAAAGTTTAGAAGGAGTAATAGTGAAAGCACGGATACAGCGAAGCAGTAGGCAGTCCAGAAAGCAATGTTTTTTATAATTTTCTAAGTCTTTGTGGATGAATATTTTTCTACTGTCGTTTCTTAGCCTGTCGATGTACAGCACGACACAACTTAGAAGCACTTAAGCCGCTCACGCAGAGTCTATTTTTGCTTAATTCACGCGCCTTCTAAGTTGGGTAAACCTGTAACCTGGTAACGATGCTAATGTTTCTGTTAGACTTTTCGTATAATCACTGATGTTGACGTCAATCTTCTCTTGCATAAAAATGTCCGGGCAGTCTAAGTGAAGTTTCGTAAGTCATTTGTGCCGGACTGAAGCCTATATCTTCCTTGATTGCTGATCTTAAGCCAAGCAGTACTAACGGCAACTCTTGACTCCAGCTTTTGTTGGTGCACCGAGCCATCAAGGCGGCCTTGAGTGTTCTATGTATTCTTTCAATTTGACCATTTGCTTTTGGATTATATGCAGTTGAATGGATTTTTTCAATGCCCAGACGCTTCATTAAACTTGTAAACAGCGCTGATTCGAACTGTTTTCCTTGATCAGTCGTGATTCGATTTAGGCAACCGAATCGTGATATCCAGTTGTCCACTAAGGCTCTTGCATCCGTCTCTGCAGTAATGTCTTCTGTAGGAATGACTTCGTCATTTGGTGACGCGATCGATGATGGTGACGCAGTATTTGTAGTTTTTTGATGGCGGTAATGGGCCTATTATGTCAATATGGATGTGTTGAAATCTGTTCGACTTCTCAAGTTCCCCTAATGGTGTCACTGTGTGTAATAATATGCAAACATAGCGTTTTGTAATCAGACGCCTAGTTGCGGTGGTCCCCGGATGGCTGACGTACAAAGGCTCAACATAAATGAGCCAAGTGCGGATATTAGAGCCCACAACCATAACCCCGGATTGCTGAGCCCGTGAATTGCTTTTAGAGCCGATTCTCGGTACTCGGTACCTACGTACGGTCGGACGTGCGGTGTTGATGTTTCGCATGTTATAGAACTTCCTGTGTTCGTCCAGCTAATGGATTGGTATTGTAGATTATCTTGTTTTTTAATTCTTTTAGTTCTTCATCGTTTTTTTGATCTTTTGTGAGTTGTTTGAAGTCGAATAGTTCGGGGATCGTTATTTCAGATATTCTTGAAAATGCATCTGCGACTTTGTTTTCTTTTCCTTCGATGTATTGGATGCTGGTGCAAAATTATGCAATGAAATCGAGCCTTCGTGGTGAGTCGGTGGGTGTTTTTTTTTTCCAATGCAAATGTGAGAGGTTTATGATCTGTTAGGATTGTTAAATCTCTTCCTTCTATCATGTGCTTGAAGTGTTTGACTGACATATAGATAGCGAGAAGCTCTCTATCGTAAGTGCTATATCGCTGTTGTGTTTCGGTAAATTTTCTTGAAAAAAATCCTAGTGGTTGCCACTTGTTTTTGATTTTTTGTTGTAATGCGCTGCCGACGCAGCTTCCGGAGGCGTCGGTCATCAGTGATAATTCTGAATTAAAATTATTGCGTTTTTGATGCAGTTTTTTCATTTTTCAAATGCCTTATCAGATGTGTCGTCCCACTTGACAGGCGTTTTGTCGGCTTTCTTTGTGTTATGTAAGTGCTTGTTGTATGTGGGCGGAATTAGGCATGCTTCCTCTGTAGAAATTCGTCATCCCCAGGAAACGTCGCAGTGCTTCGACGTTTGTTGGTTTTGGGAAATTTATGATTTCCTCGATTTTTCGGCCGTACTCCGTGTTGGTCGACTTCGTAACCGAGGAACATGAGTATTTTTTTCCCAAACTCGCATTTATTTGTGTTGGTAGTAACACCGTATTCATTTAGTCTTGAGAGTACTTCGCTTAAGTGTTCGAGATGCTGCGTCTGGTACACGTCAAGTACACAAACGTGTAACTTAATCCCTTGAGTACCATGTTGATGAAGCGTTGGAATGTTTGCGCTGCGTTTTTAAGTCCGAAATTCATTTTGGTGAACTCATATAGGCCGAACGGTGTGATGACGGCTGTTTTTGTATTTTTTTCGGGAGCCATGTTGATGGAGTAGTACGCGCGTTTCAGGTCAAGTTTTGAAAAATATGTTTTGTTGCGTACTATGAATGTGAAGTCTAATAATCTTGGTACGGGGTAACGATCGGGGATAGTGATCGCGTTAAGGCGTCTGTAGTCGCCGCAAGGTCGTAATACTCCATTTTTCTTGGTAACAACGTGTAGAGGGTTGGCCCAAGGACTGTTCGAAGGTCGGCATATTCCCATGTCCATCAAGCGGTAGAACTCTTCCTTCGCTGCTTTGTATTTAGCAGGGTTTAACGGTCGGGTTTTTTATGTACCGGCGGTCCATTTGTATAAATGTGATGTTGAACGTTGGTACTTGTTTATATTGTTGCTTCATTGTTTCGGGGTATCGCTGTAGTAGCTGGTGATAACGATTGTTGACGTCGACGAGCTTAATGGTTGTATCTAAGTTGGTGACGCTGCTCGCTGATACCGAGTTGAGAGTTATTTTATCTATTATCTTTCGACCGTGGAGGTCTACTAATAATCTGTAGTAACTTGAAAAATCGGCTCCGATAATTGGTCGCTGGACGTTCGCCACGATGAATTTCCAATTGAAAGTGCGTCCTGAGCCTAGGTTTACCGTGATTTTTCTCTCGCCGTAGGTTTTAATTGGTGTCCCGTTTGCCGCATAGAGGAATATGGAGTTGTGCTGTGGTGCAAACTGTTGACCTTGTCGTCGCGGGATTACGGACACTTCGGCTCCGGTGTCAATAAGGTATGTGATTTTTGTTTCTAATAAAACGAAGTGGATTTGTGCATAGACCGCAACGGACTGACTTTATTCAAAAAAGGAAGGACACACATAGACAATGGTTGTCATAGACAATTTATTCAGATGTTACCAGTTAATTCCAACACCCCAACTACATCGAATAAATATATACAATAACACTACTATGACTCTACTTTATCGATACCCATACCCTCCAAACATTTATAATGCTTGATAGCATTTAAGGGCTTTGTAAGAACATCAGCCGGCATAGCACTTGATGGCAAATACTTAAGATTTATTATCTTATTATTAACAGCATCTTTCACAAAATGATATCGAATATCGATATGCTTACTTCTCCTATGGCACACCAAATTTGCAACCAAACTCTGTGCGCTTTGGCTATCATTATATAAAAGCACAGTACATAAATCACCAGATAGCTCACATAACAATGATCTTAAATATATGGCTTCTTTACATGCCTCAGCTATGGCCATGTACTCTGCTTCCATACTTGACAACGCCACTGTTCTTTGTTTCCTACTCTCCCAGCTTATAGGTGAGCCTGACATTACAAAACAGTACCTAGTAAACGACCTGCGATCTACAATATTATTACCGTAATCAGGATCTACAAAACCAACCATCTCATTATTTTCATTTACATATTTTAAACAATAATTCTTTGTTTTCTTGAGATATCTGAGTACCCTTTTGGCATAGTTCCAATGAACATTTGTATGACATCTATTAAACTGACTTAGATAACTTATACAAAATGATATGTCAGGTCTGGTAAGAACAGACAAGTACATAAGACTTCCAATCAGCTGTTGGTATGGATTATTACTGTTACAAGTTTCAGAACTATTAACATCCAATTTATGTTCCATGGGAGTATTACTGACATTACAATTTGACATATTAAAATTCTCTAACAACTGCTCTACATATTGCTCCTGATCCAAAGTAATGACATTTTTATTTTTATCAATCTTCACTCTCATGCCTAAACACTGCCTAACTTCTCCCAAATTCTTAATTTTGAAGTTAGAACTCAACACAGAAATTAAATTTTCCGTCTCCTTTTTATTATTAGAGTAGACAAAGAAGTCGTCTACTTATAAAGCTATAATACATTTTATGCCATCATTCATTTTTGTTAAAACACATGGCTCTATGCGACTCTTACTAAATCCTAGCTCACATAAACATTGTTCTACTCTTTCATACCTAGAAGACTGTTTTAGCCCATAAATTGCCTTGTTCAATTTTACAGTAGTCTTTTTCTTATTAGGGTCACAATTTATGTCTGGCTGAACCATATATATGTCTTCTTTGAGATTGCCATTTAGAAAAGCGGTTTTCACATCTAAATGTGTGACATCAAAATTTAACTGTACAGAAAGTGCAAATAACATCTTAAGTATAGAGTGCCTCACTACAGGTGAGAAAGTCTCTTCATAGTCTATCCCCGGCTTCTGAGTAAAGCCTTTGGCTACTAAACGCGCTCTAAACCGAACACTGTTATCACTATTCACTTTCCTTTTAAATACCCACTTGCACTGCACTAGAGTTTTACCAGAAGGCAGATTCTCCACTGGATCCCAAGCGTCGTTCTCCTCAAAGGCTTGCAGCTCGTCCTTCATGGCCTCGATCCAACTGTCTCTATCTGGGCTATCTAGAGCTTCTTGGATGGTGACCGGATCGCTGGTTATCTCGGGATCTGAGGTTGTACATAGGTTCGTGAAGCCGTACCGCTGTGGTGGCCTCCTAACTCGTTTTCCCAATGGTGCTTGTACGGGTTCTGGTGCAGGTGGTTCCTCTTCTTCCACATCCTCCTCTGGTTCTTCTAGATGTCCAGTTGGCTGTAATGTACAATCCAAATCAGTCAAGGCATTCAAGTATTCTGAGTCTGAAGAAGTATTCATGGGACTGGAAACAGTTTCCTCTTTTATCTCTTCTTCTTTCTTTACATCACTACCTGATACATCTGTTTGGATTATATCCCCAACTGAAACTGATACACTTGGTTCTGTAGTGCAGTTTCTTTCTGTTTCCTGTATTACAACGTCTCTACTGGTTATGATACATCTCTTAACAGGATCATAGACACGGTAACCCTTGACATTCTCAGAGAAACCAACTAGAATGTGCATCTTCGACTTAGAGTCCCATTTTAACCTTTTTTTCTTTGGGAACATGTACCATCACCCGACTACCAAAGATACGGACATGGCTGAGATCAGGTTTCACTTTTGTCCAGAGCTCATAAGGAGTTAGGCCCTCTAATCCCGATGCTACTGACCTACTTTTAAGATAGACAGCCGTATTAGTGGCTTCTGCCCAAAACTTCTTATCAAGCCCCGAATCAAAAAACAAACAACGAGCTCGCTCAACAATGGTTCTGTTGACTCGCTCACTCAAGCCGTTCTGCTCAGGGGTATAGACATTGGTCTTTTGATGAACAATGCCAGCATCCCTTAAATAAGTCTCGAACTCATTGCTGCAAAACTCTAAACCATTATCTGTCCTGAATATCTTGATCTTTTTACTCTGATGGTTTTCGACCATTGCTCTAAATTCCTTGAAGTATTTGAAAACTTCACTTTTGGCTTTGAGGAAGTAAATGAAAACCATTCTAGTATAGTTGTCCACAAATATAAGGAAATACCTTGCTCCTCCAAGCGAGGTCGTCTCCATGGGGCCGCAGACGTCAGCGCTGACCACATCCAAAGGCTCGCTGCTTCGGGTACCTGCATGGCCAAATGGTAGTCGCGTCTGCTTTCCTTCACAGCATACAACACATGTATTCTTGTTGATCACTGACTTATCTGTGTATAAAATTCCCAAGACAGCACCATCTCGCATTTTATTCTGGTCATTTATATTCAAATGGCCTAATCTTCTGTGCCACACTTCGCTGCTTGCTGCTGAAGATGTAAATAAACATAGTTTGTGTTCTATGTCCAACTTATAAACACCATCAACTTCTCTAGCCACAGCCACCAGGGAATTTTCTTTGTTGTACACATAGCAGCACTTTTCCTTGAACTCAACTTTGTTACCATTCTTCACCAACTGACTGATCGAAATCAAATTGGTACTGAGGTTAGGCACACACAAAACGTCTTTCAAAGTAACCTCGTAAAGACAACTAGGCGTAACTGTCATGATATTTACATCACCCGAGCACAACACTGGCATAGCGCTTTGATTCGCCGCTATTATCTCCTTGATGCTTGGTGTATAACATGCATTCTGCACTTTGTTTACGTCCGGCGTCTTGTGAACACTCGCGCCGCTGTCCAAGTAAAAGTCTTGCTTAGTATAGTTTCCGTTCAGGAAAACCGCAGAAAACGCGTTCGTCTTCTTTATATGTTGCGATTGTTGTTTACACTGGGACTTGAAATGACCTAACTGTTTACAACGATAACACCTTATATTCGATTTATCTGTTTTCGGTAAACTGGCCATAGATAATCCGCCGCCATGATTGGAGCTGTCATTCTTGTCAAACTTGCCCGCACTGCCAACTTTAGAAAAATGTTGACGACTGTGCTGCCCTCTAGTTAAGAATGCACTTCCCGCTTCGCAATCGTTTCCGCCCAAGTCAATCAGCTTCGTCTTGACTACATCCGCTGTAATGGCTAACCCCGAATGCTCGATCGCCATTATCATAGGGAAGTATTTTTCAGGTAAACCTGCCAACATCAAACAGCCGATCCACTCGTCGTTCACTTTAAAACCGGTTCCAGATAATTTCTGAGCCGTCTCGATAATTTGCGTTACGTAACTTGTCATAGATTCGCATTCATCGAGGCGAATTGAAATCAAATTCTTCAGTAAGGTTATTCTACGCGAGAACCCAGAATCATCGAACATAGTCTTCAATTTCTGCCAAAGATTTCTTGTGCTTGAAGCTTCTTTTATGTGAACGTAAAGCGACGGGTCAATGGTCAAAATTAACTTGGCCTTGGTTTTCGAATCGTCTGCGGCTGCTACTGCAGAGCTTTCTTCTTACTTGATGCAACTTTCCATGCTCTCCAGAATCAGCAGATTTTCCGCTGCGAACGCCCATTCGTGATAGTTCTCTCGCCCCTTCAATTTAGGAACGCTAGCTAAGGACGAGTTCACCGCCATTGCTGTTAATTTTCACCAAACAGTCTACGCGAACAACAGTTTTTCACCTCCACATTACAGAGCACACTCCTAGCTAGCTAAATACACTGTCCACCGACTTTTAGACTAACTAATAGCATAACTGGGCCTGATAACCTAATAAAACGAAGTGGATTTGTGCATAGACCGCAACGGACTGACTTTATTCAAAAAAGGAAGGACACACATAGACAATGGTTGTCATAGACAATTTATTCAGATGTTACCAGTTAATTCCAACAGTTTCTTTGCCCGATATGCAGTCTTTTAGGGTTTTCGACGCCGACGATGCTCCGCTCTTTGAATTGTCGCGTCGTATTTAGTTTCCCGCCGTTTTGAACGTACATCCTTGTACGCATTTTGTTGCTTTATTCGCGAAGGTATAGTGATAGTAACATAGCCATATGCCGTATCCCGGCTGTGCTTGCTGCATGTAGTAATTGTTTCTACGCGAAAAACGATTCGTCTCTCTTATCTCTCTGTTTAATACTGGGTAGGAGTATCTTAAAGTTATTAATGCTAAAATAATATACTCATTATTACTTGTTGCACAGCCATCTTTAATCTTCATGAAAACCCAACTCCAACCACAGACTAACTAAACATGTATGTCTCATCCCCCGCTTATGTTATGATAAATTGCTTAATATTAACTTAAATCAAAGTCACTTAGATAGGCAGGTTTTCTAATTACACGTCCTGTCCTCGTAATAACCGGGTCATCAACCCTTGGCTCGGGTCTGGTTTCTACAATAAAATACAAATGGAAGCTTGGAAATTACCTTTAATGGCGTTCAAAAAGTACATAAAAATGCGCTTTTAAAGAAAGGTTATTATAAAGTTGATGATTACATCAGTGATGATGAGGCGTGGCCTGTTGTTAAGAATGTATGACTGGCTGGCTCCGGGCGGTCATGTATGCTCGGCTATCGCTGGCGCCACCGGTTGCTGTTTTATTGTTTAGTTATTATTATTATATAGATCTGCTGTTATATATCTATTTTTATCGTTATCTTGAAATTTATCTTTTTAATTCCATTTATTTGTATCAGGTACAGTCAAGGGCATTAATATGTGTACACTTTTGCATCCGGTTCCGTTGTGTTAAGGTCCAAAGGTGTATACATATTAACGCCCTTGACCGTACTTAGTTTTTTTTTTCTGACTTGAAATATATGTTTATATTTCAATCTAACTGCTTATGACCTTTGGAGACACCCTAGATCTCCAAAACTGTATCAAATTCGACGGTGGAGACCATCTACACCTTTAATTTTATATTAATTTAGATTAATACTAATATTGTTATTTTGACCTTTGGAGACACCTTACATCTCCAAAATTGACTAAGGAGACCGTATACATCTCCTAAACTTGTGTTGTATGATGTAATTTTAGAGACTGTGTACAACTTTAGGATACCTAGAGACGTATACAATCTCTAAACATTTGCGATTTTTATTATTATTTTTAGTATACATATTTAGATAAGTACTTTAATTAATATTTTCATTAATTTGTACCTAATATAAGACCATCTCTAAGATCTTAGATTTAAGTTTAAGTTAGGGACTATACATCCCTTAAATGTGATTTTAGTATGTACCTATAAATGTATTTTTATACATATTAACGTAAATTTAATGTAAATCTATATGTTTAAATTTTGAAAAAAGGCCTTCTGCTGAGTTTGTTGCGGCGCTTCTTCTCAAGCAATGGGTCTAGGAAGCGCTGGTAAATTCATTTCTGTTAAATTCATTTAAAAGTGACGTGTAAAAGTGCCCAGATGTGGCCTATTTGCTGAATAAATGTTTTCATTTTCAATTTCATTTACAGTATTATTATATACTGTAAATAAGTATTCTGATGTTGATTTTCTATCATCTGTCCTTGCAAAATCAGCATCTGCATAACCCAACACTACTGGAATTTCAGTCTCATATTTATAATAAGTTAATGTATAATTGACAGTACTTTTTACATATCTTAACAGTCGTTTCAATGCCCTCCATAATTCTGAATTTGGCTTTGACTGAAATCGGCTTAAATAATAAACTGAGGCAGCTATATCGGGTCTAGTCCCTACAGTCGCATACATTAATGACCCTATTAATGATCTACATTGATATTCATAAGAAAGGTCTACAGGTGCATTTTCATGAATTTATAATTTACGTCCATGGGAGTCTCACAGCTCTTACAGTTATCCATATTATATTTTTTCAAAACATTTTACCCAAGTACATTAAATTATTTTTGCCCATGTCCTTCATTCTAAATTGAGTTTTCAAAAAGTTTTTTACTGCTTCAATGTCTTTTTCGTTAGAACTGAGAATTAATAAATCATCCACATACAGAAGCAAATACAAATCCCCTTTGTTAAATAAACAGCAGTCATTATCAGATCTTTTAAATCCATACGAAGTTATGGTGTCATTAAATTTTTCGTACTAATATTTCGGAGATTTTTTAAGTCCATATAGAGATTTTTTCAATTTCAATACATAGCCATCTTCCATATTCATACCTTCTGGTGGTTTTAAATATACATCTTCATTTATATTACCGTATAAAAACGCCCCTTTCACATCTATCTGATATAAATGGTAATCCTTCCTTGCTGCAACCGATAACAAAATCCTAAGTGTCTGAAATCTCAAAACTGGTGAATACACATCTTCAAATTTCTCTTCCTGTTGGTAGCCTCTCACTACTAGTCTTGCTTTGCATATATTTTTATTTCCTATTTCCTTTCTTGTGAAAGCCCATGTTGAATCTATTATTTTATGATTCAAGATGGGCTTCTGATTGAAGATGGGCTGAAACAAATTCAAATGTCTCACTCTCTTCTAATACTTTCAGCTCCTCCTCTACAGCTTTCTGCCAATCTTTTCTATCTTCTCTTTCTTCAATGTCTTTATAAAATAATGGTACATCCTCATGGTTACTACATATCAGTGCATATAAAGCTTCATCATCTGGTTCTTCCAAATCTAAGATATAATCTTCTTGCCATTTTGGTTGTTTTATTTTCCTTTTTTCTCTTCCGCCATCTGTACTCTATTATTTTCTGTTTCTCCCTCATGTTTCCTTAAATCACTTTCTTGTTTCTTTTCTGTCTTATCCGGTTTTATCTTGTCATCTTTAAGTTCATTATGTGTCTCTTCCAAATTTTCATATACTGGTATGTTTAAAGTCTTAGTCAATCTAATAGGTCTCTCATCAAATATTAGATTTCTTGCTGTTACTACTTTACGTTCTTCTTCATCAAAAAGCTTATATCCTCCAACATTGTATCCTATCATTATCATCTGCTTCCCTTTGTCATCTAACTTCTTTCTTAGTTCTTTTGGAACATGATTGTAAGCAGTACATCCGAAAACTCTCATATTCGACACATTTGGCTTTCTCCCTTCCCATAGCTCACTTGGTGTTTTCTCTCTTCCTGCAACTGGACTTCTATTGGTGACATTCGCTGCAAATAGGACAGCTTCTCCCCAAAATTCCTTTTTTAAATTTGAATCAATAAGTACAGCTCTGGCCTTGTCCATCAGTATCCTATTCATTCGTTCAGCTGTACCGTTCATCTCTGGATTATATGGGACAGTGTGTTGCATGATGATTCCATGGATGTTACAAAATTCCCTAAACTCACCTGAAATATATTCCCCACCGTTATCCATTCTCAGTTTTAACAAATTGCAATTAAAATGTCTCGTAGCTAAATTATAATATGTTTCAATCTTTTTTAAAACTTCTGACTTGTGTCTCATTAAATAAACCATAGTAAAATGGGTGTAGTCGTCAATAAACGTAACGAAATAGTTATTTCCATCAAAAGTTACAGGTGAAATAGGCCCACATACGTCCGTGTGTACAATTTCCAATCGTCTTCGCGCTCTATACCCTACTCTGTTGTATGGCTGTCTACTACTCTTGGCTAAAATACATGGTTCACACAGGTCATTATCAATTAAGTACTTTATTTTTTATTTCAGTCATGCCATCCACCAAATTATTTCTCACTAATAAATTTAAATTGTTTGACCCCAAATGTCCAAAACGTCTGTGCCATAAATCAGAATCAATTTTATTTGTTAAATGGCAAGATTTTATAGTTCAATTGCTTTTACAATATACAGAATATAATGTACCTATGTTGTTTCCTATAATCAACAAATAATTGTATTTAAATATTCTCACCTTGCCTTGACAAAATTCAACTCTCAAACCAGCATTTTCCATCTTAGATACTGACAATAATTTTTTTCTTAATTCTGGAACATAATAAACATTTTTTATTGTACATTTGTTTTCTTTTTTACCCACTTTAAATATTACCTCTATATTTCCTATACCTATTGCCCGTAAACATACACCATTTTTTGCTGCCGCTATTTTTCTAGGTATTTTTAAATCAACATAGTCTGTGAAATAGTCTTTAGTATTTATAAGGTGATCTGACCAACCTGAATCCATGCAAAATTCTATTAAAGGCTGATCACTTACATGGTTCGCTTGTCCTGCTAAAAAGCACTCGACTCCTCCGCATAGTTTGTACTTTCCTGTGCCCCATGCTCGACCTTGGCTCCATGCTCGTCCTCGTCTAGTGTATCCTTGTGTACGTCCAGTATATCCTTGTCCACGTCCAGTATATCCATGTCCACGTCCAGTATATGCTTGTCCACGTCCTGAATATCCTTGTCCTCGACCAGTATATCCTTGTCCATTTCCTCGATATATATTTCCATTTCCAGAGTAACCTTGATCGCCTCTCCACAGCCTACGTTGATATTTCTTGTGCCCTCTGCGGCCGCAAACGAAACAGTTAAATGCATTTGTGTAACTTTCAACTCCAGTCTGATTACATAATTTTTTCCGTTTTTCTTCTTCTGTTAAAAGTCTGTCTTTTACTGTATTTAATGTTAAAGTTCCAATAGTTTCAAGAGCAGTTACTACGTTTTCATACGTTTTTGGCATAGATAAAAGTATATAATTCACTTTTTCCTCTTCTGTCAGGGCAGAACCTGCCTCCTCCAAGCTTGTACAGATTTCCTGAATTTTTATAAAATGTTCTTTTAACGATGTTTTGTCATTATATTTTAATTCGCTCAGCTGACGCCTTAAAAACAATTTACTTCTGGTTTCCTTCTCCTTCAAATTGTCTTTCAGACTTTTAAACATTGCGTATGCCGTATCTCTTCGTATATATTCTAAATGACTATCCGCCACTGACGAAATTATAATTTCTTGGGACTACGCCTCCAAATGACTATTCTCCGCTGAAAATTCCGCCGATTCTATGGCTTTGATACATGAATTTTCTCTCAAAAGGCTTTTTAACCTGAACGACCAATTATTAAATCCTCCTCCAGCAAACTGCTCAATACATCGATTTGAAATTGAAGACGCCGACGCCGCCATGTTTTCCTTTGTCTTTGTAACTTACTTGTATCTTGTAATATTTTGACAAACTCCTGGGCCCATAACTGATGAATATTGTATTCGTAGAAATAATATGACTTGCTGTTATTATTGAATTAAACACTTTTGATATTATATTTGTTTTATTTTTTATTTCTAGAGAGCACAACAGATTACATTTCTCTAAGCACGTTACCACAGACAAGTAAGAATTTCTGTCAACACAGATCTAATAGTAAAAAACATAAAGGTTGAATGTGTGTGTTGCCATTTTATCAGAAACGACTTTTTAGGATTTGAAGTTTTAATATAATTGGCTCTAGATTTTTGATTATTATATATCATATTCTCTTTTACATTTACACATAATTTAGGTTTTAAAACTTCTTTTGTGGAAGGTAAATTTGTTCTCAATAATCTACTCATCAATAACTCTGATGGACTATACTCTAAGTTTGCTACTGGAGTGGTTCTGTAATGCAACATACCCAAATTAAAATCTGTACCGCTTTCATTACATTTCTTTATTAAGCTTTTCACAATACCTACAGCTTTTTCAGCTAAACCGTTCGATTGGGCAGAATGTGGACTGGACGTTATTAATTCTATACCATGCTGCTGTGTAAATTGTTTAAATTCAAAACTACCAAATGGGATATTGTCACTGACTACCTGCCTAGGAATTCCATGGGTGCTGAACATTTTTATTAATTCGCTTATGATGTTGTTAGCTGACTTATTTCTATCCATCTATGACTACTAGAAAATCTTCACCAGCATAATGGCCAACATCCATACCTACTTTATTAAACGGTAGTTCAGGAATTTCGTGAGATATAAGAGGCTGTTTGCAGTTTGAAACCCTGTACTTTTCACAAACTTTACATGCTAGTACAAACTCCTCTATATCTCTCGACATTCCCGGCCAGTACAAAACTTTTCTTGCCCCTTTTTTTACATTTTACCACACCTGCATGACCTGAGTGAACTATTTCTAACATCTCTTTTCTTAACACTCTAGGAACAAGTACCATATTTACAAAGTAGACTATATCATCCGTAACCATTCACTCATTTCTCAATTTGTACAACTTTTTAAATTCACAACCCTGTAGATTTTTGTTACTATTAGGCCACCCTGTACCGTACCACATTTTATTTGTTGCAAATTACCATCTATATTTGTTATATTCTGCAAATATTTTAATTTGTTTTCTGATATTTGTAATTCTTTGTCTAGACCATTTATACTTTCTCTTCTTCTACACAATGAACAATTTCTGTCAGTGTGATAACTCTACCTGCCCATTTGTTTTAATGAAATGCCTAGTAGACAAGTAGTCAGCAACATACATTTGAGGTCCCGGTTTGTATTTGATTCCAAACTCATATTTTAACAGTTTTAGAAACATTATTTGCAGTCTAGCAGAGATTTTATTTATGTCTTTACTTATTATTGCCACTAAAGGCTTATGATCTGTTTCAACTACTATATTACGGCCATACACAAATTGATGGTACTTTTCCATAGCTAGACACACAGCAAATAGTTCTTTTTCAATAGGAGCCCATCTCTGTTGACATTCTGTATAACATCTTGAGTAAAAATATATTGGTTTGCTATTTTGTAATAAACAAGCACCCATACCATTTTGACTGACATTTGAACTATCTGTTTGTAATGTTAATAACCCATCTTTATTTAGTATGTCCAAAGTTGGGGCGCTACTAATCTTAATTTTTATTTCTTCAAATGCCTGCTTTTGTGCGGTACCCCAGTCCCACAACACATCTTTTTTTAATAAATCTCTCAGCTTTTCAGTGGTTTTTGAATACTGAGGAATAAACTATAATAGTTGCACATCCCCAAGAACTTTTAAAGTTCCTTAACATTTTTTGGTTCGTCCAAGTCCACAATAGCCAGCCTTTACATGATCTGGGTCAGGCTTTATGCCTGCTTTTGAAACCAACAACCCCACATATTTAACAAAATCACTTCTATATTGAACCTTGTTTGGATTAAATTTAACCTTGTATTTTCTTACCCTATCCATTACTTCACTCAAGATCCTGTCATGTTCTGCTAAGTTGTCCCCGGCAACTATAATGTCATCAAAGTATACATTAACCCCTTGTATATCGCTAAATATAGCTGTATTTATTATTTGCATTACCTCTGGCCCTGAGGAGATGCCGAAAGGCATCCTTTTGAAGAAATATCTTCCATATGGTGTTCCAAAGGTGCAGAGCTTTTGATCATCTTCCAGGTTTACTTGGGAAAACCCGTCTTTCAAGTCTAGTACGGTGAAGATACTTTTACCTGCAAGGGAATTATATATTTCTTCAGGTGAAGGGATTTGGTAATTTTCTCTGAGAATTGCTTTATTTAGCTCTTTTGGATCTAGACATAACCTTAGTGACTTATCAGGTTTTTCTACAATAACCAAATTATTGCACCATTCTGTGGGCCCCTCTACTTTACCAATAATACCTCTACTCTCATAATTGTTTAAAGTTTCCCTAAGTCTTTCTTTAATGCTATGTAGTACTCTTCTAATAGGTTTTACAACTGGTTCTGAGTTTTCTTTGAGCTTTATTTTGTACTAGCTTTTCCCCGCAACTTCGTATGCGCAGAAATATTAAAATGACAAGTCCCGTTTTTTTCCGTTCCCGTGGGAATTCCGGGAAATCCTTTCTTAGCGGATGCCTACGTCATAACATCTACCTGCATGCCAAATTTCAGCTCGATCCGTCCAGTGGTTTGGGCTGTGCGTTGATAGATCACTATGTCAGTCAGTCAGTCAGTCAGTCAGTCACCTTTGAGTTTTATATATTTAGATGTGCCAATGTTACCTAGCCCACAAAACACATCCTGATTTAACTCTAAAAATTTACTCTTCCCTTGTGTGACTAAAGTATCAACCTTTTTAATTAAATTCAATTTAATACAATCTGGCAACCCTAACACTGGCTGTACAGGCAAATCCACAACGCAAAACCTAATGAGACATTTTTCCTTTCTCACAGTACAACTTATTTCTACACTTCCTACTGTTTTAATTTGCTCTCCATTATACTCGTATACTACCAATACCGTGGACTGGCCCAACTTACATCGGTCTAATTTAAGTTTATCAAACAATTTTAGTGGCAGGGTATTACACTCGGTACCAGAGTCAAGTTTAAATTTTATATCAACCCCTTCCATGTTTACTATTTGCTCCCATTTTATACTATTATAATTACTTACAGAGTCCACAACAAATTCTTCTGAGCTACTATCGCTGTTATTTGGGCACTGGTTGATGACATCTACTTTCTTGTTAGATCTTTTTTGTGAATGAGGCTTCTCTTCTCTCTTCTTTCTGTTATTACACATCACTGCATAATGGTTGTAAACATTGCAAATTGTGCATCTCCTTCCATATGCTGGGCAGTTCCTGAATTCGTGAGACTTTCCGCATTTGTTGCAATTGAATTTCTTTGATTGCTGTCGTGTAGATGTGCTCGATGAGCCTTCTTTGATAACATGAACTTCTTGGAATGCTTGATCAAGTTCTTTCATATTTTTTCTACTATATTCAGCCACTCTACTTAGCTCCACAGCCTTCTCGAAAGTCAGGTCCTTTTCTCTTAACAATCTTTCCTTTACACTGGAGTCTTTCAGCCCTATGACAAGCATATCTCGCACCATTCTGTCCTCTTTGAACTCGCAACTTCTGGCGGCATTTTTTAGTCGGTTTACAAACCGTTCCACTGGCTCATCTTGTTCCTGCCTAATGTTGTAAAACTTGTAACTATTTACAACTGTGTTGGTTTGTAGTTTAAAATGATCATCAAGCTGATCTTTTAACTCCTCCCACTTCTTGATATCCTTCATACCATTGTAAACTTCAAGTATTTCTTCCCCGGCGCACGTCAGAAAGATAGCATTTTTTTTTCATCTGCTTCTTTTTCAAGACCCTTGGCTTTTAAGTATAGCCCAAACAGCTGTTTATACTTGTTCCACCTATCTGCATCTTGTATTTTGTACCCCCTAGGAGGTTGTAGTCCCAGGTTTACTGCATTAGTAGGATTTTCCTTCATCATTTTGTCTCACACCACACGTCCACAAAGGTATCTACGACTTTATATACCACTTACAGGTCAACTTTTCACTTCCATTACAGGTATCTTATTGAGTTTTCACCTGACACCATGTTTAATACTGGGTAGGAGTATCTTAAAGTTATTAATGCTAAAATAATAAACTCAGTATTACTTGTTGCACAGCCATCTTTAATCCTCATGAAAACCCAACTCCAACCACAGACTAACTAAACATGTATGTCTCAGTCTCGGTGTTATGGTTTTATTTTAAGTTTTTACTTTGAATAAAACACTATTATATATACTGTTTTTTATTAGTACGCCATTTTCGTATTTTTATTACAGAGGTTAACCACGGACACACAAATTATCTATGGTACCTAGTGTTGCTCCACGTAACTAGTGCGGTAACATCCTCCTAAACCAGAAAGAACAAAAGTTTTACTAGTATTTATTCACCTGTTATACAAAAACTACAAATGTCATTACATTATCAAACTTTTTCAATAATCTGACATATACCTACTATTATACGTTTACAAGACCTACTACAACAATATCAATGCTAAGTTTAATATGTACTAATTTCATCTATATAATTTACTTTACATGTTCAGCAATATTATTAATGCACTATCAAACAGATACAGCTTGTTTTAACTAAAGAAGAAATCTATTTTAATAATATCTCTTCACAGCCTCTTAATTAACAGCCATTAACATAGCAATACAATTAACACGAAAAATAAAGCCATTAACATAGCAATATAATCAGTACAAAATTAAACATCTTTTATCTCCTGTCCCTCCTAACACAGAAAAAACTCAACAAAATATTACAACATTTTCCTTTATACTATGTAATTATGGTGGCATAAACACAAAATAATTAGTAATTTGGTTCAAGCTTGTCAAGGAAATTAGACAAAAACAAAAGATAATAAATTACCATATTTACCATGTATACTTACTAGGTAATCTCACTTTTCTACCACATCGTGTTACTTTCTCCTGCTGTTCTGCATCTGTATCTTCCATATTATCCTCCTCCTGATCTACAGAATTGCTATTAAATCTAGAAAACTTACCTAGGGTATCTGCAGTCAATTCTAAAGGATAAAGTTTTTGTATAGGTCTGGTGTTGATTCCTGTAGATGTCCTTACTTCAACTGCCCTGTTTTCTCCATCTTTACCTGTAAATATTCTAGTTACAATACCCATTGGCCACTTAATTCTTTTACCTTCCGACTCTATTAATACCACTTGCCCTTCTTTTACTTCTTGATAATTGCCTTTTTTTTCCCTCTCTGTACTAGTTCTGTTAAATATTCTGCTCTAAAGCGTTGACGAAAAACATTTCTTAATTTCTGTAAATACTTCAATCGTAGGTTTAGGCTTTTTCCGTCGATCTGATCTAGGTCTGTAGTGCTAGATGATGGTAGTGGTTGTAAGAAGCATGCTGGTGATAGCGGTTCTAGCGATTCTGCTTTATCATCTTGTACAGTATAGGTAAGTGGACGATTATTCATAATGGCTTCACAATCACAAATTGAAGTATGCAGCTCATCGTAGGTTACGCTTGCTTTCCCAAGTACCCGCCGGAGTAAGTTCTCGATAGATCTTATCAGTCGTTCCCAAAATCCTCCCCACCTTGCTGCCGTAGGAATATTTAATTTCCATTAAAATTTTTGAATTGAAGTTTGTTTCTCAATTTCTTGCCAGTTTACACTTTCTAATAAATTCTTGGTGCCTATGAAATTTGTACCATTGTCAGAGTACACTGTTTCTGGCCGTCCTCTTCTGGCTATAAATCTCCGTAATGTCATTCTTCTGTCGACAATGATGTAGTTAATTCTAAGTGAACGGCTCGATATACTGCGCATGTATATAGTACTATCCAGCACTTACTACCATTCTTCAGTATGAGAGGCCCGGCTAAATCAACTCCTGTTACCTCGAACGGTGTAGAACTCTGCATACGGTCTATCGGCAATGGCGCAGTAGGTGCTTGCATAGGTCTTGCTTTGTACTTTCTGCATACCATACTAACTGTATGTTCTTCATTTTTCAACCTATTATTCACAAATCTCAACATCCAGGCAATCATACGGACGATTTTCGAGTATTTTGAGAAGTATGTCAATTTATCTAATATACTCTCATTGGTGCATACATTTACTTTACAGGTTGTCTTCTTCAGTTCCTTTTCAGCTTCTTTAGCATCAATTTTTATTTTTGATTTCGGCCACTCTGCAGGGCTCGACAGGAGAAACGGTGGACCTTCAACCCATTTCTGCTGCGCAACGGGAGATCTGCCCAGTTCAGCCTTCCTGAAATGTGATGCCAATTTTCAGTTTTAGTGTGTTGTTTAATTTCCTTTACTCTGTTGCCAACAAAAGTGTTCCAGGTCAAGTCCTTGCAGATCCAGTATATTGTGACGCTAGAGTCATTCCAATAATATTCTTCACAATCCGGTAAGTTAAGACTTTTCTAGCTTCGACCAGCAATCTGACACCAATATTGCATCACAAAACATGTGTAAGCTGAGTTTGCATTCATTAATATCATCGGTTGTCAGTCGTCGTGGTACTTTACACTTATTTAAATATTGAATATCTACATACCAATTCTTGAAAGTCGTGGTCAGATCTGCCGGCAAAACTGCATCCCATGCCAGTCCTTGACGCCATATCTCTTGCAACAAATTTTTCGGAGGCAGTGTAACAGGGCAGGTAATAAACCTATTGGATCAAAAATCTTTTGAGCAAACGTTGTAGTAGGTATTTGGGGCCGGCGGGCGTAATCCAAACATAGTCCTTGTTTTCACGTGTCCACTTTAATTTACACCACAAAACACAGGTTACATTTGCTACAAGTAAGTACAAAGTTGATGAAAAGACAATCCGTTACAAACTTATTAGAAAATAGATTCTAGTCCCGAAAACGAGCCGGCAGAGTTATCTTGCGGCGACCGCGCGGCAGCGTTCTCTTAGCGTCTGGTGCGCGGGGGCGCGGGAATTGCGTTGCGGCTGAGCATTATAGTACACTGATGCGCCAATAGGTGGCGGTGTTACACCCTCCCCCTCTAAACCACATACACGTCCCGGTTGTGGTTTGGCAGCAACCTTTGACGACGCCAGAGTACATTGATTATCCTGAACTTTTGGAGGACGCCCACGAGGGCGACGCGGTTGCATCGGTACTGGAATGACGTCTTTGGCGATTCACAAAGGGCGTGAGGTCAGCAGTGTGTAATTTTCCTACACTAACACCTGTATTCATATCCGCTACTTCATATGTTGTAGGAGAGACAACCTTAAGTATGCTGTAAGGACCATCACGTTTAGGCATAAACTTTTTAGTAATACCCTTTGAAGCACAACTAAGTGCGTATGACTGGACTAAGACGAGGTCACCGACCTTATAATCAGGCGCTTGACGAAGCTTACTATCAGCAAAATCCTTTTGTCTGTCTTGTTCCTTTTCAACGCGATCTTTTACGTCTTTTAGTCTGTCAATAAATTTTCCTAAGTACGGGGTGAATTGTGGTAAAAAATTATCTTTATCGAGAATCCCACGTAAGTCGGTCTGAGTTTCTAATGGTGTTCTCATCTCCCTAGCGAACATTAAATATGCAGGAGTACAGCCAGTAGTGGAGCAGACAGCGCTGTTCATCGCGAACCTGATACAAGGTAAGTACTTAGGCCACGATGTATGTTCGTTTTTGACAATAATCGAAAGTTGCGTTTTTAAATCGCGGTTCCTGCGTTCGACAGGATTTGCCTGTGGATGATAGAAGGGAGTGAGACTTTGCTTAATTCCCAAAACGAACATACATTGTTGCATTGCTGCGGCTATAAATTGAACTCCATTGTCCGAAACAACCCTGCGAGGAAAACCGAATCTCAGAAAATATTCATTTATCAGAACTGGAGCGATGGTCTCGGCAGATGCATCAAGAAGAGGATATATCTCCAACCAACGCGTGGCGGTGTCTTCGACGACGAGCACCCAGGATTCACCTCCTTCTCCTTTCGGAAGTGAGCCAAACAGATCTATGGAAAGTACCTCACCACGCTGATGCATGACCGGAGTCTGCAAGAGTCCAGCTGGCTTTTGATTTGATATTTTATATCTTTGGCATTCGGGGCAGTCTTTAATATAGTCGGTTACGCGCCCAAGTAACACTAAGAGTTAATTTTGAGTGCTATAAGGGTGGTATTATGGCGGTCACTAACTCTAACAGTGTTAGAAGAGCGCTAGAATAGGTGGTATATCGGCGCTATAAGCCGATATAGCACCGATATAGCGCCATTTTGGCATAACTTTTTAGCGCCTTAAGTGCTATAATAGCGCTATAACAGTGTTAGTGGCCACTATCAAGCGCTACAATGGCGCTACAAAAGCGGTCACTAACTCTTAAAGTGCTACAACGGCGCTACAATAGCAACCACTAACTCTTAAAGCGCTACAATGGCGCTACAATAGCAACCACTAACACTTAAAGCGATACAATACTCCATAATTAAAGCTTAAAGTGGCAGAGTTGCGGTACTATCGCTCTTAGTGCTAGAGTGGCGCTACAATTCAATAGCTACTACTAACACTTAAAGCTCTACAACGGCGCTACAACAGCGATTACTAGCTCTGAAAGCGATACAATACTCCAAAATGAACGGCTTAAACTCTTAAAGTGGCGATATATACATAAGGTTATATCGAAGGATATTTTAGTTTGACAGCTTATAGTTTTCTTGCATTTGTAAAGTGTCTTGTGATAACTTAATGGCTGAAAGTGAAGTTAAATTAAGGTACCTTACATTTCGTGAGTGAGCTTGTGATTCCACAGGAAATCAATTGCGCAGGTAAGTTTACTGTGAAATACTATACATATTATTATCAAATTCTAAAAGGGCTTTCATTTTAGTGGCTTTTTGCAGAATCATAACAAATGTATTGGTGTAGAGCATTGTTACAAATATGTAAATATCCGATAAAAATAAGTTTAATGATTCATTTTCTTTATAAAAGAACATCGGCATTCCGTGTCTATGCTATATACTTAAACATTTAACAATTCTATAGGTAATTTGTAATGTTTTGTGTGTAATGTACATTATTTTATTTATTTATTACTTCAATAGAAATGGCGGATCAATAGAAATCTCTCTTGTAGCACCGAAAGTGATGTAATTGAGTTTTATATCACTTTAAGCGCTATAGAAGTATTTTTAACTTCAAAAGAGTTCGCTAGCACTCTTCTACAACTAAAGCTCTTCTATAGAGCTTAGGGTGGTAATAATCATTATAGCCTGTAAGGCAGCCGCTCTGCTGCGCAGCTGTATAATCAGTACGGCTTTAGCGCGCTTACAATTAACACGCGTCCAACCGGTGTCCGCAAGTCAGTGGTTGCCAAACTTTGATTTCTATTTTATAATTATTTCGTAACATCTGCGTGCCCGTACTCAACATGAAGTGTGCTCGTTGTTCTACAGCAGTTAATGACAGTGCCCAATGCTGTGTGTGTAGAAAGATACTGGGCTTTTGTTGTGCTGGGGTCTCTGAACAAGGCTATCGCAAGCTTGGATCGGATCGAAGAGCCTTGTGGAAGTGTTCTATGTGCAGAGCTGAATCGTCATCTCCAATACCCGCAGAAACAGTCTCGCTTGAATCAATTATGTTTGAAATCAAATCCATGCAGGGACTTCTATCGAATATGCCAGTACTCGTGCAGGACGTCAAAGCAATTAAATGTGAAATTGATGAGCTCAAAAAGTCCTGTGAGTTCAATGGCTCTCTACTAGAAGACCATAATAACCGGCTACTGAGTGCCGAGTCCAAATTAACGGAACTAGATGGAGTCAAGGATAATGTGTAGAGTTTAAATCAAGAAGTGAAGGCTCTTACCCACAGCAACATCACCAGAGACCAGTGGCATCGGCTAAATAATATTGAGATAAAAGGAGTGCCCGTTAAGAAGAATGAAGACTTGTTCCAAGTACTAGAGAATATCTGTGCAGCTGTTAACTATACAGTTCACAAGTCAAGTGTTAACTATATCTCTCGAGTACCGATTCAAAATTCCAATGACAAATTGATAATTGTGAGCTTTCTCAATCGGTATGTTAAAGAGGACTTTATAGCATCCGCCCGAGCTAAGACCATCGTGGCGAGCGAGATTGGGTTCAGTGGCAACTCGCAAAGAATATTTCTCAATGACCACTTGACTCCGGAGTACAAGAAGCTGCTAACCGCTGCAAAAACATCCTTGAAAGCCAAAGGTTATATGTTTATTTGGGTGAAATATGGAAAAATTCATGTGCGTAAGGATGACAAGTCTAAAATCTTCATTATTAATAACCAGGCGGATTTAAACAAATTATGTTAAAATGTGACCTAAATTACTTCTTTAATCTAATTCGCTATGTTATATTATTTAATTTTAATATGCATCCTGCAAGTTTGAGAACCGTGGCGGTATGCGGTCACTTCTTTTGTTTGTTATCACAAGCGGCATGCCGGGTTGCTACCTGCGCCTGCGACCGAAGTTCACTGGAAATATGTATTCGCCAAACTATGCTTATCTCTGTTTTGCAACACGCTAATTGCCATCAATGTTTAGTTCACTTGTATTGCTTGCCTTGTTACACTTATGTATTATTTAATACGTCGCATTTAAAAGCTGTTAATTTTGCCTCAACACATCGTCTTTGTTTTTGCTGCCACCGTACGTGGTAGGTCCCATAATTATCTGGCCTAAGTAAGATGTAGTTATGAAAATGAAATAAAACTATGGTTACTTTTCAATATAGTCTCCTTTAATATTAATGCACTTTTGACATCTGCGAACCAACATTTCTAGACCATTATAATAGTACTCTGAATTTTTGTCCTCAAAATGCCCTAAAACAGCCGTCTCCAGCTCTTCGTCGTTAGAAAACTTTTTTCCTCTTAAGTCCCATTTCAAATTGGGGGATAAAAAATAGTCACTCGGGGCCATGTCCGGACTATACGGCGGATGGTCGAGCTCAGTGAACCCACACTCGCGTACCGCAGCCTTGGCAATTGCAGCCGTATGAACAGGAGCATTGTCATGAAGCAACAACAGTCCTTTTGCTAGCTTGCCTCTTCGTTTTTCTTTGATGATAGCCCGCAGTTTACGAATAAGGGACGCATAATACTCACCGTTTATAACGGTATTACGTTCCTTAAAATCTACCATCAGGATACCCTTACAATTTCAGAAAATGGTGCACATTAGTTTTTTTCCCGATTGCTGCACCTTCGCTTTCGTGGGCGGCCTCTCGTTCCTAAAGCGCCACTCCATCGACTAGCGTTTGCTCTCAGGATCATAATAGAGAACCATTGTTTCGTCCCCTGTAACCAGTCGCTCAATTATGGGTTTATGGTTATCGCCACAAAGGTCCAAAAATTCAGAAGCACATCGAACTCGTTCTTCTTTTTGCACTGCTGACAGAAGTTTTGGCACCCATCTTGCACTTACTATACTCATGTGAAGGTGGTCATGGATGGCACAATGGACGGAGGTTTTAGATAGACCAAGTCTTGCTGCTATTTCCCTTACTTCAATCGGCGATCATTTAAAACTTCTTCTTGGATGAGGGTTATTGTTTCCGCAGTCAGTACCTCGATGGGTCCACCATCGTGGCCCAAGTCTTCAACACTCTCACGTCCAAGACGAAACTCTTTTACCCAGTTTTTGACTGTGATGTAGGAAGGCGAAGAGTTCCCGTATACACCATCCACGCGGTCTTTAATTTGGACGGGACTTAAACCTTCTTTGTACAAGAACTTAATGACGCTCCGATACTCATATTTTGACATTTTGAATATTCACACGACACTCGTCAATCAAATTGCTCTAAATCTGAAAATAATGCAAACAGATTTACAGTTGTTTGTTTATTAAATGCCAATGAGATGCTCGATCAATCGAAGCCAAACTTGTCGTGACAAGTAGCCTAGAACTATGTCAGGCCAGATCATTATGGGACAGCCTGGTACATGTTTGCTGATTATGTTATTACTTGAAATCTATCGTATGTTATGCTGCTATTTAATATTAAAACACTTCTACACAAATGGCTAGTAGCTTAGATATTGCACAATCTCCTTCTGTCTACTATCAGAATGTTAGGGGACTTCGTTCCAAAACAATCGACTTTTATCGTAATGTGCTGCTCCGTTCATATGATATTATTATATTGACGGAGACGTGGCTTGTGGATGGGATTGCAGACTCTGAGCTATTTGACAGTAGGTATGTGGTGTGGCGGCGGGATCGTGATCTCGCGCTGACCGGGCAGACCCGGGGTGGCGGGGTTCTCATCGCCACACGCAGTGAACTGGCGGTCATACCTCAGCCTACTTATCAGTCGTCGGCAGAAGACTTGTGGTTGACCATTTTACTTAAAATTAACAATGTTCCATTAAAATTGCATCTATGTGTTTTATACCTTTGTAAGCAGGGTCAGGGGTATTCTTTCTCGCAACAGTTAAATAATTTTCTAGATGGTTTGAGCGAGGTAATTCTAAATAATGTTAATGATAAGTTTTTAATTATGGGTGACTTCAACCTCAGTAATATTGTATGGTCAGGCCATGGTCCACATTATTTACCTACAAATTTCATATCTCTTGACGAATGCAACTTGGTTGACGAGTTAAACACTCACTATTTACACCAGTATAATGGTGTAGGAAATTTATATGGTAAAATACTTGACCTCGTATTAGCTAATGACGTAGTTTCTGTGACTGAATGCCCTGTACCACTTGTGCCTATTGATCCTTATCATAAAGCGTTGGATATATTTATTAACTTCGTTTCCCAGGATTGTTTAAAGCCTGCGCCGGTTACTAAATATTTCTACAATAAGGCTAACTATGAGTTAATTAATGAAGAACTTTTCAAGATTGACTGGGTGAATGAATTTGCAACTCTCACGCTGGATGAGTGCGTCGACTTTTTCTATTCTAAATTCTATTTGCTTAGGGATAAATATGTGCCACGCAAGTCTGTCACTGCCAATACATATCCTGTTTGGTACACTGCGTCGCTAGTTAAAGCGATTAAAGAGAAACATAAATACCATCGTAAATATAAATTGTATGGCAATAAAAGTGATCTTCTATCGTTCGAACATCAGAGGGATCGTGTGATCAGATTAGAAAGGCAATGCTTTTTTCATTACACGGAGTCAGTTGAAAACAATATTGCTAAAAGTCCGAAACAATTTTGGTCCTTTATAAAATCCCGTTCTAATAGCTATGGCATTCCAAGTAGTATGCAATACAATGGTACTACAATTAACTCTGGTACTGATATTTGTAATGCTTTCTCAGATTACTTCAAAGATTCATTTCTAGCCCCTACTGTAGGTATTAACTCGCAAACTCAAACTGGTTCCCCTGAAGGCTCTTATTCAACATCAGACTTGGCTAGTGTATCGGTTGATCCTTCTCTCATTACTAAATTGCTTCTACAGCTTGATCCTAGTAAGTCTGCGGGCCCAGATCATTTACCGGCCCTGTTTTTGATTAACTGTGCCAAAGCACTAACGGACCCAGTTGTGATGTTATTTAAGCGTTCATTTGCGGAGTGTGCTGTACCATCTATTTGGAAATCAGCGTTTATAACTCCAGTATTGAAGAAAACTCCGAAGTCAGAGGTGTCAAACTACAGACCCATTTCAAAGTTGTGCATCCTAGCCAAGGTAATGGAAAAAGTAGTCCACACCCAGATGTCGTCAGCTTTAAAAAACTCTTTTAACACATCTCAACATGGTTTTATGCCATCTAGGTCAACAGTTTCTAATCTTGTAATATTAAATGACTTTGTTTCTAAGTCAATGGATAACCGCCATCAGGTTGATGTGATCTATACCGATTATAGCAAGGCCTTTGATCGTATTGACCATGTTATACTTTTACGTAAACTTTATCTTATCGGTATCAGGGGAGATCTTCTACGTTGGTTTGCGGCTTATATTGAGAATCGGAGTCAATCGGTGGTGATTAATAACTACATGTCTGGCTGGGTCACTATACCAAGTGGGGTACCCCAAGGTTCCTTGTTGGGGCCTCTACTCTTTAACATATTTATTAATGACATCACTGGCTGTTTCCGGTTCTCCAAGTTGTTAACTTTTGCCGATGACATGAAGATCTATGCTGAAATTACTTCACTTGAAGATTCTCTTGCTCTTCAATGTGACTTAAATAGATTGGATGCGTATTGTTGTGAGAATAAGCTAGACCTTAACCCATCCAAGTGTTTTTCCTTGACATTTTCCCGTAAACTTAACATAATTCCGACATCTTATAAATTAAAAGATACTACTCTGCAGAATACAACGGCTATGAAAGACTTGGGTGTCATCCATGATTCAAAACTTATCTTTGATAAACACATTGATAGCATTATTAGTAAAGCTGCAAGGTCCCTTGGGTTTATCATGCGTAGTTCGGTATGCTTTTCGCATACTAAAACTTTTAAAATTCTATATTGTGCTTTCGTCAGAAGCAAGCTAGAGTATGCGTCTCAGATCTGGAACCCGAGATATCAAATCTATATAAACAGGATTGAGCGTTTGCAGATTAAATTTATTAAATTTATGTGTTATAAGAGTAAGGTGTGATACAGATCAGCAAATTATCTAAATCTTTGTAGGCAACATCATATGCTACCGCTTGTTAAACGTCGGGAAATAGCTGATATCTTGTACCTTCTAAAAATTATAAGAAACCATGTCGATTGTCCTGCTTTGTTAGGTAGTATTTTATTTAAAGTCCCAAATAGAAGTGCTAGGCATTATCGACCTATATCATTGCTTGAAGCCTCTACTAACTATAGGAGAAATAGCTTTCTATATAGGGCAAGCAATAATTTAAATATTTCCTGCGCTGAATTAGATTTAGACATATTCTCAACTAGTATTGAGGCAATTAGGCGTAAGTTGGCTAATATTTTTTTTTTCTGTGTAGATCTAGTCTACGGTAACTGTAATTAACAGGGTAACTATCATAATAGGTACGCTATTTACACCGGTGAGCTTACTTCGTGTTTTGTGCGAGCATAATTTTGTAATTTTGTAGGTGTTTTGTAGGTTTGTAAAGTCGTGTTAAACATAAGTTAACATAATGTTTCTAAATGTGAAAACCTGTAATTGGCTTCTAAGATTCTAGCTTGTAAACATACTTAGATATAATACAGCTGTTGGTTTTCCATGAATAAATAAATAAATAAATAAATAAATAAATAATAGCGATAACAGACGCTCTTCTATCGCTGTTATAGACCTGAAGGCGTTAGTAGACACCACTATATCACTGTTAGGGTTAAAAGCACGAAATTATATCCTTTATAGAACTTAAAAAGTTATATCATGCTAAAAGCGATAGCACTAACTGCGTAACCTGCACAAGAGTGATTGTAGTCGCTGTTATACGAGTTTAAGCTTATTTTAACTCTCTTATAGAGCCTTTTTACGCTCTTTAGTGGTAGTAGACTCTATTAAGCCTTTTGTATCGCTGTAACAGTTAAAGGTGGCTATTGTAGCACCCTTGTAGCCCTTAAGGCTATAAAATAAGCTCTATATGTCGCTAATGTGTTACTTGGGCGTTTACGCATACCGGTAAAGAAATATTGTTGCCGAATGCGAAGTAAAGTTCGTTCAATACCTTGATCTCCCGCAGTAGGGGCATCGTGAAATTCTTTCAGGACATCACTTATCATAGAAGATGGGACGACAAGTTGTGGCTCTTCAGAATCCGACTCTGGATTAAGACGGTACAGTACACCTTGAGACATAACATAACCACGTTCGAACCAACGCTGCGAAAGCCAACAGATCAGCACTCTCTAGTTCTATAATAATCTTTTTTGTTTCAGGATCCTGTAGCTGAGCGTCGCGTAGATCGTCAGGTTTGTAATGAGGTAAGTCCACTGTCATGGATGCTGGCATCACAGTTAGGACGACTCAACATGTCTGCTAGGACATTTAACTTACCCGGAGTATACTCGTACTTTATGTCGAAAGATTGTAGTTTTAGGGCCCATCTGATTAATCGTCCATTAGGAGACTTTAATGTGAGCAACCATCGAAGTGGTTGATGATCCGATTTAACGATGATGGTATGTCCGTCAATATAAGGGCAAAATTTATCAACTGCCCAGACGACAGCTAGAGCTTCGCGCTCTGTCGTCGAATAATTACGTTCTGCAGTACTGTTCGACTGGCATAGCCGATAGGGCGTTCATCGTGACCTTCGCCTTGAAGTAATGCAGCGCCCAACGCATAATTACTTGCTTGCGTCGGTTCGGATGACGAGTAGCTTGCTATAGTCTGCCTGAATGAGAACAGGAGCAGCAGTCAATTTTTGTTTAAGTTCATTAAATGAATTTTGTTGTACAGAAGTCCACGCCCAGGGTTCGTCTTTTCGTGTTAATTTGGTGAGCGGCTGCGCGATCTCCGAAAAATTTGGAATGAATTTCCGGAACCAAGAACACGTTTGGATAAATGACTTAAGGTGCTTTATGTTGGTAGGCTCCTTCATCTGCAGAACGGCATCGATCTTCACGGGATCCGGCTTAATACCGTCTGGAGCGACAACATGGCCCAGGTAAGTAATATTCTCTCGTACGAACGAACATTTAACTCTGTTGGCGCGTAGACCAAACAAGCGCAAACGATCAAAAACTTTTTGAAGGTCTTCTAAATGTTTATCAAAACTTTCGGAGATCACACAAACATCATCCAAGTAAACTAAAAGGGTTACTTCCTTAAGACTGGCTGATGACCTAAAACGGTCCATTAACCTTTGAAAAGTGGAGGGCGCGTTTTTAAGTCCGAAAGGCATGCGCGTGAACCTAAAAGTTCCGAAAGGCGTGACGAAAGCTGTTTTGTCACGATCCTCTGGCGCGACACTTACCTGCCAGTACCCAGACTTTAGGTCGATGGTGGACATATAACAGTTTTGTTTCGTGGACTGCAGCAGCAGCTCGTCAATGACAGGGATGGGGTAAGTATCAGTTTTTGTAACTGCATTTAATTTACGATAATCCGCGCAAAAACGGACACCATTACCTTTCTTTGGGACGAGAACGACTGGAGACGACCACGCAGATTCGCATTCCTCGATTATACCATCGTCTATCATTTTATCGAGTTCAGCTTTCATGATTTCCTTTTTCGCAGGTGTGATCGGTATCGTCATACGGCGGTGAGGAGATTGGTGGATGACTGCCTGGGTCTATACGATGCTCCGCGAATGCGGTGGGGCCTCCCCCTGCATTGAAGATATCCTGGTTAGCATTGACCACATCGGCTAACATAATCCGTTGAAACGGTTGCAATGTGATACCCTCATCATCGCGAAGAAGGTCTGCTGCTGAAAAGGTGACGTGCTTGCTAGGCCACTCAAATTCAATAGGATACAGTACTTGTTGTTCAGAAAAATGCCACTTAGAGGTTGCAAAGTCAAATGATGTATTAATATCAAAACAAGCTTGTGTTTGATAGTTCTTTAATTCTAATCTTTTCTTACAATACAAATTCACGCGTCTCTCAGTTCCCATACTCCGTCTCAAGTGTCACTTTGACATCCTGTCCACAGACTCATCAATCCTTCACATATGTTCCAAACCATTCTTACAACATCTTCCCTTTTTTAAATAAAGTACTTAAATCAATATTAATATTTGAAAGCTTATACAAATTAATTAATTGCTTAACTAAGGAACATAATCTTCCAGCCACTTAGGTGGCATTCTTTTTCTATGGCTACGTTGCAAAGTTTCTTTTTGAACATAACAATCATTTTCTGATCTTAAATTAGAATCACAATTTTCACTTGTCATCTTATTATCTAATACAATGTTAGGCGCATCAGGAATGGCCCTGTCACCTTGGGATACCAACAATTTTGGTACACAATCATTACTCCCTCCATGTCTTTCCTTATCACTTTTATACTTTGACACATCAGAATGACAATATGAAGGCAAACTTACATCTTTTATATGTGGAGATGGAATTAAATGCCATCTATTCCGTCGAAACAACCCTCTTATTGTACTCACTATATAAGACCTAGGTTCTGGTGCTTTTTTTACCACTGTTCCATATTCCTTCAAGTCAATTATCCATACCTTTTCTCCTTTACTCAAATCCCTTAAATTCCTTGTCCTGTGCCTTTTATTATAATATTGTTTAATTCTTTCCTTTTTTTTACTTTCTTTCTTGTCAAAATCCAACATTGAATAAACTGTTTTTTGTAAGTCCTCTGGTAATCTAGGCAAATTATCCCTTAACTTTCGTCTGAACATCAACTCTGCAGGACTATAACCAAACTCTAAAGGTGTATTTCTGTAAATTAACAGGGCCATATGTATATCTTCATTTTTTTTTAAAGATTTTTTGCGATTTTTACTGCCGACTCTGCACATCCATTACTCTGGGAGTAATATGGACTGCTGGTGATGTGCTCAAAATTATATTGTTTTGCAAATTCTTTAAATTTGCTTTTGAATTGAGTTCCACAATCTGTTCGAACTAATTCTGGAATACCAAACCGTGAGAATATGTCTTTACATTGCTCAATTACATTATGTTCAGTAATACTGTTCATTTTTTTTATTTCCAAATATCTAGAATAAAAGTCTATGATCACCATATACCACATGTTATTGTGATAAAACAAATCTATCCCTATCTTTTGCCAAGCTCTCATTGGCTGTTTTTCTAATAAAATATCTTCTTTATAATTCTTTCTTTGTTCAATACACTGAGGACAACTCTGAATTATTTTTTCTATCTGTGTAGCCATACCTAGCCACCACACAGTTTGTTTTGCCCTACTCCTGCATTTGGTTATTCCCAAATGACCTTCATGTATTTTATTTAACATGTGCAACTGCAGTGATGCTGGTACTACTATACGAGATTTATATAACAGAATGTCATTAACCACACACAGATCAAATCTGTACTGATAATATTGTTTGAGATTTGGTATTAATTTTGATTGATTTGGCCAGCTTGTTTGACTAAATTCCATAATTTTTTTACATGTGAAACATTTACTTTGTTCCAGTTTAATATCAGCCAAAAGTTGATCCTTGAGAGGAATGTTTTGCAAGACAGCATTGATGAATAAAGCTGAACTGTTATCTAATGTATTATCATTGTCTTTATTCAAAATTGGATTTCTAGACAAGGCATCAGGAAAACTTAACTTTTTTCCTGGAATGTAACAAACTGTGTAATTGAATCTAGTTAATCTCATTCTAAATGACATCAATCTTGGTGTTAACTCGTCTATATGTTTTGTTTGTAATATCTGTAATAAAGGCTTGTGATCTGTCTCCAGAATTATTTTTATACCATATACATAATCTTTAAACCTTTCTACAGCCCAAGTTAATGCCAAACATTCTTTCTCTATCTGTGAGTATCGCTTTTCCGTGTCATTTAATGTTCTACTTGCATATGCTACAATATTCCTACTTTTGTCATGATTCTCCTGCATCAATGTGGCACCTAACCCATACGAACTGCTGTCGGCCCCTATTATAATTTTACTCTTAGGATTATAATGCGCCAATATAGGATCCTGCTGTAATTTCTTTTTTACATTTTCATAAGCCATCTGTTGCTGGTGTCCCCAGAGAACAACATTTTCTTTTCTTAAAAGCATATATAAGGGCTGCAATACCTCAGTTTTATTTTCAATAAACTGTTTTTTCGATTTTGGTACTTCAAAATTAGTAATAGCCTCTATTCTTTTAGGATCTACTTGAATTCCCTCCGAATTTATAATATGCCCTAAGTAATGCACTTCTTTAACACCAAATACACATTTACTTTTATTGATTGTAATGCCTTTTTCATTTAATCTGTGTAATACCTGTCTCAGAATTTTCCTCCTTCCTCAATACTATTTGCATGTACCAAAATATCATCTACATGAGTTACTACACCTTTTATGCCTTCAAAAAGCTGAGAAAACTTCATTGAGAAATACTCTGGTGCACAGTTAAGGCCAAATTGTAGTCTAGTATACATATACCGTCCAAAAGGTGTTATTATGGTTGTCAATCTAGCCGATTCCTCAGTAAGTTGAATTTGATGAAAACCTGCCGTTCCATCTAATTTAGAGAAAAAAATTGTCCCTTCAAGTAATGCCAAAGTAACCTCTACTTTTGGAATAGGAACAATTGGCCTTAAAATGTTTTTATTGAGTTCTGCGTAATCGCCACAAATTCTGATTTTATCTGCTTCCTTAGGGACCACAACAACTGGAGAAACATACTGAGTTGGCTCCTCGATTCTCGTCATTACTCCTAATTCACAAAGCCTATCCAATTCTTGTTTTACTTTATCTAATAATGGTACAGGAACCACCCTTGGGGTACACTGAATATAGCTTTTACTTTGATCCATCAATTGGATGCTGAATGGTTCTTTAAAAACGCCTAACTCATCAAACAGCTTGGGAAATTCTTTCTCTACATTCACCTGACTCTCATTAGTAATACTATTGATCCCCTTTATTTGAATAATTTTCATAGCTTCCAATGCTGGAACTCCCAAAATGGGAGTTTTTAAATTTCTTACCACATACACATCTCCACAATATTGTTCACCTTCATATGTCAAAACAAGATTAAGTTTACCTTTAACAATCAACTTTGTGTCATCTGGACCGCTTATATTTATTGAACAAGGCACCAAACTCGCTAAATTCGCCACCAACTCCTCCGGAATAGCCACTATATCTGCTCCTGTGTCAATTAAAAATGTCACATTACTTTTAAATGTTCCTTCTCTATAGACACCTACCCTTACTTTATATTTACTCCCATTCAGCAAACACACCTTGGACCTGACAATGTCTGCATTCTCTTCTTTTGCCTGACCAATTTGTCCTCCTTTACAATATCTAGCAAAATGACCAATCCTCGTACATTTCAAACATCTTGAATGCAGGGCAGGACACTGCTGCCGAGTTTTGTGCATTTGGCGGCCACAAAACCAACATTGCTTCTGACTGGCACCAACTTTATTTATTTCTTTGTCTTCTACCGAAAAGATACTTTGATTAAGTTCAAAATCTTCAACATTTTTAGCGATTTGAACGGCCTGATCCAACGTCAAGGTAACATTCAACAACATTTTTTTCTCTTGCTTTCTTGCTTAATACTCCAACAACCACTTTATCTCTTATCATTTCCTCTTTAGAATCATTGAAATTACAAACTTCTGCCAACACATGCAAGTCTCTTAAAAATTCATCAACACTTTCTCCTGGCTCCTGTTTTCTGGTATTGAATTTAAATCTAGAATATACCGGATTTCTTTTCGGTGTAAAATATTCTTCTATATTTTGAAGAGCTACCTGCAAAGTGCATTGCGTATCTATGTTTGTACCCACCGCATTGATGTTTAACTGTATTGCTAAATCCTCCGCCCTTTCACCCATCAGATACAACAATGTATCGATCTTGTCTCTCTCGGTTTTATTCGCACCGTCGCTCACTGATAAATAACGTTCAAACCGTTTCCTCCACTTGCTCCAGTGTTCTGGTACAAAATCAAACTGGTTCGGTGCGGCAACCAAACACGGCGTGTTAACATTAATAATTTGCACAGCATCCTTTTCCTCCGTCATTTTGTACAAATTTTACCCCGCTGCCACCATGTATTAATATCAAAACAAGCTTCTGTTTGATAGTTCTTTAATTCTAATCTTTTCTTACAATACAAATTCACGCGTCTCTCAGTTCCCATACTCCGTCTCAAGTGTCACTTTGACATCCTGTCCACAGACTCATCAATCCTTCACATATGTTCCAAACCATTCTTACAACAAATGACAAACCGGATTTTATCAGGAAATTACGTGCTGACGTAACGCTCATTTCAAAAAATTCCGCTGGTAAACTATTTTTAAATTGATTCCGAAAAAACACGTCATTATTATCATGCACCAAATTACGAAAAATAAATGCACCTTGTTTCAGAACGTGCCTTGTCGGCTTACAACTTTGATTCGGGATGCGCCCTGTCGACTTACAACTTTGATTCGGGACGCGCCCTGACGACTTACAACTTTGATACGGGACGCGCCCCGTCGAGGGGAGATTTTGAGCTTCATTAGAAAAAAACTCGGGAATTACGGCCTTATAGGCCTTATAGGAAAGTCAAAACGTCATTTCAGTACCGATTTTATCATTTATACAACTACGGCTAGCTGCTGGTAAAGAACATGAAATAGGCAATTCCGTTATACGTTCAGTGTTATTGCGAGCACTATGATTTTCAAGAGAGTTAGAAAAATAGCTGTCGCTTACCAAATCAGCTGATGTCACCGGGGTCAATGAACTCAGGTCGCCGGAACTTAGCTTAAAATCTGCACATGAAAAATGTGAATTTGAAGGGAGGGTGCGCCTATTTTAGCGCACTCTGTAGAGTTCCCGTGTGTCTAGGTAGGTGGTAAATTCACAACACATGCACATTAAAGTTTATGAAGTCTTTTTATTTATAATGAACACAACTTTCTTAGGTTTTAGCACTACAAAATAATAAGAGAGCTTACGCGACTTGAGGACATTTTTCTTACTGGTTTTCTCTATACTTATCTCTATCGGTAAAAACAGTAAATTGGTCGAGTAAAAATATATACCTATGTCGGTAAAACAGGTTACTCTCTCAGTCTCATTGGGAGCCGCTTTTCCCTGTGCGGGCGGCGGACATGTGAGTTCCCAGGCCCATTGTTAGATGGCACTGGTAATGTATCTCCTAAGCCTGAGACCCGCGCTTCATCCTCCCCCTCCAAGCTACATGTACGTCCCGTATGTGGCTTGGCCTCAGCATTACTCACTTTTGCTTTTGACGGACGGCCACGAGGGCGTCGAGGCTGAACAGGTGATGAAAGTTCGCCTTGTCTGCTCATAAAAGGAGTTAAGAAAGCCGTATGAAATTTGCCTGCATAAGCGCCGCTATCCACGTGTGACACCTCGAACGTAGTTGGGGAAACCTGCTTAGAAATGCGATACGGGCCGTCCCGTTTAGGCATGAATTTCTTTGTAAGACCTTTGCTCGCGTTACTAAGGGACGAACTGTTGACTAACACTAAGTCATCAACCTTATATTGAGGAGCCGGACGGAGATTTCTATCATTGACCTCTTTAAATTTATCCTGAGTAGACTCTGCTCTATCACGAACTGACTTCATTTTGTCTATGAAGTTTCTGAGAAATGGAGTGAACTGAGGTAAGAAATTTTCTTTATCTAAAATAGCCCTTACGTCTGTTTGACCTTCGAAGGGTGTTCTCATTTCCCTTCCAAACATTAAAAACGCAGGGGTACACCCAGTGGCAGAACAAACCGCGCTATTCATCGCAAATCTAATCTGCGGTAAGTAGTTCGGCCACGATGCATGTTCGTTCTTCACCAGAATAGCCAGTTGAGTTTTAATATCTCGATTTTTCCTTTCAACAGGATTAGCCTGCGGGTGATATAATGGAGTTAGATTTTGTTTGATTCCAAGAACGTACATGCATTGCTGCATTGCCGCAGCAACAAATTGACTGCCGTTATCAGATATGATCCGCCGAGGGAATCCATATCTCAGCATATAATCATTTATGAGAATCTTAGCACATGCCTCGGCCGAGGCCTCCAGGAGCGGGTAGAGCTCTACCCAGCGGGTAGCCGTGTCTTCCACTACCAACACCCAAGTCTCTCCTTTTTCTGCTTTAGGCAATGGACCGAATAAATCCACAGAGAGAACTTCCCCTCTTTGTTGTAAGATGGGAGTCTGTAACAGGCCAGCTGGCTTTTGATTAGCATACTTGTATTTCTGACATTCAACACAATTTTTCAGATAATCTGTTACTATTTTCCGCATTCCTGTGAAGTGGTACCGATTCCTAATTCTCGCCAATGTCCTTTCGACGCCTTGGTGTCCCGCTGTAGGGGCGTCGTGGAACTCTTCAAGGATTTTACTCACCATGGACGCAGGGACCACAAGCTGGGGATCATCCGAGTCGAAATCTGGATCCAAACGATAGAGAACTCCTTGCGACATGACATATCCGCGATCGAGCCAACGGTTTGTAGCTAACAGGTCAGTACTTTCCATAACACTGATAACTTTTTCTGTTTCAGGATCCTGCAGCTGGGCATCACGGAGCTCGGTAGGACTATACCGAGGTAAGTCGACTGTCATAGAGCAGATGTCACAAGTACCATCAGGGCAAGCAGTGCAGCTGGGACGACTCAACATATCAGCCAGAACATTAAGCTTCCCTGGAGTATACTCATATCTAATATCGAACGCTTGCAATTTCATTGCCCAACGGATAAGACGTCCAGTTGGAGATTTAAGAGTGAGAAGCCAACGAAGAGGCTGATGATCACTCTTTACTATAATAGTATGTCCTTCAACGTACCCTCTGAACTTTTCGACGGCCCAGACCACTGCCAAAGCTTCTCTTTCGGTGGTTGTGTAGTTTCTTTCAGCCGACGTCAGCAATCTGCTGGCATATACGATGGGTCGTTCGTCGTAGGATTCACCTTGCATAAGTGCGGCGCCTAATCCATAACTACTTGCGTCTGTCCAAATTATAAAAGGTTTACTATAATCGGCTTGAATAAGCACAGGGGCAGTAGTCAACTTCTGTTTTAAGCTGTTGAAAGACTCACGTTGTTCATCAGTCCATGTCCATTCTACATTTTTACGAGTCAACTTGGTCAAAGGTTGGGCGATTTGAGCGAAATTGGGTATGAACTTACGGAACCATGAGCATGTTTGGATAAGCGATTTCAGATTCTTCACGTTGGTGGGCTCCTTCATTAGCATAATGGCTTCAAGCTTTGATGGATCAGCTTTAATGACATCTGGAGCAACCACGTGACCAAGGTAAGTTACGTTCTCCCGAGCGAATGAACACTTCACTCTATTGGCCCGAAGACCAAACAAACGAAGCCTGTTGAAGACTTTCTGCAAATCCTCAAGGTGTTTCTCGAAGGATTCGGATATTATGCATAAGTCATCTAAGTAGCAAAGTAAGGTCACGTCCTTGAGGGTACTGCCAGAGCGAAAACGGTCCATCAGCCGTTGAAAGGTCGCCGGCGCGTTCTTCAACCCGAATGGCATGCGCGTGAACCTATAGGTCCCGAAAGGCGTGACGAACGCAGTCTTGTCACGATCTTTTGGCGCAACACTTACTTGCCAATAGCCTGATTTCAGGTCTATTGTAGACATGCAACAGTTCTGCTTCGTTGCTTGCAGTAATTCGTCTATAACCGGAATAGGATATGAGTCAGTTTTCGTTACCGCATTAAGCTTACGGTAGTCGGCGCAAAACCTGACTCCATCACCCTTTTTCGGCACCAAAACGGCGGGAGCGGCCCACGCAGACTCACACTCTTCAATTACCCCTTCTTTAAGCATTTTGTCAAGTTCCTTCTTCATCATCTCCTTCTTAGCAGGAGTAAGGCGATAGGGTGGTGAAGAAATAGGTGGATGGTCACCTGTGTTTATGTGATGCTCTGCAAAAGTGGTCGGAGCTCCCCCTTCTTTAAAGATGTCTTCATTAGAGCGAAGAAGACCTGCCAGTTTGTTAAGTTGGAATGTGTGCAGCATGATACCTTCATCGTCGCGGAGCATGTCAGCTGACGATAATGTGACGTGTTTACTCGTAGGCTCGAACTGGATAGGAAACTGCGTTTGTTCCCCCGAGAAATGCCATTTAGATGTTGCGAAGTCCAGCGAAATACCAGCCTTTACTAGAAAATCGATACCTAGTAAGGTATCATTACCTGATGCGTCTGGCAACACAACAAACTCGAGTGTCACGGTCTTATGCTTTACGATAACGTCCAACGTCGTCGTGAGCACCTTTCTCTCCTGTACAAATCCATCCGCTAATCTGACAGACATAGAAGATTCTGAAAAAATTTGGTTCTTTTTTTTCAGCAACTCAAATAGGCTGCAACCTATAACGGAACGTTTCGCAGCGGTATCTATTAGTGCTCTACCATTAACACCCAGAATAGATATACCTAAAATAGGTCGTTGTTGTACTACTGATTTTGAACGTGATGAACGCAAATCTGCTGACGCGAAATCAAAATCCGACGAAGGAGCAGCGTCTACTGTACTAGGGGCACAATCGTTATTGATGATGTCGGGAAAGTCCACCCTAACATCAGACGAATCATCCCTATTTTCAGTGAAATTTTTAATAGCACTCCCCCTTAAGTCAGCATCATCAACAGAATTATTATCGAAAGTGTCACACGTGGATAACGCATTCTCATTCATATCAGAATTATTACCTACGAGTATAAGTGGTGGTACTACCGAGGCCATGCACATATTACAAAGTTGCGGCCCTACCGGCTTAACGCACATAACATGAAATTATGGATCAACCGACTTAACGCACAATACACAATGTTGAGAACCAACCGACTCGACGCATGTTACATAATGTTGAGAACCAACCGGCCTAACGCACATTACAGACATGTCATAAAAAGCTGTAGGTAAAACATTGGTAAAATGTGTAGGTAAAAAGTCAACATCGGATTCCGTACTACGAGAATGAAATGTTTCATTTATCTCAATGGCAGAAAACTGCGTGTTACATTTAGTACAATTAGATCTTATTACACCAACTTCCCCACAACCATAACAATAGATATTATTACTTTCTGTACAATCAGAATCTATGTTTTTATTTTTAAGTTTTGAACAGTCCTCTTTTACATGATCACGTTTCTTACAATAATTACAATACATACGTTTGTTTGCGGAACGCGTGAAACCTGACGCTGTTGTCGGTGTCGGCGGCGGCGGCGAAAAGTAGGTATCGCGCGGCGGCGGCGGCGGCGCGTGTGATGTCTGGCGGCGCGCTGGACCGGCGGCGGCTTGTGACTTCGGCTTTGCTGCGCAGGAACTAGACATTTTCGTGGCCTCCAAAGCGTCCTCTATTGAATGAGCTCTGGTAAGAAGCTCGTCAAATGAGTTAAAATCTTCCCGACGTAAACGTTCCCGTATTCGTTTATGTAATAAACCGTATATCATGTCAAGTCGTGCCTTCTCAGTAACATCCTCTGCAGGTATCTTGGCAAGTATAGCACGGGCGTGCGCAACGAACAAATCGGTGTTTTCATGAACCTGCTCGCGCTCAAAAAGGTCTCGATATAGGCGATGTGGCGGCCTGCGGTCTCCGAAGGCTCTACGAAGGCGGTCTATAGCCTCTGCCCATGATTTCGTAGTCCCTTTCACGCCCTGCCACCAAGTGGCAGCGGAATGTGTTAATAATAATGCCAAACCTCGAATGGAATTTTCATCACTCACGTTACAACAATCTTTGTAGGTGGAGGCCTATAAAACCTTCCAAACTTTCCTCAGCGCTGCCGCTGTAAGTAGCCTGGCATTTGGAGAAATTACCAGCCACGACAGGGGCGGGGGCGGCGACGGTCACGTTGACGGGGTCGCTGGAAACCGGAGTAGACGCACGAACCTCACTCAGCAAACGTTTGAACATGTCCGAGTTTGATTGTTGAATTGTTTGCACCAACATCGCCATTGACATCGTAATGTTCCCGCTATCCTCAACACCGTTTTGATCGGCGGCGGCAACCGACTCCGAGGTGTCGTCCAAGGTCGGAGGCGCTCGAGGGTTGGGCGTCCTAGGCGTACGAGTGGCACGAGGCATTGTTTGCACCTACTTTGTTGAATAATAAACCCAAAGTCGAAATAAATGTTCAAAGGGGACACAGTAATGCACCACAGTTATGTTCACGAATTATCACAAAGTTCACAAGTCACAACACGTGTTTTTTTTACTTCTAAACACACGGACGGGCGCCATGAAGGGAGGGTGCCCCTATTTTAGCGCACTCTGTAGAGTTCCCGTGTGTCTAGGTAGGTGGTAAATTCACAACACATGCACATTAAAGTTTATGAAGTCTTTTTATTTATAATGAACACAACTTTCTTAGGTTTTAGCACTACAAAATAATAAGAGAGCTTACGCGACTTGAGGACATTTTTCTTACTGGTTTTCTCTATACTTATCTCTATCGGTAAAAACAGTAAATTGGTCGAGTA
>OZ020291.1:799122-844757 GCA_963971205.1 Aethes cnicana | reverse complement strand
TGAAAAACTGCTCCGATCTATCCTTTTTCTAATTCTTCGGTCGAGTAAACTGTACGTCATATCAAATTCAACTCGTTCTGACAGGTCTCCGGTAGGTAAGTACCTAGTGAGTGTCGAGGATGGTTATGACGGCGTAGAAAACCTGTTCACCCTCTCATTTATTTAAACTTCATTGCACATACAAAATGTATACAATTGGTGGACTTGCCTAAAGGCATCCTCTACCAGTCAACCATAAGGCCAAACAAAGGAAAATGAGTAGGTGCCCTCTTCCGGCAGCTGTTCTGTTAGATCGCCCATTCGCTTTAACTCCGCCATGGTTTGAACATAATCCACAGCAATTATGAGCCAAGTCATCCGAGCGATGTGCTTTTATGTGAGAGGGTTAGATTGTATGCTATGTCATCCCCATTTGAGACGACGTCGTCTCATTCAATGCGACGCCTCGTACCCACGCAGGACGCGTCATCTCACCCGAGGCGTCGCGTCGTGTCAGTCAGACGACGTCGACCCAGCTGGGCTCGAGAGTTAAGACGTCTTAAATACTACGCCCTTGGGATGTCTGGTTAACGCAACAGGCGTTCGAATAAATCGATATCGATGGTTGATGCGTGCCTCAGGAAATGTGTACCGAGAGTTTCGCGCATTCGAGTCAACAGCGCAAGATGGCGGCTGGAGTTTTCTTCAACGACCCAGAGGCGCAGAGCGGAATCGTCGTTGGGATCAAGGCCGGAACGGAAATTAGTGATTCACCGAGGTTCATTAAAGAAACTGTGTTGTCACTAAACCTTATGGCATGGCTGTGCTTTTTGTAGTACTCGCTGTAACACACGTGATCACTTCGAATATAGAAAGCGTACTGAAGTAACCACCGCCCGGCGCCACTCGTGAGGTGCGAGACAGATACGGACATAGTGGTGTGGTCGGTTAGCTCTCCTCTTCCACACGTAATTGAGATGATGTTAGCTGCGAATTTAGGCATCAATGTGGTTCAAGCATAGGCTCGGAACACCTAAATATTTTAATTTGAATTTCAGCGATGATAGTAAACCCATAAAAAAGTGATGATATTAGGGCATTTCTCCATACATGCATTCAGTGGGTCACCGTTAAAATCCTTTGCCGAAGCATCAAAAACTGGTCTTATTTTAGTAGTTGAGCTTTCCAATTTTATCACTGCATGGTGTGCTACATAATGACCTTCGTTTCTGTTGTCTATCAGAACCTTCTCTATAATTCCTTCTTCTTCCCATTCTTGAAAAGTATTTCACCAAACAAACAACAAACGGGAAACATTGAAGCCTATCATAAAGTATTATGATAGGCTTCAATGTTTCCCGTTTGTTCTAATTTCTTTGTAGTGGATATTAGCCTTCTTTCTGTTTGCTTGAAATTTGACTCCAATGATGGTTGTTCAGTCTTCCATATTAAGCTGACCTCATCCTTCCATCCGCCATCATCCTTTTCTGAAATGTTATCATTAAAATGTTTAAGCATTAACTTCTCAGACATATCACTTTCTTTTTCATATGGATCTTTTATCCCCAGTGTCTCCATATCCCACAAAAAATCCAAGTCATTCTCTGGCCTCGACGAGGGAACCGTGAAGATTTGGACATAAAATTACCACGAGACGTTTAGTACAACAAAGGCACTTAATAAACGCTTTGCAATTCTTGGCCAGGTGTCCTTTTTTAGGCATATATAACATCCACCTTGTCTTCTAATTACATCTTTCTTCTGTTCTAAGTTTAAAGCATTAGCTTTTCCACATTCCAATGTGTTGTGAGGTCTCTCACAGAATAAACAAAGATCTTTATGTATCTTATTACCATATGTACTTACTGTAGTTTTTTCCTTTACCTCACCCACCAGACACGCTGTTGTAGGAACCGTCACCTTCGGGCCACCTAAAAATTCGCTTGCCAGCCGCACCGTGCCCTCTGCCTCAACTTCTGTCTGTAAGAAACTTAACATATTACCTAATCTAGACTTATCCCCGTTGCATGGAACCTTGCTCCACGCAAGTAGGGTGCTCTCCGGCAGCGAGGATTCGATCATAGGAAGCAATATACATTCGTACTTCTCATTATTTATCCCTAAGGATTCTAATATTTGTAGATTAGACACTACCTCGTCATATAATCTATCTAACAAAATTGTGTTTTTCGAGTTTACAAGTTTCAACAATTCTCTCACATAGATTTCAATTAATGTATTTGTTTGTGCAAACCTATCTTTCAATGTCTGTATAATATGTTTTATTAAATACTTGTAATTAATACAACATAATAGTCCGACATCTTTTTATTGAGTAGCCACAGACTATCCTTGTACATAGAGTAACCATAGATTAGACATAGAGAACATATTACATCCCTTTTCTTCTAATAAAATTAAAGTACACACATTCTAATCAGTAACATATTCTGACAAATACTTAGGTGTTTTAATACTTCTACCAGCTCTAGACTTATATACTTCAGTACTTACATTTGGACTTGCATCTGTATTAGTAGGATCATTACTTAAATTATTATTTGAATTTACAGCATTATCATGTACCGAAGCAGAGGTGCTTTCATTAAATGAGTTTCTATATCTATTACAGTTGTCATTATTGTTCACATGTACAGCATCATGTACCATAGCAGAGGTACTTTCATTAAATGAGTTTCCAAATCTATAATAGTTGTTATTATTGTTCACATTTACATCTGACTTATTATGTATTAAATACCTTCTATTTCTATAAATTACATTTCCTTTCTCTGTTTTTACAACATATGCATTAGGTCTTTCATCACGACATACAACTTGTCCATACAAATTACACTTCCTGTCTGAACTATCTTTAATAATAACATTTTGACCCTGAACAAGCTCAGGCAACTTCCTAGTATTCCTGTCATAATAATATTTTTGCTTATAAGCATTCTTACATAACCTATTTTGAATTTTCAAATCTTTATCATGTTTTTCATTTACAGGCAACAATCCCCTAATTTGTCCACCCATTAATAACTCTGCTGGGGTTTTAAGATCTTAATCATGTGATAGTGGAGTATTTCTTAATTCTAACAATGCTAAATCTTTATGTTCATAATCTGCTTTTCTAAATATATTCTTTACAGTTTGTACAAATCGCTCTGCAAGACCATTTGACTGTGGATGCAGTGGACTACTGGTTTTATGATCAAATTCCCACTCCTTGGCAAAGTCTTTAAATTTATAACTAGAGAAATTGGTTCCATTATCAGAGAACAGAACATCTGGTATGCCGTGTCTACTGAATAATGATTTTAGTGTTTTAATAGTATTTTCTGCTGACAGATTATCTAACTTGACTAACTCGACATATTTGCTAAAATAATGTACCTCAAGTAAATCGTTTTCATTTTCATAACAAAATACATCACAACCTAACATCGACCAAGGTTTATCTGGAAAAGTTCTTATAGTCATTGCTTCTTTACAATTACTTTTCCTAAACCTGTTGCAAATATTACACTGAGCTACCTTATTTTCTATATCAACTGTCATTCTTGGCCAAAATAAGCATTTACGGGCCCTTGATTTACATTTCTCTATTCCAAGATGATTAAAATGTATTTTGTTTAACATTTCTTTTCTTAATGATGATGGAACAACCAAACAATTATTTTTGTATATTAAATCATCAAATATGAACAGTTCTTCACGATACGTATAATATGGCTTTAAGTTATCTGATAAAAAAAATATTCTAGGCCACCCATTACGTATGTATTTTGTTAATTCAATCAATTCTTTGTCCTTCGTAGTTTCTAGTTGGATACTTTTGTATTTATCTGACTGAATTTTTAAATTACACCTAATCATGCTAACATGAGGTTCAACGAGATCATCCAGAATGGTATCATCATCTTTAGAATTATTAAAATTGCGTGACAAAGAATCTGCTAGTAATAATTCTTTTCCTGATTTGTATTTAACTACTAGATCATACTTTTGCAACTGTAATCTCATTCTTTGTAACCGCAATGGCACATCACACAAGGGCTTTTTAAATATAATTTCAAGCGGTTTATGATCTGACTCAACTTCTATAGTTTTACCGTAAATATATTGATGAAATCGCAAACAACCAAAGACTATAGTTAGCATTTCTTTCTCAATTTGTGCGTACATCTGTTGCGTGGGCGTCATAGCTTTAGAATCATAGGCTACAGGTAGATCATTTTGCAGTAAAACTGCTCCTAAAGAATTTTTTGAAGCATCTACTGACAATTTACAAGGTTTATTAGGATAAAATTGCAACACTGGTTCAGAACTTAAAATATCTTTCAACTGTTTGAACGAATTATCTTGTTCTTTAGTCCAAATAAACTCTACACCTTTTCTTACTAATTTTCTTAATGGATGACAAACCTCTGACAGTGAAGGGATAAATTTAGAGACATATGTAATCATACCTATTGCCCGCTGCAAGTCTGCTATATTCTTTGGTTGCTCAAGGTTTAATATTGCTTGTATCTTTCTTGGGTCCGGTTTGATGCCTTTTTTTGACAAAATGTGTCCCAAATAAGTTATTTCTGAAACACCAAATTCACATTTTTTTAAATTAAATTTAATACCATTTTGTTGTGCAATTTTTAGTACCTCCAATAATCTTTTATCATGTTCATCCTTAGTCTTTCCATATATTATTAAGTCATCAATAAAAGCTTCAGAACCAGGTACCCTTTCAAATATTTGACTATATTGTCTGTGAAAAATTTCAGGTGCCGAGGCCAATCCATAAGGCAGTCTTAAAAAGCAGTATCGACCAAAAGGTGATGCAAAAGTGCACAACTTTGAACTATTTTCATTTAGTTTGATTAAATAGAATGCAGTTGAGGCATCTAACTTACTAAACACTGTAGCACCAGACATCTTGGCCGATACTTCATCAAAAGTTGGCAATTTAAAGTGCTCTCGTTTAATACAATTATTAAGATTACTTGGGTAAAGACATACTCTTAGTTTGCCATCTGGTTTTTTTACAATTACAATATTGCTAACAAAGTCGGTAGGTTCTGATTTTTTTTTAATTACATTTAGTTTTTCCATTTTATCCAGTTCTCTCTTAAGTGGCTCATATAATGCCATGGGTACACCTCTACAAGGTTCAACTTTAGCCTGACAATCATCTTTCAATTTGATCTCATACTCTACATCCTTAAATAAACCTAATTGTTCATCAAACAAATCTACATTTTCTTTAATAATTTTTTCATAGTCACTATTATTATTAAGAGTGATCTGATTTAAATACTTACGTTTCAATAGTTTCAGTGAAAAAATCGTTTTATAACCTAAGACTGCCGGAGATTTTTCTTTACTATCAACCACCTGAAACAATATTTGTGTATTTTTTCCATTTATTAGTTGACATTTTAACATTACTTGTCCTACACAATTAATTTCAGAGCCATCATAATTATTGAGCCTTAAAGTATTTTTGATAATTTTATGTTCTAATGACAATTTTTTAAGGATATGTAATGGTAAAACATCACAATCACTGCCTGTGTCCAGTTTTACATCAACAATTTTATTATTAATCTGCAAAGACTCATACAATTGTCTGGCCAAAGATTTATTAATATCATACTGTACCATACCTAACACAATATCCGAGTCATCGCTGTCCTGATTTACAGCATGTACTTGAGACGGAGTCTTGCACATCTTCACATAGTGTCCAAATCGGTTACATTTCTTGCATCGATAACCAAATGCTGGACACTTAAAGCCATGGTAGTAACCGCACCTTGTACACTGCTTCCTTACTGCTTGACGACTGTCCCGAGTTTCTGGCAAGTTCTCATTCCGATCACGATATTCCAGCCTTTGCTTGTCTTGTTTATGTGGCGTTTTACTTATATTATGTACCTGCATTTCATTGGTCATTTTCTTTACGTTTTCTGTCGCTAATTCAGCCGCTTTACAAACTCTAATACACTTAGGCAGGTCTAGGTCCGGATCCTGAAGTAATGCTTCCTGTAATTTGCAATCTCCTATGCCTCTAATAATTTGACTTTTTATTAAACTGTCTTTTAATTTGTCAAAATTGCAATCCTTAATTTTTTCGAACTTAATGTTTTCAAAGCCGTCACAAATTCATCAAATGATTCGCCTTCTTTCTTCTCTCTTGTGAAAAATAAATGTCTTTGCATTGTCTCATTTTTTGCTGGCGAGCAGTAATTTCTAAATTTCTCTAATATTGTTTTAACATTCAACTTTTTTTCGCCATTTTTGTCCACTTCAAACTCAAATGTGTTGTAGACCTCTAATGCATCGTCTCCAATAACATGTAGAAGCAACGCATTTTGACAATGTTCATCCAATCTTTCTTCAGCCCCTGATGCTTTAAAATAGAGCAAAAACCTTTGCTCCCATCGCTTGAAATTTTGCGAAATATCGCCCACTAACGACAGCGGCGGCGGCTGTTTTAACATCTCCATCTTGATTTTTATACTATTACTGTATTACTGTTTTAAAATTCTTACCGACTGCGCCATATAATATGTTTTATTAAATACTTGTAATGAATACAACATCATAGTCCGACATCTTTTTATTGAGTAGCCACAGACTATCCTTGTACATAGAGTAACCATAGATAAGACATAAAGAACATATTACAGTATGAATTTTGAGTAAAAATTCACCATACCAAGGAATGAACGGACTTCAGATATGCATGTTGGCGGTGGCATGTTAGCGACAGCTGCTACTTTATTTGGATCTGGTTTGATACCATCTTTGCCAACCACAAACCCTAAATAACAGACTTCATCTGCGAGGAAGGTGCATTTGCTTTTCTTTACCTTCAACCCCAGGTTTTTCAGTTTATTTAACACTGCTTCTAATGTGGCCAAGTAAGCTTCTCGGTCTTTACCGTATATCAAAATGTCATCACAGAAGCTCTGAGCATTTGGGATATCTTTGACTATAGATTCACTTATCCTACAAAATATTCCCGAGCTAGACGAAAGGCCATAAACCAACCTATTGTATTTGAATAGACCCCTATGGGTATTTATAACTGTTAGCATTTTTGATTCTTCCTCTAAACAAATCTGATTATACGCTTGCGATAAATCGATTTTGGTGAATAGCTCTCCGCCTGACAAATTGGCAAATAGCTCTTCGACCCTGGGGAGCGGGTACCTATCTACAATCAAGACAGGATTTAAAGTGACCTTGAAATCAGCGCACACTCGCAAACCTCCATCCTTCTTAGTCACCGGCACCAAGGGCGTCGCCCAGTCCGCGCTGTCCACAGGCTCGATGATGCCGCTCTGTAGCATGGCGTCGAGCTCGGCGTCGACGCGGTCCCGCAGAGCAAAGGGCAGCGGTCGCGCGCGCCGGAACACGGGCACAGCGCCTTCACGCACGCGGAGTCGCGCACAGCCGCCATTGTAGCACCCCAGGGACTCATCAAACACTTCTTTATGCCTGTCGAGAATTGTGTTTAGATCACTACTAGAGTTGCTAACGGAGTTGACGTTGCTGACCGTGTTACATTCAAGTATTGGTATTTCTATTGCTAGTTCTGCAAGCCATTGCCTGCCCATTAGGTTGGTCTCACCCTGTTCTACAATGTACAGATCCAAGCGCTTCGATACTGACCTATACCTTACAAGAGGCGTTATAACCCCATAGGGTTTTATTTTGGAGCCGTCATAGAATTTAAATACCACCTTACTGTTTCTTAACATTTCTTCTTTAAAATATAACTCATATGTTCTTTTGCTACTAAAAGAACTAGCAGCCCCTGTGTCGACTTCCATAACCAATTCTCTATTGTTAACATACACGGGCAGACTCACCGGTTTATAATCACCTAATGCCATTCTGTAGAAGGCTTCCTCCTCTTCAGATTCATTTTCAGTTTCTTCTGCAAAGAAATTTGCTCGCGTACGGCCGTCGCTCCGGCCCCGGCCCGCTTGCCTGCGACCCGACGACCATTTCGGGCACACTCGTCGCAAATGCCCCGCTGTCTGACACATACTGCACACGTAATCGCGGAACTTGCAGTGCGCCGCTTCGTGGTTTTTAGCGCCGCAGGCGGTGCACGGCGCTGCGCCTGCTCCGGTCCCGCCGCGCGCGTTGCCCCCGCCTCCCCGGTGCCGCGATCGACCTCTGTCCACGTGTGCACCACTTGCTGTTCCGCCGTGTTCCACACGGTGGACCTCTGCCTCGACATCCCGGTATACCCGCGCATCGCGCTGCTGTTCTCCGCGCTCCATAATCGCCGCCGCATCCCGCTCCGCTGCCTCCAACGAACACGCTAAGGTCACCGCTTTGGCGTATGTTAGGTTTTCCTCCGCGAATAGCCGCTGCCGGATTGCATCCCCCATCACGCAGCAGACAAATTGGTCCCTAAGATTGTCCATCAGAGCGTCATTGAAGTCGCAGGTCCGCGCCAATTTCTTTAACTCGGCCACATATTGCGAAATTGATTCGTTCGCTGCTTGTCGCCTTTGTCTGAAACGGTAACGCTCCGCCATGATGGATCGTTTGGGACTCAGGTGGGTGCGAATTAACGCTACTACCTCTTTGTATGTGAGCTCCGATGGCTTCTTTGGGCTTGCCAAATTCGCCATCAACTCGTAGCATCGTTCTCCCACCACTGATATAAAGGTGGGTATCGACTACGCGCGGCAAACCATCGAACATTGGCTTGCGCGGCAGCCGCGCGCAATGGGTAGGTACTGTGCTGCCGCGCGAGGCAACTCGAACATTGGCGCGCTCGAACACGCCGCGCAACGAACCAGTTCATGTGGATTTTTGACTGCGCGGCAAAGGAGCGTCAGTGCGGTCTGCGCGCGCAGTTGGGACGGATCTTCATATATTTTAGTTGATGCGCACGGCAAGAACATGAAAAATGATAAGTGTCGTGCTATAATTAGATTATATGGCACTAAACCATTTCTATGGAACATTAAATGTAGTAATAATAATATGATAAATAATGATAAAAGCAGCAGCTGCACATGAACTGCATGTTACCGACGTAAAAAGCCCATGGTTGCCGCGCACAAGATGAATGTCGTGGACGGATCGGCTGCCGCGCGCGGCAGCCGCGCTACAGAAAAATGATGCGCTAAAAATGGCTCGCGAGCCAAAACCCATCCTTGCCGCGGTTGAACAATGCTCGCGCGGCGGCCGCGCAAAGTCGATACACGCCTTAAGAGTTGCGAGCTGTTTTTCTTCGGCGACCGCGTTGGCAGCAAAGTACATCTCGAGTCGCTCGCAATACGACTCCCAGTTGCCGCCGTCGACTTCGTACTCACGTATTTTACCGATAGACATTTTTTTAGTTTTATCCTCGTCGCCAATATGGTATGTTTGGATATAATTGTAATAAAACCGCAAGATAGAAACGATGCACACTCCGACATTTATTGACAGCTAACCACAGAGTATCTCACAGGCGATTATAATTACAGACTATGCACAGGACATAGATAAAGGTTGCCCACATACATATCAGGGGCCTTTCAGTCAAAGTGCTGCAATCTATCATAGAACCTATTGCAATTCCGTTTGCTACATTATTTAATAGTTGCGTTGACGCTGGAGTATTTCCTGATGTGATGAAGCATAGTAAAATCATTCGTTTGTTTAAATCAGGGAAAAAAACAGACCCCACAAATTATAGACCTATTTCAATACTGCCGGCTCTTAGCAAAGTTTTTGAGAAACTTATTCTGAACCAACTAATGTCACATTTTAATCTGAATAAGCTATTTCACAGCAGCCAATTTGGCTTCACCAAAGGTCGCTGTACTGCAGATGCTGGCACTACTTTAATAAAATACATTTTTGATGCCTGGGAGCAGTCCCAAGACGCCATTGGTGTCTTCTGTGACTTATTTAAGGCTTTTGATTGCGTTACTCATATTAATTTGTTGAACAAGTTCCGCTTTTACGGGATAAGAGATCATGCTCTTGACCTTATCTCCTCATATCTTTCCAATAGAACACAGCGAGTGGATATTAACAGAACACAGTCGTCCGGATCACCTGTTGCTATAGGTGTGCCGCAAGGTTCAATTTTAGGCCCGTTTTTATTTCTGGTCTATATAAATGATCTGCCCTATATTGTGCAAGAGAGGCATAATATAGTTCTATTCGCAGATGACACCTCACTCATTTTTAAAGTATATAGGAAGCAAAATAACATGGATGAGGTTAACAATGTACTTTCTACAGTTGTGAACTGGTTTACAGCTAACAATCTACTTTTGAATTCTAAGAAAACTAAATGCATGAGGTTTTCACTCTCTAATGCACCACGTGTAGACGATGTCCAGGTTAAATTAAAAAGTGAAACGTTAGAATATGAGGGGAAAACAATCTTCCTAGGCATTACTCTAGACTCAAAACTGCGTTGGAACGAACATATCTCTTCCTTAGCAGGTAGACTTAGTTCTGCAGCATATGCAGTAAGGCGTATTAGGCAGCTCACTGACGTCGAGACGGCCAGGTTAGTCTATTATAGTTATTTCCATAGCGTCATGTCTTACGGAATTATACTTTGGGGGAGAGCAGCTGACATTCAAACCATCTTTGTGTTGCAGAAGCGGGCTGTACGTGCAATATATCAACTTGGGTCTCGGGTCTCCCTTAGAGAAAAAATCAAGGAAATAAACAGTCTTACCGTTCATTGTCTCAAACTTTCGCGATACACACTCATACTAAACACACTATTATCGGGACTTAACCGCGTAAAAACTATTTGTATTTTACCTCGACGTTTCGGCCGCGATGCAACGGCCGTGGTCACGAGAAGACTGAAGTGACGGTATCAGCATATTTTTCTTGTCGCGCGGGTGGTTCGTTATCTAGAGTAGCAGAACGGGTGAGAACGCCAAAGGATGTCATTCCCTATCAGGCGCCAGGCGTGTATAAGATAGACTGCAGTTGCGGTAGTTCCTACATAGGTCAGACGAAGCGGACCATCGCGGAAAGGGTCAAAGAACATATCGCAGCTGTTAAGAATCGCCAGGTGAATAAATCTGCCGTTGCTGAGCATTTGCTGGAATCGGGACCAAATCACTGGATAGAATTACATAAACCCAAAATTCTTTCCACTGAACGTCATTTCTACTCAAGAATGGTACGCGAAGCGGTGGAAATCAAAAAACATCCTAACTTCAATAGGGAGGATGGTTTCAAGTTATCGACGTCGTGGAATCCAGTGATCAGCAAGTGTAAGCGGCGAGATACCCCTTCGGATAAATCTGCGGACATTGTTAGTGTTGTGTGCCGGCCTGTTGACATTCCGAGTGACATTAATAAAAATCAAGTGCGGGTAGTTCGAACCACCCGCGCGACAAGAAAAATATGCTGATACCGTCACTTCAGTCTTCTCGTGACCACGGCCGTTGCATCGCGGCCGAAACGTCGAGGTAAAATACAAATAGTTTTTACGCGGTTAAGTCCCGATAATAGTGTGTTTAGTATGAGTCTTACCGTTGCGTCACTATACATATTTGAAAATATCATGTATGCTCGTAAGAACTTGCACGACTTTAAGCATAACAGTGATGTTCACAATTTTAACACTAGGAATAAGGATAAACTTTTTGTTACTGGTTACCGTCTTCGTAAAGTGAGCTCTTCGTTTGTTGGGAACTGTATACGATTTTATAACAAATTGCCTTCTGATGTTGCTAATATGCCATTTAAAAAGTTCAAGTCGTTCATTAAGTGCCGCCTTTTATATAAGGCATATTATTCGGTGAATGACTTTTTAGATGATAAGAATCCTTTTAAGCCAACTGCACAGAATAAGTAATAGTACTAACGTACAGAAGGCCGACTGCTAACAAAAAACCGGTTTTGTTGCACCGTACGCTCCCAAAATGGCCATCTCTTTCTATCGCATGCAGTGCGCTCTTTCGGAGGCCACGCCCTAGCGCTAGGGCTGGCGCACTCGACAAGATATTAAATCATGCGTCTAGTATTAGTACATAGGTTAGGTAGAATAGTGTTATTAACAAAATATATATTTAAGTTAAGTTAGTTATTTTTTCATTATAAAAAACACTCGTCTACACAGATGCTGCAACGTAATTTACTATTAAGTTATCACATACTTTATCTGTCAATTTATGAATCTGCTAAATTCAACATTAAGACACACAGTTACACAACTGCATTATCATTATATACTAGCCGTTGTTCGCGACTTCATCCCGAGTACATAGACCCAATGATACTATACTGTACATGCATAGTTATTAAAAAAATGAAAATTTGGGTTGGCTTGAACTACCTCCATACTAAATTTCATCATTTTACTCTTTACCAAATAATTACTTTTTACCAAATCATTTTTCACCCCTCCTATTCGAAAAGAAGTGTTTTGTTACCCGTTTAGAGGGAGCAAAATGCGATTTTGCTCCCTCTTCGCTTTTTTTTAAAAAAATTTAATTTCTGCCCCGCTAACAGGGAGCAAAATACGTTTTAGCAGTGCGTTCACGGAGCTTCGGAGACTGTAAAAAGTTGTATTCAAAAGTCGTATCTTTTTCGTATTTAGAATTTTATATATCGGCGTTTTACATAAATACTTTAATGCACCTACTAAAAATCCATAAATTCATAAATATATGCTTACTTTTGATAAATTATTTTCTATTATCTTTTATTTTCAATTTGGCTGAATGGTGCAGGCCAATGCCGTAGCATTCCTCGCAAACTCGTCGTGTGATCGAATTTAAAAAAAAAACTCGAACCCGCGAATTTCGTGAGCGCTCATTTCCTTGCCGTATTATTTTACACTTAATTTCCAAATAAAACGTACTTTATGTAGTGTTATGAATTATTTCGTAGAGAATGAATGAAATCAAAAAGTGATTTAGGTGATGCAATTGTATTGGGATCAACACCTCTGAGAATTCCAAAGGAATATTATGTAAGTACGTAATATGAATTGCACTGCCTTTTTTTCATTTTATCGCAAATGTATTAAAAAACTTTGTTTGATACATGAGCGAAATTGTAATAAAATGTATTTTTTTCACATTTGTTAAAATTTACCTATTATTATGAACGCAACGCATGCGAGCATGACAGAATATAAATACAATGAAGTAGTTAGAGATTCTTCAATATGGAAGCCATTTTCGCCTTCTGCCTATGAATTTATGATAGGAGCGCGAAACACACGTTCTTTTTAACCTTGTTTGTTTCTAAATGTATTATTTTTTTGTTTTACTTCATTTAATGACAATGATGAACGAATGATCTTATGATTTTCTCATAGGAGGGGTGAAAAGCAGAGTGTACAACACGGTAGCAAACTTATTTATGCCTTGGGTGACAAAGCTTGAATCCTTCGCTAGCTCAAGATTCCACGCTAGAATCCCTCGCTTACGCTCGGGATTCTATTCTGGAATCTTTCGCGTCGCTCTGGATTCAATCCGTCACCCGCGGTAAAATATACCATTTTGCTCCCTAGTCATACAATCTACTATTACTGTTGTTGTTAATACAACCCTCTGCAATACAATTTTTTTTTAGATAAATCAAATTTTATAGCACATTTGACTCTTGCGTCGCGGCGTACATTGAGTGAAAAAACGCGCGCGCGTGCATTCGCTAGCAGTGCGCGGCAACCACTAATCATCACGCCACGGTGCGAAGCCGGCGGGTACTTGTATCGAGCGCGAAGAAATCAAAGAGTGCGCCGCGTCTGCCAACTGTTTAGGTTATTATTATTGACTAGTAACATGATATGTGTCTCGCTGGGCAAATATTAACTCTTTTTTTTTTCTTTCACTACCTGATTTGTCCAGCAGCTAGAGCATGTCATGCTCGCTTTAAGGTGCGCACCCACTAGGCCGTACCATACCATGACCGTAACCGTAGCTTTGGTATACAACGGTGCTCATACGTTACAGTGTCCATGCCCACTGTAACGTATGAGCACCGTTGTATACCAAAGCTACGGTTACGGTCATGGTATGGTACGGCCTAGTGGGTGCGCACCTTTAAGGTCCTTGCTTACAGCGGCGTCGTTGATCGTGTCGCCACCTTCCCTAAGAAATGGTTGAGGGAGGCGATGGCTGAGATACGCGTCACGCTCGTGAACGGGTGCTGTCTGTGGGGTCCGGTCTGTTCATGCTTGCAAGGACTTAAAAATAATCATTAGCTTTAAATATATGACTAAGTCAAACATTTTAAGCGAGAGACCTCATCATGTTCTTATTGACACGTATTAATGAACTCTTTTATACATGATGTATTTCATTATTTATTGACATTTTGAGACTGTCGACATCTATGGAATTTATATTTATTTGACAATGGAGGCCATCTCCATAGTTTTTTATATATATTTTTTTCTGGACCCTTGAAGACCATACATCTCTAAGATCTTAGATTTAAGTTTAAGTTAGGGACTATACATCCCTTCAATGTAATTTTAGTACGTACCTATATGTATATTTTATACATGTAACGTAAATTATGAAAAAAGGCCTTCTGCTTGAGTTTGTTGCGGCGCTTCTTCTCAAGCAATGGGTCTTTCTTTTTTCTGACGTGTAAAAGTGCCCTTATGTGGCCAATTTGCTGAATAAATGATTGAATTGAATTGTAGGAGTTTGAATAAAATTAAAACGACACCATACAACAAAACAAATGTTTAATTAACAAAGAATTTATTCAAGTTTGTCTTAATTTTACGATTTACATGCTATTATGTAATAGTATAATTAATATGTACAAGTTACCTTTAAAGTCGAATAAAACGTTGGTGTTACAACTGAATTTGTAAATCGAAATGGCACTGCAACAAGCCTGGAGGCACTCAATTCGATATATTTAGTCAAGTTCAATAGAAATATAGCACGACAACTTAGAAGGCGCGGCGAAGCACTTAAGCCGTTGACGTAGAGTCTACTATTGCTTAATCCACGCGTCTTCTAAGTTGTGTAAACCTTGTACCACCCTTTGACAGCCAAGTCAATTTTAAACGTAGCGCCAATTCAAAGTCCACGAGCACGACATAAAGTATACTTTAGGCTGTACGCTTCGTCTGCTGTGGCAGACTAGCGCTCAGAATTATAGAATAGCCTATCATGAAAATGTGTAATGTGATAATGTTCAAATAATACAAAATTCCAACTGCCATATATGGAGTACGGTGATATTGATATACATTTTCTCAAACATGCTCGGAAATGTTTGTGTTGTCGTGTTTGAGGTCACCATAAACACGACAATAATGTTTTTGCTGGCCTAGGCCGGCAATGAAGTGGTGGCCAGGTGGTGACGGACGACGACGATGATGCTGATCATGATGATGATTCCTCAGTTTGAGAAAAGTATTATATACAGGGTCAAGCAAAACGTTGTGACGACATTTGAACCACAGTGTCAGTTATCGATTCCAAGCATGTTTTTTTGGTTTTTAATTTTTTTCGAGTTGGTAAAAAAAAAACATTTTTTGTATGGGACTCAAGTATCGATCACAACATCAATTCCATACATTATTTTTTACCAATTCTTTAAAAAATAAAAACCAAAAAAACATGCTTAGAATCGATAACTGCCGATTGCCGGATGGCGATTGACGGACTCGTATAATTTTAATTAATTCTAACTGACTCGTCTGGCAAAGCGCTACTTGGCGGCCTCTGCAATAATGTACTATTAATGATGAGATCTATCATGTGAACTTGTGAAATAACCATGTGTAAACTTTATTTTTATAATTAAGAAATAGAAGGTAATACAATTGTTATAGATTTTTATTTTTTTCCACTTATTAAAGTTGAAACAAAGTGTAGTGTTGGTTGTATTAATTTTCTTCAATATTTATTACGAACATTGATGACAGCTGACAGAAAATGCACCACTATAATATAATTCATATATTAACAACTCAATAATTATGGATAACAATTAACAACAGATTTACAGAAGTACATTTTTATCGAGATACTTTAATAGCGTGTAGATATATTCCTAGAAAATTGTCAGTGTTCAAAAATATATACAAAGTTACATGTCCATTTCTTTCCAAGAGGAATCAGATGTTGTATATCATTTTGAATATTTTATTAGTGTTCTCGTATGTGGGCATTTTTACTAAATCTTGTACCCCAATTAGTGAAAATGTCAGAAAAAAATTAAGACCGCGTCAGTTTTGTGACCACAATTAAGAACGAAATTCATATGAAAGCAAACTATTTCTCGATGTTTTTTTAAAGGTTCATTAAGCAATTTATAAATCATATGAAAATGTATAATTCCATTAAACTTAATGCTTAATGATGGTCACAAAACTGACACGGTCTTAATTTTTTCCTGACATTTTCACTAATTGGGGTACAAGATTGCCCATGTTTCAAGCTTTATTGGAAATAAATTCATATTATTTTATTTATTATATACAATGGAAATGGTAATTTTACATGCTTAAAAGTATGCAAGTAGCTCTCTACTGGCGAAACTATATGTACGCTTGTCAAATCAAGTGTTACTCAGTCTTCCACTCCTGTACACATAGATCGGAAATCACAAAACAACGGACAGGTATCTGTAAAAGCGTGTAGCCTGTATACCGTCAGACAAGAGTTATAGCAGGACATAACTTAGGGTCTTCGCCCACGGCAACTTTTTGTAGCCATGCTGGAAACGCGCGTCAGCATCGCTACTAACGCGCGTTAGTAACAGTAGGCGGGGCCATACAGCTAGCGACCGCATCGCGACTGTACCGATGCTAACACGCGACAGCCTCGCTACTGCTATGCTACAAACAGTTGCCGTGGGCGAGGGCCCTTAGAAGGCGCGGGACGAAGCACTTAAGCCGCTGCAGTAGAGTCTATTATTGCTAAATCCACGCGCCTTCTAACTTGTGTAAACATGTACGAAAAAATCCTCATTTAAATGTTAGACGAGATCTATTTATGTCTACAGAAGTTTGAAAAGGTTATCTGCTTTTTGGTGGACAAATTAAATAAAATTAAAAATTAAAACAAATGAAATAAACTATTTCTAAAATAGTGGTTTCATATTTAAAACTAAAACAAGTATAATTCAACAAATTACAACATCATCAAGCTGATTTTACGTTAAATTTTCATTGTTTTAAATAACTTTTAATACTTCTTTTATAATAAATCACCTGGATTTCCGTGTTCATATAACTTCGAAATAAATATTACACAAATGATACATTGGTAATAAACTTGAAATGTATTTCCCCTGTTAATTTGTTATTTTGATTTATAATTGACTTTATAAGTAATTTTGAATCTTTGGTTCACATTACATGAGCAATGCTAATGCAAATAACTCGATAAAAAAAAAACTCATATACAAACTTTTGATATACCCAGTGCCATTCTCACAATCAAGACGAAACTAACGACACCTCACAAGTTAAAATCCATCAAGCCGTTTAGGCTACAGAGCGTGCCAAAGAAATATATCCACATACATACATACATTCGAAAAACAGAACCCTCCTGGCGCAATCAGGTAAAGAGACTTACTTATAGATTGCCCATTGGAAAAACTAGACATGAGCAATTGATCCAGTTTTCTTTCAATTGTGGGAATAGTCAATTCAAATTCAATCATTTATTCAGCAAATTGGGCACAAACGGGCACTTTTCCACGTCAGAAAATTTAATGAATCTACCAGCTCTTGCTAGCCCATTGCTGAGAGCAAAACACGCAGTTAGTACTAGTTTTCAACCTAGGTGAAGGTACTATGTGGGTAGAAATTGGCCTTGGTTCTGAGAATAATTTTTTTATGCAGTTTTTTATCGCATTTTTTTACAACGAACAAAATTCTAAAATCAATTGTCTACAAAACCAAAGATTAAAAATTACTTATTTCAACAACTATGCAAAATAAATTTCGAGTTTATTATTAACCATTGAAAACTTCCGTGATAATAATAATCACAACAATATTAAGTATGAACAGACAAATCCTTCGCTTCTCGACTGACCACAGTACTCGCGGCGCGGTACGAACCAACGGGAATAATATTCCCAGCAGTCCGCACCCGCGGTAAGAGGTGCGGACTAGTGGGAAGTTGCTTTTTCACTGCGGACTATTCTCATTTGTTCGCAGTACGGACAATTGGGTGCAGATAACTGGGAACAAGCCTTACTCGCTAACTGCCAAGCTTAGACTAAGGGTGAGTTGATTCATGCATAGTCGACGGACTCCTTGTCGTTAAATATGGCCGCCGAGCTGTCATTCCATACAGAAACGTCATTTTATCCCATAGTAAAATATTTAACGTTAACTTTAACGGATGGTTTGAATCAACCCACCCTAAACGTACCGCCAATTTGAACTATGTTATGACCGAAGGGTTCTTTCTTTTAAGGCTAATAATAGTTGAATTATATTTACTTCCCTGCGTTACTGTTCTAAGTCGCCAAGCGTAATTATTTGGCCATTTATAAAGGCTGGTTTTAACATGGAAGTAGTAAGTATAACTGGAATTATCACTGTGACCAAATTCTAGCCTTCGAGGCTTTTAGAACTTAGATGGGTCTCTTCTAAGGCGAGCATGTAATGGCGGTAATGAGTGAGAGAAAGGGCAATAAGGTAAGTAAAAATAATAAAAACTCGATTTTTGAAAAAATCCGACAGCAAGCAAACTTTTGATGTAACATTATATGTACCTATTTACTTGTGTAATTGTTTTTTGGTGTTCAATAAAGTGTATTTGTATTGTATTGTTGTATTGTATAATTTTTGTAATCCATTCATTAAACCCTTTATTTTGATACCCCACTCGATAGGCTTTGGACAAAAAAAACATTTTTGGGAACGTTTAAAATGCCTCCAAAAGTCAGCCATTTTATTTTTTTGCAATTTTGATATACCCAGGGTCACTCTCACAAGACGAATCTAACGACACCTCGCGTTCTAAAATCCTTCAAGCCATTTAGGCTACAGAGCCTGCCAAAGAAATATACATACATACTTACACTTAAAAACATAACCCTCCTTCTAGCGCAGTCAGGTAAAAATTGGTGCTATTTTGCATTTTTTCTTGTTTGTATCGCGCAAGGTCCAGTGTTGCCAATTTAGCATTATTATATGCCATATATTCTAAATTGGCGACACTTTAAAATGTCTTAGTAACGGCACTTTCTTATGTAATGAATAATGACAAACTTTTACATAGATAGCCATAACTGACATGATAGTAGTGCCAGCTGGTGAGAAAAATACAGTGGAAAATACATTGAAAAACTACTCTGGATTGAATATGAGTTCAATTTAGACTGTTTCAGTATTACAACGGGTACTCTATATCCGTGGATTTTACAATCTGTAACCGAACCAGAAAACTAAAATCCCATTTAAAAACTCGGCGGTCCTTACAAATGTACACGCAGGTATCACATAGCCAAGTCGCAACTCTGTCTTCCTGGCGTTTAAACTACACGTCACTGTCGCCGGCGAGTGTTGATACTTATCTAGTGCCAAGTGTCAAGACGGGGCGATCACGTCATGCCGCAGGAGGTGTAGAACAGGATGTACGCGGCGCTCGATTTGACCTCGCTGGCGGAGATTTCTGTCACCACGTGGTCGTCGTATTTGTACCATCTGGAATTGCAAATGTTTTGAATTTGAAATGAAAAGTCCATGTCAAGATATAGATGGCCTATTCCCACTGGTCCGCACCCCGGTGTTCGGACTAATGGATTGTTTCCCAGTTGTCTGCAGTTCTAACAAATGGGAATAGTTCGCAGTGCAACAGAAAATTTCAACTAGTCCGCACCCTTACTGCGGATGCGGACTACTGGGAATATGATTCCTATTTGTTCGCACTGCGGACAAGTGGGAAAAATATTACCAATAATCCGCAGCGCTGCGGACAACTGGGAATAGGCCACCTAGATCATTTAAAAAAGTTAATAAGTAATTGAAAATGGATAAACAATTTGCGGACAACTATGTACAAAGGCGAAACTTATCTAAGGAACTAGCTTCTGCCCGCGACTTCCTCCGCGTGGAATTCGGTAATAGCGTTCCCGCTGGAACTATGCGTTTTTCCGGGATAAAAAGTAGCCTATATGTGTTATAAACTACTCCCATACCAAATTTAGTTGCAATCGGACCAGTAGTTTTCAAGTTAAATCCGGACATACATACATACATACAGCCAATTGGCTATAATAACCTTCCGTATCAAGAGAAAAAATCTCAGAATTTTCCGTGCCGTAGATTCTGCGTAAAAAAAAAGAAATTGATTTTGTGTTATGACGATTGAATAAAGGTGTTTCCTTGGTCCAAGCATGCAGCACTACTTCTTGAAAAAATCAATAATGTCAATAGTGTCAACACTTTTTTTCAAGAAGTAGTGCTGCATACTTGGACCAAGGAAACGCCTTTATTTCAATCATCATAACGCAAAACCAATTTTATTTATTTATTCACCCATAGCCAATTTTTTCAAGTCGTTTTTTGGGTTCAGTATCGAGTCCTCTCGACTTGATAGTTTCTTTTAATTTTCAAGTTACAGACGCGACTTTTTTTACAGACTTAATATTATTAGTATAGATTAGAATAATAAATTAAAGTAAGAATATTTTCTCAACACTCACTTGCCATAAACACTGCTCTTACAATAAGCCGTGTAATGTCCGCCCTCCATCGACCCGTAGTGATTGGACACCGCGTACAAATTATAAACCGGATTATTATTCCCACAGTTCAACGCGAACTGTCGCATGTCCAGGTCTTCTAGCGGGAAATCTATGTAGGTCTGCTTTTTCCTGTAAGCATTGCTCGTGTAGTCTTTGGGGTCCACGTAGAACCGTTTGAAGTGGATCACTAGCACGGGCGGCAGGCGGGAGATGTCCAGCTTCTTGACGGCGTCCCGTTTCTCCTTGCAGCCGGGACAGTTCCAACCGGGAATCGTTTCGCCGTTCAGGTACAGTTTCAGGCAATCCTGGAATGGATAATAGATTGATTGAAAATAAGACAATATTATTGACTTCAGTCAAAGATTAAAAGGTAAAATTGATACCCTTTTTTGGAGTTTTATCATGTGACGACCCGTCATATAGTGTTTATAAAGGATTCACAATCATCCGGAGAAAAATGGCCCCGTCAAAACGGGTGCCCGAACAACTCGGGCACCCATTTGGCGCTCACTAAATTTTAAACTTAAGTCTTACAGTGTTAGGTTTACTTTTGTATAAAATATTTATCTTGACACATATTATAAAGAGGCGTTATTAGCATATTGGAACGTATTTTCTAATGTCAGTTTGCTCCATATATTTTGACATAATCTGTTAACTCCAGGCCTCCAGGCACATATGTTATATGTTATTATATCCATATGTTATTATAGGTCAAGGGTTTATGATGTATACCTATCTATTCTTGTCACAGAGCCCCTCGACCGTTATTTTTGGCAGAATCCTTTCAATGCACAACTGAACCGATGCGTAATCTCCAGGATATCTAGTCTATGGATACAATGAGGGCCACCGTATTTCTGGTCACCAGTTGGCACCACTATCGTCGTTGTTGGTGTCGACGTCACAGATTGTGAATCAGTTGATACCATTGACCTATAATAAGTAATAACATATGGACGAACAATGCCTAACAGAATATGTCAAAATATATGGAGCAAACTGACATTAGAAAATACGTTCCAATATGCTAATAACGCCTCTTTATAACGAAGACCTTTTGAAGGCGTTTTGACGGGGCCATTTTTCTCCGGCTGATGCGCGACTGTGAATCCTTACTTATAATAGATCAATGGTTGATAACATATGAAAGTGTCAGTCACTGTGACATTTCACATCTCAGAGACGTTAGTGTTGCCAATTTAGCGTATAAATAAATTAGCTTTTTTTCCGCAACTTCGTATGCGCAGAAATATTAAATGTAAAATCCCGTTTTTTCCCGTTCCCGTGAGAATTTCGCAAAATCCTTTCTTAGCGTAAGCTTACGTCATAACATCTACCTGCATGCCAAATTTCAGCCCGATCCGTCCAGTGGTTTGGGCTGTGCGTTGATAGATCACTATGTCAGTCAGTCAGTCACCTTTGAGTTTTATATATTTAGATTGGCAACACCGCACCTTACGCGACTGAAGCGCGAACGGCGAATTCATTGCGGTGACCTTCATTAAACCCGTGTTAAGAGGCTAACCCGGGGTTAGCGGCATAGATGACGCTAGTTGACTCTATCACTGGTGTCCGCACACGGTGCAGCGCCGGTGGACGTGTCCGTCCGTGCGGCAGTGAGCAGGGCCTGACGCTGGACTCACGCTGAGGCAGCATCTGGCGGCGGCGGCCGGCAGCTCCAGCGACAGGTTGGAGAAGGACTCGTAGGTGGCCGACTGGTGTCCGCACACGGTGCAGCGCACGGTGGACTTGATCTGGCCGTAGAACAGCCGCAGGATCAACGACTCTTTCGACTTGGTGTACTCGTGCCACGCCTTCTCTGACGGTGGGAGCGTGTCCTGTACAAAAAAAAACATTTTTTTATACCTATGGTATAGGCAAACGAGCGCACAGCCCACCTGATGGTAAGTGGTCACTGCGGCCCATGGACACCGAAATCCTATGACCCCCCATTCAGAAACCATAAGATCTTGAATGCGTTGCCTACCCTGAGGCCTAAGATGGAATGCCTCTGTGCCAGAAATTTCACCGGCTGCCTTAACCCCCTACCGGAACACAACAGTACGAGCACTGCTATTTGGCCGCAGGTTAGCGGGGAAGACGGTGGTTATTCAGCAAATCGGCCACATACGGACACTTACACGTTAGAAATAATAGATTGTTTGACTAGGGAGGGAGCAAAACGGTATATGAGAATTTTTACTAAATCTTGTACCCCAATTAGTGAAAATGTCAAAAAAAAATCAAGACCGCGTCAGTTTTGTGACCACAATTAAGAACGAAATTCATATGAAAGCAAACTATTTTCTCGATGTTTTTTAAAGGCTATTCATTAAGCAATTTATAAATCGTATGAAAATGTATAATTTCATTAAACTTAATACTTAATGCTTAATTATGGTCACAAAATTGACACGGTCTTAATTTCCTTCTGACATTTACACTAATTGGGGTTCAAGATTAAGTAAAAATGCCCATATTATACCGCGGGTGACGGATTGAATCCAGAGCGACGCGAAATTAAGATTCCAGAATAGAATCCGTGGCAAAGCGAGGGATTCAAGCTATGTCACCCCCGGTGTAAATAATTTTGCTACCGTGTTGTACACTCTGCTTTTCACTCCTATGAGAAAACCAGTAGCAGCAAAGAGCGAAATCGTACTTTGCTCCTTAAGGTGCTAACGCACGGTAGCGGGGCAGAATGGAGAGATAGAGCAAAATCGCATTTTACTCCCTCTAAACGGGCAACAAAATACCTCTTTTCGAATAGGAGGAGTAAAAGTTATATATGAATCTACTAGCCTTATACTGAGAACAAGATAGCCAACATACTCAGTAGGAAGCTTTTACAAAATTTCAATTTAAGTTTCACAACAGGTTTTTAAAATGCAAATAACTGTGCAAATAGTTAAATATGTCGTAGTTGGAACTATTCTGTTACAAAACGCAGTCTTAACACTAACTAGTTAAGATTTTGCAAACCCTTGAGATCGGATTTACACTACGACAGTGGTTTCGTGCAAATAGCATTCCATTGCGGCGCTCGGTCGGTCACTTGTAACTCGTTAGCTCAACGGCCCCGCAGTATAATTAATCCCAGTTGCACGAAACTAATGTTCTAATGTACCTAAATCCGACTTGAGGGTTTATCCCGAAAGTTGGCAACGTCGCATATAGCTGTCAAATGTTTCGCTGTTTTTATTAATTTCTCAATATTACTGAATTAAACAAGAAGTAATCATTCTATGGTTGAATGACGCGTCTCGTTTTATATTTGTTGGTTAGACATTCAAATGATAAGATTACATTAAAATGCATGGAAAATGCGATGGAAAGTTTTCAAAAGATAGTACTCCTAAAAAAAATTGGTGTTGCTATGATAATTGCTTGATGTTTTATTCAACCATAGAGCGATAATTCATGTTTTCATTCAGTAATATTCAGAAATTAAAGAAAACAGTGAAATATTCGACAGCTATTTGCGACGTTGCCAACTTTCAGAGTAAACCCTCTTAAGGCCGCTCCTATACCCAGCTCAGCGATCACTTACACTCGTCGAACGAATGAAAGAGAAGAATGAAATACGGACCGGAGTAATCTAAAACTATTTGTATTGTATGGTCTATCCTCCGATTTCTCTCTGTCAACCATCAGAAAGAAGAAAGAACAAAAAAAGAAAACATTCATGACATAACATAACATACACATAAAAGACAAGAGTAACATTTACACAGAACAAAAGAATTGAGAGAGAGAGAGAGAGATTCAATTTCAAAAATTCAATTCAAAATTCAATCATTTATTCAGCAAATTGGCCACATAGGGGCACTTTTACACGTCAGAAAAGAATTTACTTTACAGATTTATTTACATTTAGAGAGAGAGAGAGAGAGAGAGAGAGAGAGAGAGAGAGAGAGAGAGAGAGAGAGAGAGAGAGAGATATTTATTTCAAATATGTTCACATGCAACTTAAGACTAGTAATTGTGTATGGTCTGTCACAAAATGGTCCCAACTTAGCATGCTATATAATATGCTAGCATTAATCAGTGTAAGCTGTTCATAAACTGACCTTGGGGGGCGGTTTGATGCAGAACTGCAGGTCCAGATGGAGCCAGTCCATGAGGATGGTTAGGAATTCGTGCGAGTCTTGTTGCTCGCAGCCGCGAAACGCGCGCTGGTGTTTGCCGACCTCATTCTGAAAATCAACAACAGCTATTTTAAATCCATACTATAATAATAATATGTTGGAACTTGGAACATTTCACACAAATTGACCTAGCCCCTAACCACAGGGCGGACACGGCATATAAAAGCTCGATTTCGAGCACAATTCGAATGAAGTGTCAATGTTTGAGTGCGAGGACGTCTGTACACTTGTAAATGTGCGTGTACCAACGCGGGCCAACGATTCACTCTCCATCTCCGGATGAAACAGATGACGGTAAGGGCGAGTTGCGCGCCGGCTAGATTCAGGCGGGTGATTCCGTGGCCATTCTGTATGTATACTATTAAATATTCTGTGCCCAAACTAAGCAAAGCTTGTACTAAGGGTGTTAGACAACGATATAAATACTTATATAGAGAAATATATACATATACAAATATTAAACATCCATGATTGGAGTACAAACATTCGTACTCATCACACAAAGTTTGCCCCGAGCGACCGCCGGATCAGTAGGGCAGGGTCACTACCAACTGAGCCAAAGCTGCCGTCAATAATATTACAAATGTGAAAGTGTGTTTGTTCCTGTCAAGTCCACGATCTCCAGAGCCAGGGAAACAGGGAATACATTAATAATAAAACATTAGCGTGCGTTTTACTAAAAGTCTATTCGAAAAGTGTGTGCAGAATCGAAACGCAGGGCTTCAGCGGGGACCGCGGGGCACGGAGGGGGGACGAATTCGTCCGTTACATGAGATATTTTGAAGCAGCGTAGATGACCAGACGGATTTTTGATTTGCATTTTTTTCCTATTCTTTTTCTGTATTTTTTATCGCATTATAAGCATTTTCGAAAACGTCTGCTGTTTTTTCTTCGAACCTCCACGCCAATACAAAGTGAGATGAGATTTTGCATGCGTCTGGTTTCGTGGCAGTTCACAAAATATAAATCCTCACTAAAGCTACATACATAACAGTTCGTCGTTCCTTTACGTCGAAATTAGTGGACCGATTTGGATGAAATTCCGCATGGAGATGGTGTCAGACTCTGGGAAGAACTAAGAATAATTTTATCCCGAATCTTCCACGGGAACGGGTTTTGTACGGGTCAAAACAGGTTTTCATTATTTCCACGGGGGACGAAGTCGCGGACAACGGCTGTGACGGCTGGTGGTCGGTACATACCCTGAGGTCTTTGGTGGCGATGAACCGGTACTGGCCGGACCAGAGCGCGCGGACCACGGCTGTGACGGCTGGTGGTCGGTACATACCCTGAGGTCTTTGGTGGCGATGAACCGGTACTGGCCGGACCAGAGCGCGCGGACCACGGCTGTGACGGCTGGTGGTCGGTACATACCCTGAGGTCTTTGGTGGCGATGAACCGGTGCTGGCCGGACCAGAGCGCGCGGACCACGGCTGTGGCGGCTGGTGGTCGGTACATACCCTGAGGTCTTTGGTGGCGATGAACCGGTACTGGCCGGACCAGAGCGCGCGGACCACGGCTGTGGCGGCTGGTGGTCGGTACATACCCTGAGGTCTTTGGTGGCGATGAACCGGTACTGGCCGGACCAGAGCGCGCGGACCACGGCAGCCAACTCTTCGGCGATGGCGCCGCGAGTGCCGTGCAACCTGCAATGTGCACCTTATTAATATGGGGCTCATGAACCGAAGTCTTGTAACCTTCCTTCAATAAGCTGTAGTCCCCAATCCTCACTGGGTCCGCGTGGTGACTATGTATAGTCCAAACATAGGCCTGTGTTTACAACAAACAATGAATTAATGTTTAATTAACACATAATACTATTAAAAATACATTTAATATATATATTTTTAAATTTTTCTATCCTTTTCATCTCACAAGTGTTAAGGAGAGGCCACTATACTATCTCGCTATCGTGGACAGGGTACATGGTACATTGCAGTCACGCTAAACCCCCAAAATTCCACCAACCTGTTGATATGCTCGAGGTACTGTCCGTTGCAGAAGTACGTGACGAGGATCGCCGTGTTGTTGAGGCACTGGATGATGGAGTTCATGTAACACGTGTTGCCGAGGTTCTTCAGACCGGTTAGACCGCGGCCCTGCGAATTTATACTTTGAATAGTACTTCATAGGAATTGTTCCCAGTTCTACAGATTTCTTTTACAGAATACCATGTCTACAGATTTCTATTTCTACACATTGCCAAGTGTACAGATTCCCAATTCTACATAATTTAAATTTTACAGAATATTGATTCTGCATATTCACAATTCCACAGATTCCCAATTCTACATAATTGGTATTCTACAAAATAATACAAGGAATGTAACTGGGTCGACGGGTCCCCGCTACGCGGGGCCCCTATTTCTAGGTAGTTTGCCCTTCGGGCGTATATAGATAACTAACGAACCTAACCTACATTCACACCTAACGGACTGAGTGGACCCTTACCGGTAAAATAGTAGTCAGATAAGAAACTGTGGAATAAAGAATATGTAGAATTGGGAACCTGTGTAATTGGTTATCTGTTAAATTGGGAACCTGTGTAATTGGTTATCTGTTAAATTGGGAATCCGTAGATTAGAGAATCTGTAGGATTGGGAATCTGTAGTCATGAGCCCCAGTCCTTCATAGGTTGTTGGAGTTGATGATGCGGATAAGAAATCGTTACTCGTCATTATTTATGTGAATAAGCATGAATTAAAAAAAAAACGATCTAAAACTCCGACAGCATGTAAAGTCGGTGTCAAGTTCACTATAAAATTGTCATAGCTTTGGATCGGTCCACTTGACACCGACTTCACAAGCTGTCGGAGTTTCAAGTCGGTTTTTTTTTTATTTTTTTTTATTTCGGCACCATTGTCCAAACATGAACGGGACGTACCTAAATATCACTGTAGTCTTTAAAATTGATGCCAAAATCATACACGTGCTAATACATTTTGAGGAGTTCCCTAATTTTCTCATGGATCCCATCATCAGAACTGAATCAAAATTAAAATGGGACCTTGGAAATACCACCTTTCGAATAAAAAAAAGAATCATCGAAATCGGTTCACCATTGACGAAATTATTACTTTTCTACATAAAATAGTAGATTGTTTATCAAGGGACTAAAACAAGCCATTATGACACGAGATGTTTAGCCACCCGAGCAGAGCGAGGGTGGCTATAGTTCGAGTGTCATTATGGTTGTTTAGTCACGCGTTAAACACTCTGCTTTTCACTTCGAATGCGAGGAAAAAAAAACGAAGTTCCATACAAAATTACGATATTTATTATAACAAAGTAGATAACCGGCTACTTCCCGATGACTTAGAATCATGAAATTTGGCCAGAAGCAAGGTCTTACAGCACACGTACAGGAATAAATCTGATAACCGTAAATATTATATATTTTGGTGCAAGAAGAGCCAATTTACTAATACAAACTTATCATTTGCGGTTGGCGCAGTAGCCGTGTCTACTTCACCAACCGCAAATAATAAGTTTGTATTGTTAAATTTGCATCATCAAGTTTGTAGGTACGAAACCCTCGGTGCGCGAGTCCAACTCGCATTTGACCTGTTTTTTATCACGTGACGTTTTGAATGATATTTAGCCAACAGATTCAAACTTGAAAACTATTAATATATTTTAAAACTAATTGGGTCATGCATTATTAAATGAATTCACTTTAAATAAAACAAGATTCATAGGTCTTCGTAATCATTAAATCCTGTTTCACGAAATTAAATCGTTTTTTCACGCCCTAGAAATTGTCTAGGTTCACTGGAAATGGGGATAATCCTCCTTTCACAAACTCAGTGCTTGGCTGTTTAGGCGGGTTTCCAATGTAAATTAAAAAAAAATTACTTTAGTCCCTAGAGACTAAAAAAGAGCTTTAGTCCCGATGTGCAGAGACTAAAGTAACATTTTAAGAGCATGAGAAGTGAAAAAATATATACGCGTCGACTTGAGAACCTCCTTCGGTTTTTCGTCAATGTCTTCTTCTTTTTATACAAATGCCTTCTTCTTTTCTTGAATAGACGGGAAGAGGCTTGACAGTAATGTAAATCGTAATGTCTCTGTATTTTGCCCATCTATTGGTTTGGTTTGTACACGTAAGTAAACCACGCAAGACGAATGAATAGTGTTTGTATTTGTGGTCTGTATGTGTCATGTATGAGTGTTGTTAATGAAGGAACAATTAGTCGCGCACTGGTTTTTAATTTCTAAAACATAGACAAAAAAAGGTACATATATAAAAAGGTACTTATAATAAAAAGGATGGCTGCTGGTCATCAACAAGTGTACATAATGTAATCGTACTTTTTATATGTAGATAATGGTTGCTTAAATGTATAAAGCTTCGCTTAATGACATACGTGGCCATTTGTCTTAATCTAATAATTAAAGAGCTATTTCAAGACGGCATACTAACCCATTCTCCGATGAAGATTGTTCGTGAAAATTAATATCAATCACGAAGCCGTGTTAAATATTTCAAGTTCCCTTCTATTTCAAGCGAATAGCTGCTCATGTTCATTACTTACAGAAGCTGAAACACGCGAGCTTCTTCTGAACTTTAACGATATAACTTTTTTAATACAGTTGCTCAAAAAGTGCTACTTTACGTAGATGTTTAGCGTGCGCAAAGTTGGTTTTTGCGAACTAGTGCTTTTCTCTTTTCCATTTTTGTTAGGGTTCCGAAGTCCACAAGGAACCCTTATAGTTTCGCCATGTCCGTCCGTCCGTCCGTCCGTCCGTCCGTCTGTCCGCACTATTGCTCGGAGATGCTTAGTTCTAGAAAGCTGTAATTTGGCATGAATATACATATTAGTTACGCAGACAAAGTGGTATAATAAAATTTTGAAATATTTTTTTTTATAGGGTACCTCCCCTACTCGTAAAGTGGGGATGTAATTTTTTTTTCTTGCGTACCCCATGGTGCGGCATATCGTTGAAAAGGTCTTAAAAAAATATTGTGGGTTTGTTCAAACCATTTTTTGATTAAGTGATGTGTTTGTGAAATATTAAGCTTTAAAGTGCTATTTTTTGTTAGAGTCACGTGTCCCCCCCCCTGCCAGCAAAATGGTGGTATTTGGATGGCTGAAAAAAATCACGGTTGTGGCATATATAACGTAGTTGAAAGAAAAACTATCACAGCTGAGTAGGCTATACAAACTTAGGAGTTATAGTCGACCAACTTATGAAATGATTAAAAAACCAATGATTTTTCTCGAGCGGCAGGGGCGTCGGGCGGGCACGTCATACCACAGGCTAGCTAGATGCTAATAAGTCTTAGAAAGGTACTGTGGGCATCGTCAACTTCGGAACCCTATACTTTGCGCGTGACCCGACACGCACTTGGCCGGTTTTTAAATTTATGCTTGTTCCAGTTCCAGTTCATGACTATTTATTGACGAGTGTTAATATTAGTTTCCTTTAAACGTCGTAATCGACATTAAAACTTACTGTTAATGTAAGAATACGAAAACTATACATATTTCATTGATTACTTACCTCTTCATCATAATAAACGTTTATTTTTTAAATATTGAATATTGAATAACCGTTCTTAATAAGTAGTCTGAGTGAAACGGAACAGCTGCTGAAACGCCTGTCAGAGAGACGCGTTTTTTCTTACTGCAAGCATGTTTTATGTTTGCAGAGGCAACATTCGATATTGTTTTTATAAATATACGATACACAAATAATTGTAAATAAAGATATTTAGGTTACAATAGTTCAATATTTTATATTTACAATTGGTTGTCTTTTACATCAAACACTTGAAAAAAAAACTTCATGGAAGTGGGTTCAACAATAACAAAATCCATTCTAATTCCTTACTTGTTGTTTTTCTTATTTTTTCGCAACTGTATTAAAAAACGTCGTTCGATACACGTGCGGAAGTGTCATTCTTCACTCGTCCCGAGTCTTGCCAACTCGTGAAGTAATGACACACTTTCCGCACTAGTATCGAAATGTACTATTTCCGCGAATAATTTCTTACAAGCTTTTACAAGGTAGATACAAATTTACATGGCCTTTCAGTATTAAGTTCTAGAACTGAGATTCGAACCCACAATCATCTGCAGAGTAGGCAGGGCAGTGGCGTTGTAAAATATTGAAACAAAAAGAAAAAAAACCTCTTTCGTATAAAAAAAGCAGTGGTTCGACCTACCGCCTCTCATGCAGAGGGTCGGGGTTCGATTCCGGCTCGCACCTCTAAGTTTACATATGTGCGAAATTCAATTTGAATTCACCACTGAGCTTTTCGGTGAAGGAAAACATAGTGAGGAAACCTGCACGCATCTGCGAAGTAAATCAAAGAGGTGTGTGAAGTCCCCAAGCCGCACTGGGCCCGCGTGGGGACAATAGGCCCAAACCCTCTCGTGACAAGAGGAGGCCTGTGCCCAGCAGTGGGACGCAAATAGACTATAGTAGTAGTAGTAGTAGAGCGTAGGTAATGTTACAATTACTGTGTACAATTGGTCACTGTGAGTCATGTTCTAGACTGTATACCTACGAGTATAGTTTTTGTTGATACAGAGTGCATTGGCTAGGCGCGGTCTGCCCTACGCTCAAGTTACTTGAACTGACCTGCCCTTTGTGTTGATACAGTCACATGTAGGTTTTCCAGACCAGTTATCGGTGTGAAAATAGTTAAAACCTATATTCCAAATTTCGTCCAAATCGTTAGAGCCGTTTCTGAAATCGCTCGGATAAATAAACAGAGAAATATACAAGATTAGCGCATTTAAAGTATAAAATTCATTGACAACATTTCAAAAATTGTAATGACCGCTACATCAAAAATCATTTCGGTAGATATGAGTCGGTCTCAAAAAAATCACGAAAATTATAAACCGGAAGTACGACATAGGCGCTGTGGATAGTTAAAAATTACTTTAGTCCACTTGTAGAAAATTGTAAATCCCGGCTGTCACAGATTTCAAATTACCATGTTTGTCACTGTGTGATTCTTATCCTAATAGGGCGAGACAAATACAAAAAATCAAAGATCATCGAAATTGGTTCAGCCGTTCTCGAGTGGTGTAACTAACACGACTTTTTTAATTATATAGATTAAGATGATTATTATCTGGACTAAATTTGATAATGTATATTCTACAACTTGATATTTATTTACGGACATGGCTGCTCTTATAAAATGTAACCTGAGTGGCATTTTATTTTAACTTGGATACTGTACCTATCGCAATCCGCATCGGACTTGAGTTTGTCGTGATTACTCTTTCTGCAGAAATGAAGACTTCAGCAGATTGGTTCGTGCAAACTGGACGTTGCAATGATGATTTAATTCACGCAGAATGTGACAATAAAATTCAATTTGAATTTACCACTGAGCTTTTCGGTGAAGGAAAACATAGTGAGGAAACCTGCACACATCTGCGAAGTAAATCAAAGAGGTGTGAGAAGTCCCCAATATAAACTGGGCCCGCGTGGGGACTATAGCCAAAACCCTCTCGTGACGAGAGGAGGCCTGTGCCCAGCAGTGGGCACAAGTGGCAAATAGGCTATAGTAGTAGTGTGAGAATGAGAAATAAAATGTATGCTGTTACTGCAGACTACTTGAAAAAGAGGACATAAGAGCGGCTTCACATTATCCGATACGATATCGGTGTCCGACGTAATATGTATGAAATCTAAGAACGTATCCACTTTGTCGGATAATTTATTTCATACATTTTCCGTCCGACACCGATATCGTATCGCATAATGTGAAACCGGTCTAATTTGTATACCGGGCAATTTTATTGATATTTGCCACGTTTTCACGCCTCAGCTTACGATTATAATAAAACGTAGTAAGGCATATAAGCTACTTTTTATCACAATATTCAGTCAGATCAGGAAATCTAGTATGTCATAAAACGAAGGGTGTATGTATGTGTAACTCACCCGTCGAAACAACCAGACGATGTGATTCTGCGAGTACTTGAGTCTGACTTTGACCTTAAGCACCATATTAGCTGTATCCAGCGGTATACATCGCTGCTCGTAGCGTAAAATCTTGATGCTTTCAACTCTCACACCACTATAATGAGGACCACACTTCGATTGACGTCTTTATAGAGTCGAATGGATTTTAATCGAAAGTTTCCCCTTTAAAAGATCCAATTGCGTCTTCAACACTATTGATTAACTATTTTTAAATTTAATTCACTCACGATGACTTTAAATTATAGTTTCATTGGACTTAGTGTATTTAGAGAGCGGGAACACAAGAACTAACAGAACTATCAAGTATAACATGAATATTGTCGAGAGCAGATTCACAAGCATTTGCAACAAGCTACCTTTGTTAACTTTCGATTAGAGTTAAATTGGATTGGTAATATTGAACTGTGTGTTCGATAAATGTTGGTGGTACTACTTGTGAGATTCATTTAAGTAGGGAGAGGGTATTAGATTTGTATTTGTTTGTTGGTTTTGCAACGTGTTATCGTTGATACGGCGGTGGGGCGACTGTCGTGTCTTGAGTTGGTTGAAAGGGTGGCAGGTAAATGGGGGGGTGGTTAAGGTAACCACGCGGCGAAGTTACATGAAAATAAAGCAGTTTTTATTCGATAGAAAGAAATATAATTTCCTACATTCGTCTTGGTACTATATTTTAAGAACTAGCTTTTGTCCGCGACTTCGTACGCGCATAAACATTAAAATGTAAAATCGCATTTTTTCCGTTCCCTCAAGAAACCTACATGCCAAATTTCAGCTTTCTACGACCAGTAGTTTCGGCTATGCGTTGTCATCGGTCCGGCATTAAAGGAATAATTTTGTATATATTGATTTGAACGGTTTTTAATTTAACACCTAGGCGAGATTTTGTCTGTATCTAACAATGTTTTAAGTTACTTTTCTTTAACTTTTCGCTTTAAGTGTTAAAAAACAATGTAGGGTGCATTGTTTTTTCGAGCTTCGATTTTCCAAGCTGAAAACATTCTACTACTACAGCAGCCTATTGACGGCCCACTGCTGGGCACAGGCCTCCTCTCGTCATGAGAGCGTTGGGCTATAGTCCCCACGCGGGCCCAGTGCAGATTGGGGACTGCACACACATCCTTGAATTACTTCGCAGATGCGTGCAGGTTTCCTCACGATGTTTTCCTTCACCGAAAAGCTCAGTGGTATTCAAATTGATTTTTTTCAAATTGAATTTCGTGATGTGATGAGAGGAGGCTGTTGCAGTAGTAGTAGTTCTAAACAGTAAGTCTATGTTTTATCGGACGCGTGGTCACCCTCGTCAGTCGTAGGGTCGCAATATATATGTTTGATTGATTGCGCACTAACTACACGCTCTCTCGATACCCAGTTAGACAGTCATTACCGTTCCTTAAGCACAAAGAATAATTTGCTCCTGAAATCGAGATAAGATTTTTGTTCTTCCCTTCCCTTGAATATCCATATTAATATTAATCATCAATTCAGCCGAAAGACGTCCACTGCTGGACAAAGGCCTCCCCCAAGGCTCGCCACTCAGACCGGTCCTGTGCTACTTGCTTCCACCGGTTTCCCGCGACCTTCACGAGGTCGTCGCTCCATCTTGTTGGAGGCCTACCGACAGCTCGTCTCCCGGTTCGCGGGCGCCACTCGAGAACTTTCCGGCCCCATCGGCCATCAGTCCTGCGAGCAATGTGCCCCGCCCACTGCCACTTAAGGCTCGCAATTCTTCGGGCTATGTCGGTGACCCTAGTTCTACTGTGGATATAAATCATTTCTGATTCGATATTAGACATAATTTTCGTCTTGTCCATGTTCATTTTAAGACCAACTCGATCGGAAACTCTGCTGAGGTCAGCGAGCATAATACTGAGGTCCTCCATGGTCTCAGCCATGACTACAATATCGTCGGCAAATCGAAGGTGAGAGATGTACTCGCCATTAACATTGATGCCTCGACCTTTCCAGTCCAGCACCTTGAAAGCATCCTCCAATGCAGCGGTGAACAGCTTCGGAGAGATTACGTCTCCTTGTCTGACTCCCCGCTGCAGTGGGATGGGCTCCGTGGTCTGGTCCTGTAGTCGGACGGACATGGTGGCATTTTCGTACAAACACTTCAACACTTCGATGTACCGGTAGTCAACTTGGCACCTCTGGAGAGACTGCAGCACAGCCCAAGTCTCGATCGAATCGAAGGCTTTCTCGTAGTCCACAATTAATATTAATACCTACTATAAATGCGAAAGTAACTCTGTCTGTCTGTCTGTCTGTTACCTCTTCACGCTTCAAACGCTGGACCGATTGAGATGAAATTTGGCATGGAGATAGTTGGGATCCTGGGAAAGGACATAGGCTACATTTTATCCCGGAAAAACGCATCGTACCCGCGGGAGCGCGATAACCGAATTCCACGCGGGCGAAGTCGCGGGCAGAAGCTAGTTAAGATATATGGTACCTATCTAATCTATTGCTTTCTCACTAAGCATACCGATTACACGATTGCAACTGCTATGTAGCATTTAAACGAAAAAAAAACTGAACGTGATCTTTCTTATTTGCTAAACGAAACTTCAAAAACGGTATAATTGCCTTAAAAAGCAAGTTAAGGCCGAAAAAAATAGAAATGTAATTGATTTTTCACCTTGACCTCGACATTAATTGAGGGTGCTCGGTTAACATTTATGAATTCACGACAATTATGCTTTTAATATGTGAAGTTCTTTTAAAATTGTTTGATACTTGTAATAATATTTTCATTTCAAAACTGTGCTAAGATATGTATGAACTCAATCTCCTAACCGTTTTTTTTCTTAATCCCTGATGAAAAAGAAGGTTGTGATATGTATGTGTACTACCATTGTGTGTATCTGTAGCTTTTGTACGCATATTTTATCTGTTATTAGTTTCAAAGCATAGTTGAAGGAAAGTGTTTTAATAGAAAAAAAATGGGAGTTTTGCTTTTCATCATCTTATTTCAAAACTGTCATGTGAAAAAAAAATCGTTTCTAAATGAAAATCGACACCTAACATTCCGCCTATCCTATTTTTGGAACTTATCAGCTCACGTTACAAAATTCCAAAAATATCCTCCTTTCGCTATGAATTATGATTATGGTGGATCGCTACGAATTTCCCTTTTTGCGTATATTTTTAGACGCGATATATATATGTAAATCGGTATTAAAAATAATGTTAAGTTGTTGAAACAATTAGTGTTCCGAGCTGCCAACTAGGTATTTGTTATACAATCAGGACAGGACGGACAGTTACAATTCAGTAGTCTCCAAGTAAAAGAAAGAAAGGACAGAAAGAAAAATGTTTTTTTAAATGGTTCATTGTAATATGACACAGACTAGATTCTGAAGACACCGCCTCGGTGAAGTTTGACAGAATGCTGCCAAGAAAAGAATGCTGTGGGAACGCCCATGACAATATGTTATGATGAAACGTCAAGTGGGGTTGACATTACTATATGCGGTTGACTATTGGTTGAATATGGGAAAAACCTAACAAGCAGTGGCAGATCGGCTTGCCGAGCTAAGCGAAGTTTTCAAGATCTCTATTCTATGGCCAGACACGACTCACGCGTATCTCAACGTGCCGTATCACGACCCAATTCGAGCACTGAACCTGCCTCGTGCCTCGACACGCGCGCCATAACGAGTCTTCCAGCCACGCGAGAACGCCGTCTACGATTTCAAAATATCTGGAGTATAAATTCTACTCATATTTATGAGTTTCCAGAGCATAACACATTTCAGTGATAGAATCAGAAATGGGGATATCCGCAGTAGAAATAGGGTCACAGACATAGCCCGAAGAATTGCGAGCCTTAAGTGGCAGTGGGCGGGGCACATTGCTCGCAGGACTGATGGCCGATGGGGCCGGAAAGTTCTCGAGTGGCGCCCGCGAACCGGGAGACGAGCTGTCGGTAGGCCTCCAACAAGATGGAGCAACGACCTCGTGAAGGTTGTGGGAAACCGGCGGAAGTGAATAGCACATGAGTGGCGAGCCTTGGGCGAGGCTTATGCACAACGCTTATGTCCAGCAGTGAACGTCTTTCCCCCATATTCGATTTTCAAGTTAGCGTGTGCCACAATTCCATTGCGTATTCACAAAATATAAAGGCTTTAAATGGTAATTGGCCAGCGATTGCTAGAGCGATACCAATTTAATGTAACCGTTTGGTGTTTGCCAAGGCCGTCGTATGTTCTACGATTAAGAGGGTTTATTCCGAAAGTTGGCAACGTCGCAAATAGCTGTCAAACATTTCGCTATTTTCATTAATTTCTGAATATTACATGAATAACCGCTCTATCTATCTATCTATATCCATATTACTACAATAAAAGGGTAATTTTTCTGTCCCTTTCTTTCTGTCTGTCTGTCTGTTTGTTAGAGTTAATCTCCGGAACTACTGAACCGATTTGAATGCAGTTTTCAAAGGTAGATGAGCATCATTCGGAGCTACATATAACTTATGTTTTATTAAGATCGGATATCGGAATGAAAAGTTATCGGCAATTTTATATTCCACGCAGACGAAGTCGCGGGGCTCAACTAGTCATTGAAGAAAACATGGATTATGGATTGAAACAATTATCATCACAACTCGAAATCGCCTACTTTAATGCCTACCCAACAAATATAAAACGACACGCCTCATTCAATATCAGAGCGATTTTTATTTATTTTATTTAATAATGTTGAGAAATTAATAAAAATAGCCAAACATTTGACACCTATATGCGACGTTGCCAACTTTCGGAATAAACCCTCTTAACTTCCCAAAAAAACTATTAAACAGTAGAAGCGAATCAGATTAACATTGGGTTCCTTTGGTATACAAACTTATGAATAAACTAGCTTCTGCCCGCATGAAATTAATTCTGTGATCGCGTTCCCGAGGGAAGTATGCGTTTTTCCTGGATAAAAGTAGCCTATGTTCTTTTCCAGGACTCCCAACTATCTCCATACCAAACATCATCTAAATGGATACAGCGGTTTGAGCGTGAAGAGGTAACATACAGAGTGACTTTCGGATTTATAATATTTATATGGATTGGGCCAGGATCGACCAGTAAACAGGGATGGGAAAGGTGCTGGTGATAAGACCTGATGCTGGATCTCTCCAGATGGCTACCACAGTTTTCCCCGCAAACCAACCGCCAAATAGCAATGCTCGCAATGTTATGTTCCGGGAAAGGGTTAGGAGAGGCGCTAAAACGATCGTATTTTATCTGTTATTAGTTTCAAAGCTAAATAGCAGTGCTCGCAATGTTATGTTCCGGGAAAGGGTTAGGAGAGGCGCTAAAACGATCGTATTTTATCTGTTATTAGTTTCAAAGCCAAATAGCAGTGCTCGCAATGTTATGTTCCGGGAAAGGGTTAGGAGAGGCGCTAAAACGATTGTATTTTATCTGTTATTAGTTTCAAAGCCAAATAGCAGTGCTCGCAATGTTATGTTCCGGGAAAGGGTTAGGAGAGGCGCTAAAACGATAGTATTTTATCTGTTATTAGTTTCAAAGCTAAATAGCAGTGCTCGCAATGTTATGTTCCGGGAAAGGGTTAGGAGAGGCGCTAAAACGATCGTATTTTATCTGTTATTAGTTTCAAAGCTAAATAGCAGTGCTCGCAATGTTATGTTCCGGGAAAGGGGTAGGAGAGGCGCTTAAACGATCGTATTTTATCTGTTATTAGTTTCAAAGCTAAATAGCAGTGCTCGCAATGTTATGTTCCGGGAAAGGGGTAGGAAAGGCGCTAAAACGATCACCGCGAGTGAATTCACCGCTAGAGGCGCTTGAGTCGTACGAGGTGCAAAGTTGCCACAAGAGTTGTAGATATAATTTTAGCACATCATGTGTCAATGGTATATGTAAATTTTAAACGAGCGCACAGCGCACCTGATGGTAAAACATGTGCCATATTACACGCTAAATAGCAACACGAGTATGGATAGGGTTGAAGTAAAGGAGCGCAATCTTTATAGTTCCAAAAGTGGACACCAAATCGGGTAGATTGTGTTCGCTGCGATCGCCACTCCAGTCAAGCCACCTAGGCGGATAGTCTGCAGTAGCGCCTTCAGATGGCTTCTTCTCAAGCCATGGGTCTAGGAAGCGCTGGTAAATTCATTTCTGTTAAATTCATTTAATAGTGACGTGTAAAAGTGCCCAGATGTGGCCTATTTGCTGAATAAATATTTTCATTTTCATTTTCTGTGCCTCCGGGTGGCAACCATTAATTGGTCATTTGTACTGATTCATGTGGTAAGCGCATGTCGATTCGTTGTCGTCGGTAATTATTTAGCCAGCGATAGTACCTAATCGCCTCACGTTGCGCGCTTGTTAGGATTCTGAGCCTTGACTTCCATACGTCAGTGGGTTGGCAACTTGCCGTGGGTTTGCTTGTTGGCATGTGGAATGGAATAAAGTGTGTTAAGTCTACCTAAGGCTCGAGAACTGCTGGACCGATTTGGCTGATTCTTTTTTTGTTTTATTCCCTGGAATTCTGGGAAGGTTTAAAAATAAGAAAAAACGGGAAAAGTGTAAAGGAACAGCTAAAAAAAGACGAATAACTTTGTATGGGAATTGCCTTCGGGTGATACGAAGTTCACCGGGACAACTAGTGTGAAATAAATTGTATTGTTAGATCCATAGGCCAATCTACACGCCGCAAAAGCAATGAATTCGGGTATTGTATGGAAAATGCTAAGTGGCCCGAATTCATTATTGAGTATATTTAGCTTTTTTTCCAAGAATTAATTCCCAGAAAGCTAGAAATCGCTTTAATGCCGTAATTTGTTCTTAAATAAGTGTAAATTCAATTCCAGGAGGTGTGCATAAAATTTGAGAGCTGAGTAACTGCGAAAATACCAGGATAAGCTAAGTGAATCTGCGAGTTCAAGTTTGTAATTTTTGTGGCTAGTGTAGATCTAAAAATCATTAACCCTTTGAACGTTAACTGGTAGAGAATGTTCGTCTTTTGTATTAGTTTTTTTTACTAATGTACAATGAAGTTTAAATAAATAAACGTGAAGATCGAAACACCTAAAGTTGCCATGCATGCCACGCCAATGACACCTAAAGTTGTCTAAACTAAGGTGTAATTAAAGAGGCTAAATACGTAATGCGTAAGATCTATGACGGACGGATTGGTCCAGTTGGTAGTGACCCTGCCTTCTATTCTGAAGGTCGCGGGTTCGAGTCCCGCTCGGGGCAAACTTTGTGTGATGAACACGAATGTTTGTACTCGAGTCATGGATGTTTAGTATTTATATATATATGCATTTCTCTATATAAGTATTTATATCGTTGTTTAGTACCCATAGTACAAGCTTTGCTTAGTTTGGGGCTAGGTCAATATGTGTGAAATGTCCCAAGATATATATTTATTTATTATATATCTATAATCACTTTAGACGTCGGTTACCCTTGACGTGTGAATGACGGTGTTTGTATTTGACATGGGGCGTCGAAAAGGTTTTTTTTTTGTAAAAACGAAATACTAAGCGTCTAATGGACTGAACGTACGGACATCATACAGCTCGGTTATTATAGATGCACGTACGTGGGTGTGATGCGTGCATGAGTCAGACGTTAGAGTACGCAGAGATTGGATCGATATACCGTTTACACGCAAACGGTCGTCTGTTTACTTCGTTACGAAAATTACGCTAAAATCTATTTCCATACTAATATTATAAATGCGAAAGTAACTCTGTCTCTTACATCTTCATGGTTAAGCCGCTGGGCGAATTTAGATGAAATTTGGTATGGAGCGATAGTCACGGGGAAGGACATATGCTACTTTTTAAACACCGAAAAACGCATAGTCCACGCGGGCGAAGGCAAAAGCTAATTTATTAATAACTGGCTGATGCCCGCGAACTTCGTCCCGCGCACTTAGAATTTGCGTTTTGACATACAGACAGTTATAGTTATACACGGTGGGTCAGAAAATATGGCAAATAATTAACCCACAGTATCGGCTATCGATTCTAAGTATATTGTATAGGTCTTTAATTTTTTTTGAGTTGGTAAAAAAAAAATGTATAGGATTCAGGCGTCGCTCACACAACCAATCCCATATACATTTTTTTTTTACCAACTCAAATTAAATTAAAGACCTATACAATATACTTAGAATCGATAGCCGATACGGTGGGTTAATTATTTGCCATATTTTCTGACCCACCGTGTAGAAGTATTGAAAAATTGGTTTGACCCGTGGAAAACCCGTTCCCGTGAAAATATCGGGTTAAAAAGTATCCTTTATGTTATTGCCCGGGTCTGACACTATCTCCATACCAGATATCATCCAAATCGGTCCACTCGTTGCGACGTGAAGGAAGGACAGACAAACAAACAAATAATCAAACAAACACACTTTCACATTTATAATATTAGTATGGACTAGCTTTTCCCCGCAACTTCGTATGCGCAGAAATATTAAATATAAAATCCCGTTCTTTTCCCGTTCCCGTGGGAATTTCGCAAAATCCTTTCTTAGCGTATGCCTACGTCATAACATCTACCTGCATGCCAAATTTCAGCCCGATCCGTCCAGTGGTTTGGGTTGTGAGTTGATAGATCACTTTGTCAGTCAGTCAGTCACCTTTGAGTTTTATATATTTAGATTAATTATATTTACGGAATCCAATGTAAACCCAAATCACTTGTACAAAGTATTTAGTTCATCGGGAATATATTGTGGCAATTAGCGATACCTATCGTGTATTGTAACAGTACTAGAAAGACTTGAACATGTCATGATGGCGTTGCCTAGAACATAATAAAGCCGGAACCCTATTGCCGCGCACGCCACGCAGGCACACGCTGAATTTGGGTTCATTGTCCGTGCGTGGGCCGTGCGCTGCTGTGGAAGTATCCATTTTGATACGAAGCGGTTTTATACCCACGTGGTGTGGCCCGACCGTACGCAACAGTGGGGTTTCGGCCTTAGTACTTCAAGTTATGAAGTCGGGTATAAAGAAATCCACGAATGAGACGGAAATATAGGAACGGAACTAAAACGATAAAAGCGCTAAAACTAAGTTATCTTAGGGCGGTTTGATTCAAACCGTCCGTTAAAGTTAACGTTAAATATTTTACTATGGGACAGAATGACGTTTCTGTATGGAATGACAGCTCGGCGGTCATATTTAACGACCAGGAGTCCGTCAATTATGCTTGAATCAACCCACCCTAAGTGTTTGGGTTCGAATCCTGCTTGCTGCTTGGAGATGTGCGAGTGGAAGTGTTGTATTCAAAAGAAGACGCGATCTGAAATCTTTTTCGGTCTCTTTTCATGGACCAGCAAAGCGATCATGCGATGCGCGAAATTTAAACATGTGTGACATATATGATAAGATCACCTGCTGTATGCCGTACCTTTTGTGTAATTATATTATGTCTGTAATGTTCCTCGAATGTGTGGTGCAAGTGCGAAAAGTTTGTCATTTTATCACGAGTATGTTATGTTAGTTATGTTAGCGCGAGCGAAAGCGAGCGTTAACACTAGGGATGAGTGAAAATGACAATTACGCACGTGTATCAAACGACATTTTTTAATACATTTGCGAAAAAAAGAATAAAAAAATAAACGTACAGAATGAAGCTCAAAAAACTTTAGGCACTAGTTGGTAAAAGACAACTTTAGGCACGCTCACCAGCTGTCAAAAAACAAAAAACGCTCGTTCGGAAATGACAAACTTTTGGTACGTTTCGAAATGTTTTCTTTTTGAGCACCTATATTAAAAAGTATATTGTATCGTATGATATTACAGTATTTATGTAGTAGTGTTGTCTCGTGCATATTACTTTGAAGAACCGCCCATCGCGTCGCTGGGCCCTGAAAAAGTCTTAAACGTAGATGTACATCGCACTCACCACATCTCCCCACACGGGCTGGAAGTCCCTCTGATGCAGCTGCGTCGGCAGCACCTTCACCGGTTTGGTGCTGCGGTCGAACGAAGGGGCCGCTTCCTCGTCGTCTGAAGACGCTTGCTGCGGATACAACACTGGTTAGGGCCCCCTGGATTAATAAACCGACAAATCCGTATTTGTGGTGAATTAAATACATTAAATGCTATAATTCCTGATGTTGACGGATTCCATGATCCGTTGGATGTTTTTGTAAGTAGGGTGCTGTCGTCGTTTCGCATGTAGAGCTTTTCTTTTTGTTTAATGTCTAATATCTCTTATAGGTAGCTTTTTTTTATAACTGTTTTCTAAATTTACCATTTCATACAATTATTTATACCTTATGCCTTTATTTAATCAATATTAAGTAAGATGTTGCATGTAACTATTTAGAGAATGTTGTACATGCCTGTTATAGGCATACATATCGGAATAGATCTTACCCTAAGTGTTTATGTATGCTGTTGGCGTGTCTTATTGAAATATATAAATAAATAAATCATTTGATCAATCAATCAAAAGTAAGATTATATCCACAGAGGCAACAGAATTAAGTGTTCCGCGAACTATGCTTCTTTCCGGGATAAAAAGTAACCAATATCCTTTCCCGGAACTCAAGCACCACTTGATACAAGCCGCTAACCCCGGGTTACCTCTGAACTCACATCAAATTCATACAAATAAATCTGAGTTAAGCTAAGTTAATATCTTGGGACATTTCACACATATTGACCTAGCCCCAAACTAAGCAAAGCTTGTACTATGGGTGCTAGACAACGATATAAATACTTATATAGAGAAATACATACACACATAAATACTAACATCCATGACTCAAGAACAAACATTCGTGTTCATCAAAGTTTGCCCCGAGCGGGACTCGAACCCGCGACCTTCGGAACAGAAGGCAGGGACACTACCAACTGGACCAATCCGGCCGTCAAATGATGATGCGAGAATGTATAGTTTATTGATGTAGTGAGCTATGTAGGTGTGGTAGATTAATTTAATTTTCTCATGTGTAAAAACATCACTACTTATGTTGAATTTTTGACCCCTAATTTCCACAGAAGATTATTATCACAGAGGTCCGTTGCCTCTGTGAAAATAATCTTCTACTTATGTTGAATTTTTGACCCCTAATTTCCACAGAAGATTATTATCACAGAGGTCCGTTGCCTCTGTGAAAATAATCTTCTAAGTGTTAAGTTACCGAAGAGTTAGAAGCCGTGGTGGCCTAGTGGTTCGACCTACCGCCTCTCGTGAAGAGGGTCGGGGGTTCGATTCCGGCTCGCACCTCTAAGTTTACTTATGTGCGAAATTCAATTTAAATTTACCACTAAGCTTTTCGGTGAAGGAAAACATCGTGGGGAAACCTGCACGCATCTGCGAAGCAATTCAAAGATGTGTGTGAAGTCCCCGATCCGCACTGGGCCCGCGTGGGGACTATAGCCCAAACCCTCTCGTGGCGGGGGCCTGTGCCCAGCAGTGGGACGCAAATAGGCTGTAGTAGTAGTAATTAAGTTACCTTGGCGATGTTTGGCGAAGACTGTGATCGGATGAGAGCTGAGGGCGCGTCGTCCGGCGACTCCATGTAAGTATCGCCATCTTCATCCTGTGTAACATGTGAACATCATCATACAATAATATACTTCGCCAGTTATGACAGACTGGTATTCTGTAGTAGTGTGGGTGTTACCCTAACGTCATTCGCACAGCTGTGTGTAGCAAGTGATGTATTCAAATTATCCCCGACCGCCATGTATGCTGTGAGTTATGGAGGGTTGAAGTAAAGGAGCGCAATCTTTATAGTTCTAAAAGTGGACGCCAAATCGGGTAGGTTGTGGCTGCGGTCGCCACTCCAGTCAAGCCACCTAGGCGGATAGTCTGCAGTAGCGCCTTCAGATGGCGCTGCTGAGGCGAAAACGCAGCGAAAACGGTTGTGAAGAGAGTGTGTTTTGTTTTGTTGCTTATCAAATCCGCTGGACATGTTTTCAACTGTTTCGCCATATAAGATTGCGCTCCTTACCGAGACACACTCCACACTCCATACTGTGAGTGTTTCATTAAATTATTACGTTCCTTTGTTTTTAACTTGTCCCATTTTGTGTGCTTAAACAAGTAAATGACAATTGTAATGCATAAATAATTTTTATTTTGCATTATAACGGCAGAAAATATTTACTACGTTGTTGTTTATTGCAATAAGGTGGCAACTCGACTTTGACGTTACGGTGACACGTCACCCGGATCGGCAGATCTTGTTCTCTTAGACTATGTGTGAACATTAACAAAAAGTTAGCAGTGAAGTTGTTGAAAGCTAGTGCTATGTTGCTCATTATGCCATCCTAGCTCCGTTCCGAATCATGCTTAGAGCGCTCACAGCACCTTGCATCCTTTTTCCTCTTAGGACTCGACTTTCAAGAGAATAAGAGATGCAAGGTGCTGTGAGCGCTCCGAGCGCGTTTCGGAACGCAGCCCTAGTATACCTATGCCCAGGGCCTCCAGTAAATAATAGGTAAAAGACAGCCATGAATGTTAGCTTGTAATATAATAGCTGAAAATCATTGATCTATAATAACATATGGACGAACAGTGCCTAACAGAATATGTCAAAATATATGGAGCAAACTGACATTAGAAAATACGTTCCAATATGCTAATAACGCCTCTTTATAATGTGTCAAGATAAATATTTTATACAAAAGTAAACCTAACACTATAAGACTTGAGTGCCAAACGGGTGCCCGAGTTGTTAGGGCATCCGTTTTGACGGGCCATTTTTCTCCGGCTGATTGTGAATCCTTACTTATAATAGATCAATGCCGAAAATGACAACAAATTAACATTTTACAGTTAAGAAACTGACTTCCTGTTAAGACAACCGTAAAATAATTGAGGAAGGCCAGTTACCTTGTCGAGCACGGGTTTCCGCTTGTCG
>OZ020291.1:752922-798922 GCA_963971205.1 Aethes cnicana | reverse complement strand
CACAAATTAGTATGGTTTTTTTGCACAGCCTGTCCCGTGAGGGAGGATCTGGAACGTGCATGAAATGGGAGTAATTTAAATCCTCTATGAGGCGTTCAAAAATCTAATTACATTAGTAATGACATCCGCTATGACAGCTATTATTTATTGGCATAACCAATTTACTATCTGTGGTCATTTTTGAAGCATCTTAGAGGATTTATAAAGTGAGTGTTGATAAAGTTGAGTAAGCAACTGTACATAATCAGGCCCTAAAACACTATTATTAACACCTAACTGCGGTTAGGAATCTTACGTACGCAACCCCCCCCCCCCACCCCCTTACAAATTATGGTTAAGTACTTGACAAGGTCAATCAATAAAATCATGAAAATAAACTATTAAAAAAGGTCGCGAAAATATTGCAATAAAATAAAATCAATAAAGGAAACCCTATAAGAAGTCATATAGACAATAATCAACGTACAAAACCATCTCCACATGAGTTTCACTAGCTCTTATTGTCAGTTTTTTTCAATGCTTTTCGATTGTATCCAAATAAGAAACTCACAATTTTTTCGTGTTCCGGCTAAGAAAAGAAGGAGTTCAGGTAACAAAGAGTTGCGGGACCACTAGTGGGCCGTACCTTCAGTAGAATCGTCTTGAGCAGGTGCAGCGTGTTGCCCGGGATGACGGCTGTGCTGCGCCAGTCCAGCATCACGATCAGGTCCATGCTGGCCCGAGTGGCCCACACAGGCTTCGAGGCTGCTGGCAGGTTCTGCTCGAGAATGTTTGCCGATTGTCTGGAAAAAGGGTTAACTGATTTCTGGGATACATAAAGGCAGGCGAAATACGCAATACGAAAAGGCTAAATAAAAAAGAATATACACGGTGGGTCAGAAAATATGGCAAATAATTAACCCACAGTATCGGCTATCGATTCTAAGTATATTGTATAGGTCTTTTATTTTTTTCGAGTTGGTAAAAAAAATAATTATATATGGGATTGGTTGTGTGAGCGACGCCTGAATCCTATACAAAATATATTTTTTTACCAACTCAAAAAAAGTTAAAGACCTATACAATATACTTAGAATCGATAGCCGATACTGTGGGTTAATTATTTGCCATATTTTCTGACCCACCATGTATATATTTTAAGCTAAATAAAAGCTTGTAAAAACAATGGTACCCTGGAGAAATGCACTCCTCCGGCACGCTGATGCAGGCCTGATGGTTGATGTGCGACTCCAGATAGTCCTTGCCGGGCCGAGCGTCCAGGATCATCACCTTCACCTTGCTGCTCTTCAGGATGGAGTACAGCTGGTCGCTGCTTATTGTCACTTCGTCCAGGCCTGGGAACATCAAGGTAAGATAAGTTTTCAGACATAGGATCACATGTGGCAGTTGATTAGGTGGTGGATACACTGCATACAAACTTTTAGTATCCCCATAGTGAATCTCGCAATCAAGACGAATCTAACAACACCTCACAAGCTAAAATCCATCAACCTGCTTAGGATACGCATATTAGAAGGCATGTAGTGAAGAACTTAAGCCGTTGACGCAGTCTATTATTGCTAAAGGCGCCTTCTAAGTTGTGTATACCTGTACAAACATATATAGTCCATATAGTCCATACCCTCTTGTGATGAGAGGAGACCTGTACCCAGCAGTGGGCCGTAAATAGGCTGTTATGTGGTGGTACATACATAGACTCGAAAACAAAACCCTGCTTCTGTCGCAGTTCAGGTAAAAATTTAAAGTTTCTGAATTTAAAAAGGAAGAGAGCAGACCATCTCTCTTTTATATCAGTATTAAAGACTTCTTCCCTTCCTTATCATAGTCTCTTGTTAATTGAAACTAGTAACTGGTGATAAAGTAGATATGAAAGAAAAAAGATTCATATTTTTAAAGGCTAATGTCAAACATGTTTCCAATTTGTTACTCTCTACTTATTTTTAACAAATTGGAAAATATTTAACCGCCTTCATTTGTACATCCGCGATGTGGTCTGTCTGTACCATACATTTCACCTGATAACGCTTACAAATAGTATCTCATTATTATTTGACGTAACGGGAAAATCCGTGACTTCATTCAGCGATACTTTACGCAAAGTGCGTCACCAGACCGCCTATTTATTGGATTAGTCATACACGACAACCTTCCTAGACTAGAGTTTATCATTTCAGCCGATAGACGTCCACTGCTGGACATAGGCCTCCCCCAAGGCGCGCCATTCAGACCAGTCCTGTGCCACTCGCATCCACCGCGTTCCCGCGACCTTTACAAGGTCGTCACTCCATCTTGTTGGAGGCCTACCAACAGCTCGTCTACCGGTTCGCGGACGCCACTCCAGGACTTTCTGGTCCCATCGGCCATCAGTCCTGCGAGCAATGTGCCCCGCCCACTGCCACTTAAGGCTCGCAATTCTTCAGGCTATACTAGAGCTAGACTAGAGTTCAGTTCGCCAATATACCACATTTTTGCATCTTATATGGTTGTAATAAGGTTCCATAATACACACACGCATTAATGACTTGACTGTAACTGAAATAAGGTACTTTTGAATTGAATACATAAATTATAACGTTTGATGCTTTTAAGAGTTTGTCTAATCACATATTTCACATAGAATCTTATTGGTCTTCATCAAGACTGTAAAAATTCAGAGGTTTGATATTTTAAATGATTCAAATGATTATTGAGTTTCGGTATAATGCTAAGTCTTCTGAGGTAACTCCACTTTTGGGTAACATGGTCATTAACTTTGAGTCCCTGAGCCAACCTAACAGTAAATCTAATAGGTGTCATACAAGTATCTACACACACCGCCCTGCACCAAAACAGGTTATGTCACACTGCCTACAGCGAATGGGCAGTTTAATCAGTAACAAAACTGTAACGTAATGGGCAATCACTCACAAACATGCACATATTAATACACCTTAATATTTTAGTATGCAGTTTATGTTCCGTTCGTATGATGTGTAAAAGTGCCCGTATGTGGCCAATTTGCTGAATGAATGATTGAATTTGAATCAGAATATGAAGTGTTGTGGGTGTGATATTAGTCTGTAAGTTTGATCCTAGTTACCTGGCAGTCCCAAAGGCTGCGCAGGCTCCGGGGCGGGAGCAGCCTCAACAGCCTTCTTCCTGTTGTCATCTATCTTCTGCTTGATAGCCTCATTCTCCTTTATCTCATTCAATCGCTTGTTCTTCTGTTCCTTGCTGTATCTGAAAATTATTTGTGATTGTGATAAAAAAAAACTGCATGAAAACCTTTTGAGAAAAAGAGAACACAAGCACAGAGAGACAAAGAGAACGTCTATAACTTAGTTGATATTGATAAATTATGTAACAATTTTAAGTTAGAAAGCCTGTGGAAAGGAGTTATAATATTTAAAAAAAACTTGACAGAGCAGGGTCAAGGTGAATAGTCTTCCAAGGTTGTTCCTTTTAAAGGCATTATAATGTATGAAAAAAATTCTAGTTTAAAAATCTGTGAGTTACAGTTAGGTAATTTAAATAACTGGCTTTTACCCACAACTTCAACTGCATGGGATTTGGTTATTGAGTTCCCATTGCCATGGGAACTATGCATTTTTCCAGGGTAAAAAGTAGCCTATGTCCGTTCTTGGGAATCAAACTATCTCCATACCTAATTTGATCTAAATAGGTTCAGTTTATAATTTTATCCAATCATACAGATCTCTCACATTATAAAATCAAACAACTTGAAACAAGTAAACAAACACCTCTTTTCTATGGAACATGCTAAGTTTTGATAATTTGACATGCTTACATAAGTCAAACCTTTGTTATCTACTGTTTTGGCTCTCACCTGTCTATGAGGCTGCTCTTCAACTGTTCTGCCGTGTCCATTGCTTTGTTAGGATTCTTCGCTCCAAGCATACTGTTGAAATAAGCCTTGTCCTTCTGGTACTCCTTGTCTTTGCTAATGTACGCCACCACACGAAGGTATTTCATGTAATACACGTAAGAATACTCCTCATCGCCCTTTTCCCTTGCCTCTTCTGCACTCTCGAAAAGTTTCTGAGCTGTTTTGCATAACCTTCAAAGAAAAACCAAATATATACAAACTACAATATTCCAATATAACTATTAATGGACCACAACGACGGAAAACACTCACAGCGTAGCTCTCTTCGTCTTCAAATCTGGTATATTGTGCAGTTTATCCAAATCTTCGATGCATTTGCCAAGATGCAATTGTTGTCGACGCGTTTCCGTCATATTGGAAATTTGAATCTGTTTCACTAGTCGCGAAACGATCTATAGTAATTATTTAAGTCGACCCGACCGTTAAATACTACATTTGAGATAAATAACGTAGCGATTGTTGTAAAAATCTAAAAATTCACAAACGGAAACAAAAAACCTGCTAGCCTAATCCGAAAACGTCATTTTTGAACGAGTCATTTGAATGAAATGAGTGAATGAACATGAACAAATGAATTCTCCTTTTTCTTCTTTTAAATTAAATAATTGCATGAAGTTTTTCATTTTATTTTTCTTCTATGATGGCTTTCACTATGAAGCATGACAAATCTTTTTGGGATCCTTGTGAAACATAGCATCGTGATGAATTTCATGAAATATCAATAAATCAAAGTATAAGTTTTAACTGTTGTGGAATGGAAATCAAATGAATGGATGAGTGAATGATTAAAAAGTTAACCTCCGTTAAACATGGCCGCCGAATTTTATTTAACCATCACGTTTCTGTATAGAAAGACAGTTCTGCGCCAATTTAACGAACGTTAACATTCTTGATGCAACCTTATTAAGTTTTATTTTTCCTTTTGAATGTGAAAGTTGCTAGTTGGTTTGCGTTGTTACAGCATATCGCAAATTATCTATGCTTATTTAATGTTCATGTGATGTATGATTCAATAAGTGATACTTAAATTGAAACAACTTTCTCAGTCTATGACTATTGTGTCATCACGGTGCAATAACCAAACGCACATCGTAAAACGTATAGCGCAAAAGCGCAAGTTTTCATGCGCAGTGAAAACCCGTCGAATTTTCCTGGTCGATCGCGGTTTCCTTTAGTTTTTCAGCTGATCGCACTTTCCACGGCCGTGTCGCAGACTGTCCCGGGGTGTCATGTGCGTAACTGTCGCAGCGTAGTGAAATAGTCGAGTGTTTGTGATTTGTGTAGTTTTCGGGTTAGCTAGTGGCAGTGAAAATGTTTTCAGGACTTACTAATCAGGTTAGTTCGTGGATGGGGGCCGCTAAAGGGGAGCCCCAAGACGAGGAAGTCCCGACTCCCACGAAGGAAGCGACCGGAGAGGCAGCGCCGGAAGGCGAAAGACAGAGGTATTCTTTTGTTTACATTTTTAAAACTCTGTTATCATGCTTCTCCTGTGACAAACCTACGAAAACGCAGTTAGTCTGAATGCGTATTGAGTATTTTCGTCAATTTGCTGATAAATAAGTACCATTAAAGTATCAGAGGTTGTATAAAATTGGGTATCAACCTTGAGATTGTTCTAGAAAGGGGTTGCAATATGCAATGAGATGCTGTAGTAATGCAATGCAGTTGAATTTGTTTGCATAACCATGGTGGGATATTGATCCAGTGGCAACATAGGAAGATTATTTAGGTCAAGAACATTGTACCCAGAGTTCTAATTAGACAGTGGGGCTGTCTTAATGGGAATTGTCTTGTTGATTAAGACCTATTTAATTAATTTCCATTGTATTTGGTATGTTCATTTAGAAGTAATTGGATATTTATCAGTCTGATGTAATGTTTTGGGCACTGAGTTGCCTCGGTGGGTTTCTTAAATAATTTTTTACACATTAAGTATTTGAAACTACACCCTATAAAATTAGTTTGGCCTCATTTCCACAAGGTATGAGCACCTGTTATTAGTGATATTGAAACATGAAATTTAGAAAAATGTTATGCATTTTCTCAAATATCAAATTGATATTTTATTGTTAGAACATTTTTCAACAGCCCAACAAAAGGAGCTAGCAAGTTGGACCTCATCACCAATGTACAGTCAAAGATGACTGGTTGGCTCGGCTCAGGGATCCCAATCCCTGGTCTCCGGAAAAACGAAGCCGCCCCCGCAGAAGCCGCAGAGGCTGCCCCAGTAGAATCTACCGAACCAGCAGAACCAAAACCGGAAGGAAAAGACGATGATGATAACTCTAGGTATAATAGGTACGCGGGGTGGCAGACCAAATGAGTTTACATAATTTTCTCTTATAAAAGCTTTGGTGCATTATGGAACTTTATTTTTTTTAAAGTTTTAGATATCACCCGGCTTTTCCTAAGCTTATTTCAGAGCACTTGCCAGCTTAAAGCACTGACACACATTTCTATCCCATCATCAATTTGTGCCAACCATGCTTTCATTTTACTATTTACTATTAAATATTACTATTCATTACACCTTTTACTGTTATTGCATTAACAGAAATATAATACAGTCATTTCGTCAGCTCAAATTTCGTCAATCAATGTTTTTTTTAATACTGAAGTCACAATTTCATTTTATTTTACAAAACATCAAGACTTTCTTTAATTGCCATATTGTCATATCCAAGCGGACATGAGATTTATGTATTCCAAATCATGTCATTTACAAAGTGGTCAATTTTCAATGACTATTTACTGCATTCATTATTTGCATGTTAACTTCTGAAACAGGGCTTGGAGACAAGTTGCCCACTTTGCATGTGAACATTGATTTATAATGGAGCATACATAACATAAAAGACACAGGTAATTGTTCTGTGATAAAAGATCAATGCTTGTTGTGACAATATTATTCAGTCTTACACCTTTTTTTGTCTTCACAGACTGATGCTACTTTACAATACAAGTTTTTTCCTCAGTATCAATTGCTGTTTTTTTCCATGAACACTTTGATACACAGTCTACCAACCATTTCGAGTTTAAATTATTTGATATTTTGTATCAGTGCATTTTAAGGCGCTTGTTTTGTATATTCATAAGCCTCGGTTAGTTAAATAGTCGTTAAATATGGCCACAGAGCTGTCATTCCATACAGAAACGTCATTTTATCCCATAGTAAAATATTTAACGTTAACGTTAACTTTAACGAACGGTTTGAATCAACCCACCCTAAGAAGTTCATATGTTTGCATTCCTTGTGCAAAAACGGCTGAAACGATTTATGTGAAGTTTTTTAGTGAAACAGTTTTTGCATTGAATAACATTTTAGGAAGAATCTGACATGGTATGGTGTTTATACTAGTGCTCCTGGTCGTGACCGTGTTTCGTGTACCCGTAGCCGAATCTCCGTCTCCGAAGATCCGCTCCGTTTGCTCCGTGTGATTCGGCTACGTGTAATTAAGATACGTAGCTACGTGTACACGGAGATACGTATCTTATTTATACGTAGATCCGATCCAGTCGTGTTCAACAACCGAGCGGAGCGGAGCCGAAGCCGAGCGGAGCCGAAGCCGAGATTCGCGGGAACGTAGCCGAATCCAGAAACGGATACGTATCTTTGACGTGACCGTGTAGTACGGGATCTTAGCACCGCCGGTGCTAAGGCTACGTAGCTACGGTTCCGCGTGTAACACGTATATCACAAGCCCTAGTTAATACCATACCAACTGCTAAAAATGTAGAAACATTCTTCGATGACTTGGTGAAGGTCGTGCGGGAATTCAAAGGATGCTTACGGCACAGGATCGGTCCAATTGGACAACCTTGGATAGATCGATTCAGTACTGGATATCTTTTGGCTGAAATGATGAAGATGATGAACGACAGATGGAGTAGTCCAAAACTGACTTGCGAGTGTGGTGCGATATTTTGTTTTATTAATTTAGACGGTCATGAATTATCATGTTTTACCACCACCACAACAGCCTATTTGCGTCCCACTGTTGGGCACAGGCCTGCTCTCATCACGAGAGGGTTTGGGCTATAGTCCTCACGCGGCCCTAGTGCGGAATGCGGATTCGCACATATCCTTGAATTACTTCATAGATGCATGCAGGTCTCGTCACTATGTTTTTCTTCACCGAAAAGGTCAGTGGTAAACTCTAATTGAATTTCGCACATTCAGTAAACCCAGAGGTGTGAGCCGGATTCGAACCCTCGACCCTCTAAATGAGAGGTGGTCAACACTACCACGGCTTAAAAATGTCTTACCAAAAACACTATTTCTTTTACGAATTTCAATTACAACATGTTTGTGTTCAAGTTCAAACCCATAGAATCTTCCTCTACTCAAAACTTAACAAACATTCTAAGCCCATTTGCACCAATCGGGTTAGCTCTGGGCACTTGGAGTCGGGTTCAAACATCAAGTTTTTGTTGTTTTGGCGTCCGAACTAATATGGTTCTAGTTTTAACTCTGATTGGTGTTACAGTTACGCATACAAATATTAGGCAAAGGCTTCGTGCTATCAACGGTAGCAATAGTTCCTTATGCATTGCGTACTTATTATAACGTCAACTAACCGCTGTTCCGCTGGTGTCGTTGCTCGTACGAAGTCGCCAAGTCAGACAGAAGAAATGTGAATTACTATGATACAAAAGAATCATCCTTTCCAAGATTTGCCTCAGTGAACTCATTGGCTCTGCTCAACCCCATTTTTTTTCTCATTGTTGTGCATTATGTTAATATTAGTATTTTTTGTCTATTTACCTACTTAATAGATTATTATGTCCAAACACATTCATTGCGGCTTTGCAGGCCACTATGGCGTTATAGTTACAGTCGAGGTAATTATATATATAGGTACTTTTCGCCCTTCGATATAATGCCTGTATGGTACTTAACAATAACAACAACACATCAATTAATGTTTTTGGACTAATATATAACACAACTTAACTAAACTTACAACTTAATTCCAATTTTTCTACCGCTTTTATTTCATCCAAATTATCGATAACACTTTGATAAAGAAATTGTAATATGGTTTTTAAATCTGTTAATATTATTTATAATCATTCTTAAGGTGCGTAAGGTGAAAAACCCAATTTGGACACGTTTAAAGATATAAAACTAAAAAATAGGCCGAAATATAGGTCTCGAAAAAATACATTTGAGAATTGATATGTGCCCTTCAAAAGTTGCGGTGGGTACGTGCACTGCACAAGCGTCGTCCGCGCACGTACCCACCGCAACTTTGCACGACCAGATGCCGTGCCGGCAATTACTAAATTGAATTTATTGTACTCAAGCAAAGGACGCCTAAAGGACATTACGCGAATAACAGCCAAGAGCTAAATGCCAGCATGACATTTGTCCAACTTTTGTCCAACACGCCCATGGCTATGGGACTTGGTCCCTGTTAATTTTAGTTCTTGCGCAGTGCGACCGGGGGAGCGGATAGCAGACCCGCGTCCACGGGAGGCACCCCCACCGAGGAACAGCCGCAGGGAGTCGGCAACGGTACGTAGAAGTTTCTGGAACGTTCTGGAATCGTGTACAGGCATCGGCACGGAAATTGAGCGGTGGCCGCAGAAGTAGAAAATAAGGTCTCATCGGCAGAAAGGCGCGGGATGCTGCGGGCGCTATGGGGCGTGCGCGCACGCTTATTCATAAATATGCTTTAGTCGTAAATATGCGCAGAAATGCTTTCTACTTTCGCTCAACGCTCAAGATCCGTGCGGGGACCTATAGAAGCTACGTTCGAGCTACCGTATAGTAGAACCTTTTGAGGTTTTGACCAACCGGTAAATAAATGTATAGATTTTTTAGGTTTTCAGCTACATTTAACAAATTCTGCTTTTTTTGCATTTGTTAAGTTAAAACCAGATTAGTCCAAGTTAACTCAATTAGAATTTTATATCAATCATAGGCAATAGTTGTGTTTTGTTTACTACTGTAGTTACGTTGGACCAATCTGGTTTCAAGCTCTTTTATATGCTGTATTGTATTGTTATAACAGAAAAAAGCATTTTTTTATTTCAGAAATTATTTTCGCCATATTTTCAATTTATATCATGCCGTTTTATTTATAAAGATCATGTCCCATTTTTGTTGATTTCATATTTATTTTTCCCTGTATTTAGCTAGTGTTTTGGTTGTATCCCGTTTTCAGATCAGCCGGGCAAGAAGTTGCTGTCCCTAGACGCTATCGAAGTGCCTGATATGCAGGAGCGTTAGTATTGCTTTGTTTTTTTTTTAACTTCCCTTACATTTCCTTTAAGTAATCAATCATCCACTTATGTTGTTACCACACAATTTAAAGTGGTAACTTCTTCTTTTATTATTCATATTGTAATTTTTCTTCTTTTTTCTCTCTTGTTTTTCTTGGTTTTACTTACCCGCAGCATTTGCAAATTTGAACTGATCTCAGGGACGGACTGAAAACCAGCGCTGTGACACGGCAGGCTCCGGCCCGCATTCACAGCACGCGCTGAGTCCGCCCCTTTTGTCACTATTTTATTGTTTTTTTTTTTATAGGCACGTATGTTTTATTTATGTTATTTTCTTTTATTGATTTTTTTTTCTGTCTAATAATGTAATTGTATATCTGTATGTGACAATAAATGTTTTCTATTCTATTCTATTCACACTAAAGGATACATCTCAATCAATGGATGGTAGAAAGTAGAAGGCATTGGTGGATGTCGTTGTTATTACTATTAGTATATCGATAGAATGTTGATTAATCGACCAGCTATCGATTGATGTGGAAACTCCTTTGACCTCAAGCTATATCAGGGTGGTAAAATTGGGAACGGTATTAGCACAGGGCATACACGGCCTATCGGCCTATAAAAGCACGATTTCGAACACAATTCGAATGAAGTGTCAATATTTGCGTGCGAGGACGTCTGTACACTTGTAAATGTGTGTGTACCAACTATGCGCGCCAATGATCCACTCTCCATCTCCGGATGAAACAAATGACGGTAAGGGCGAGTTGGGCGCGAGTTGCGCGGCGGGCGGCTAGATTCAGGCGGGTGATTCCGTGGCCATTCTGTATGTAGTACTATTAAATATTCTGTGGTACCTATTAGTAAATAATGGTGATGAATTCTGTTGATGATAGGAATGATGATCAATTATGTTGATGCCAGTGATGATTTTATTAGTTAAGATTATTTGCCTCGTGGAGCAGTAAAGATTACCTACTCAACTTGTGAAATCGTGGCCCTCCGCTACACGTCGACTCACAAACAGAACTCTCTCATGTACAGACTTTCGACCCTCTTTAGCTTTTTTTTTTCGAATATCTTCCAGGTTCAGGCTTACGACCCTCTTTAGCTTTATTATATGTATGTAGATATAGATAAACTAAATCCTCCATGCTGGTAATTTCACCGGCTACCCTTTACCGGAACGCAACAGAGCATTGCTCATTTACTCGTCATTACCACAGTGACAACGAAGGCTGTGGCAGGCGCTAAGTCCCTCGGCAGCTTCCTGTACTCCGCGGTGAACAAGGCCGGGGCTAAGGTCAGCGAGGCCAGCGCCAAGATAAAGAAGACCGTCGAGGAGAACGTGAGTACCTTCTGGAACTTTCTAGACTCAAATTCAATAAAAAAAATCAATCATTTATTCAGCAAATTGGCCCTTTTGGCACTTTTACACGTCAGAAAAATAATTTACCAGCGCTTCCTAGACCCATTGCTTGTGAATTCAAGCTCAAACTTAGCAGAAAGCTTTTTCAAAATTTTCACATAGTTACAAATTACATTTTCCTTACATGTATAAAATATGTAGTACGTACTAAAATTACATTGAAGGAATGTATAGTCCCTAACATAAACTTAAATCTAAGATCTTGAAGATAGTCTCCAAGGGTCCAAAAATAAAAATAAAAATATATGATAATAATAATTGTACTTGACATAGCCTCCATTGTCAAATAAAATGAATTTCAGATGTCAACAGTCTCAAAATGTCAATAATAGGTAAGTATAGTTCATTAATTGTGATGTTTTAGGACTCGAGTCTAGGCTATTGTCCCACCAGCGGCACGGTATATCTAATAGGTACCACACTACCATAGAATAAGTATTGTAAACTTAGAATGACAACCTTCAAACAAGTCAGCGTATGCCCGAAATAAGTGTTAAATGCGATAATAGATTTATAGTTCATCGCTGGCTGTTCACGCTGTCAAAAATAACCTGTTCTGTAAAAAGTGCCTTAAAATTGAATACCTACTGTTTTCACCATAATAAATGTCGCCACTACTTGTTGAATATTTAGAAACTAGCTTCTGTCCGCGACTTCATACCTACATACATACAGTATTTTTTTGCTAAAAGTCGTTTTTTTTTGTTCGATTTGATAGTTTCTTTTAATTTTCAAGTTACAGACGCGACTTCTTCTACAGACTTATTATTAGTATAGATATTTGTAGCACTCGCACGCTATGTTTGCTGACGTGCGATAGATGTCGTGCGGTAGCTTAGTGTCGCGTGTTAACATATAAATAAACCACTTATAATAAAATCAACAGTTTCAAATATACCTACTATTACTACTACAGCCTATTTGCGTCCCATTGCTGGGCACCGGCCTCCTCTCATGACGAGAGGGTTTGGGCTATAGTCCCCACGCGGGCCCAGTGCGGATTGGGGACTTCACACACATCTTTGAGTTACTTCGCAGATGCGTGCAGGTTTCCTCACGATGTTTTCCTTCACCGAAAAGCTCATGGTAAATTCAAATTAAATTTCGCACGTAAGTAAATTTAGATGTGCGAGCCGGAATCGAACCCCCGACCCTCGGCATGAGAGGCGGTAGGTCAAACCACTAGGCCACCATGGCTTTTGCCATGACTTAAATCTATCTAATATATATAAAATTCTCGTGTCACAGTGTTTGTAACCAAACTCCTCCGAAACGGTTCGACCGATTCTTATGAAATTTGGAGTGTATGTTCAGTAGGTCTGAGAATAGAACGTAAGCTATTTTTCATAGCCAAAAATAGTCTAAGGCGGTACGAAGTCCGCGGGGTCACCTAGTATTACATAATAATTTGCAACATTTTATGCAACAGCTTGAGATAAATATCCGAAAACAGAAGAAGGTTTGTGGATATAAAATTTTATAACATAAGTGAACGTCGATAAATGATTTTTGGAAATTCCCCTCTTCAGGGGGTAAAAATGGGTTGGAAGTTTGTATGTAATTTCTAAACCGATAGACCTAGAAACATGAAAATTGGCTAAAAGATTTTTTTTATGATTTATGTGAGCACTAACAAAGGATCTTTGGAATCCTCCCCCCCCCCCTTAAAGGGGTAAAACGGGGGTTGAAAGTTTATATGATGAAACTTCTAAACCGCTAGGCTTAAAAACATGCAACTTGGCAGGGAGGTTCCTTTTATAACGTAAGACGTAAGTGAGCGTTAGTAAAGTATTTTTAGAGATTCCCCCCTTTAGAGGGTAAAACGGGGGTTGAAAGTTTGTATGTATCTTCTAAACCGGCTACTTACATATTAAGTTCCGTTTAAACAACGTGTTTTATCCCGGAAGAACGCTTACAGCACGCGGGAACGCTATAACCGAATTCCACGCGGACGAAGTCGCGGGCAAAAGCTAGTATTTTATACATGCAATACTAATGTAAATTTTGTAACGTAATGTGGAAATTTTGAAAAAAGGCCTTCTGCTTGACTTTGTTGGGGCGCTTCTTCTCAAGCAATGGGTCTAGGAAGCGCTGGTAAATTCTTTTTCTGACGTGTAAAAGTGCCCCTATGTATGTGGCCAATTTGCTGAATAAATGATTGAATTTGAATTTGAATATCCACTATTTATCAGTAAACAGAAAATGAAAATGGTATCTATATCTCTAAACGGTCGTTGCCCATTTATAAAACTAAGGAGTTTGCCCGTGGAATATCAATCGCTATGTATTCATTCTCTGGGACGTGATTAGACTGTTACTCGCGGTATTGCCAGAAATACGCTTAGTTTTAAGTCTTAAAGCGTTCTCTATAGTCGGTCCTAAAGTCTTAACGATCGTGACTTCGAAATATTTTATCTATGGTCTGTCTGATTCTCTTGTCTATAGTCTGACGGTGGTTTTTGGCTACATGAACTTGCATTATTTTAAGGATTTTCCAAGTTTCCTATGACGTGTTCTGCCAATCGTGTTGGCAGTGTTTTCAGAGCAATACTTTTTGCTTTTATCAAAAGTCAATATACTCCAGAATCATTCACTTGAACAGGTATCGGTTCAACGATATAAAGTGTATTTAATTAAATTTGGTTTGTTTGGCTCACTAATTGAAGTAACGTTAACTAAGTGACCTTTTCGTTCGAAACAACGAAGCTAACGAAGCGATTTGTAACTGAAGCGGCGCCCGGTCCCAAACTTCTCAATTTACGTCCTCCCGAAACAATATCAGGCCTTAAAACAATGCTTGCTCAATAGAATCCGCAGAGGGAGAGTTTCAAAGGTTTTTCGGCACAAGAAAGCTTTAGGTTTTGTTATAAGTATTTTTGTTTTACCACGAATCCCGTGAGCGTCAAAGAAATGAGATTACGGATTTTTCCGTCCAGATGTAGTTCAACTTTTTAACGGAAGCGTTTATTTTTGTTTTTTATAAGTAAAGATTAAAGTGTCCGTAATTTGGCTGTAACTTATTTCAAGTTCACATTTTCTAAATTGTCTCGTTACGATTTATATAAAATTCTAGTAGTAATATCCCGTAACCTCTAGAGACCGTAACTTTCCAAACTAATCACACACACAACAATAGCGGTAAATCAGAAAGGGGAAAATGGAACAAAAAAGAAAACTTTAGTTTTCTACCCCGGAGAATTTTGGTCCTTTCATGAGAAGAATTAACTTTATGACAAAACGGCCTCAAAGAAGCAAAATCCCGGAAATAACGAAGAAACCAAAATCAGAACAAGGAAATCACTTGAAGGAATGCAGTAATAATCGAGAAAACTTTTCCTTTTATTAGATATACGGTTTTATCATGACTTTTTTGCTCTTAAGAAGTAAGTAACTGTTTTGATCCTTGGTAAGTAGCGTGTAAAATTATAAGTTGTCTCTGACGTCCTCAATTTGCACTGGGCATATGGGAACATAACCCAAATCTGAGATCTGAGATAATACATATGAAAAAAACAGCCGAATCTCATTTTATATTTTTTTAAGTAGGTCGAGAACAACAGCATTTATTTCGTCTTTAATTTTCACCTCAGGACGTTCTTAGCCACGTCAACAGCTCTGATCAAATATCGTTTGACCCCGTCCCGTGGCCGGTAAATGAACCATTACGCCCTGATTGGAAATCCGGGCCGAAGCGTTTCGGTCGACCTGGGTGGGTAAATACCACTGTTTCAACGGTTCCCCTTGTTTATGCATAATTTTTTTTGGTTTTCCATTTTGCATAATCAGTATAGGCATAATAGTGTTTACGCAGAAACTAATCTCGCATAACGATTTTTCGTCGAATTCTATTATGCATAATCTATTTACGCCGAATAGTATTCACGCATAATTTTCGAATTCCGAATATTATTTAGGCAGAAAATTACTTTCGCCGAAATTTGTTACGCCGAAAACTACTTTCGCATACCTTTATTTTCGCCGATTTAATTAAATGAGTATCCTGTATAACATCGATGATTATCTAAATAGGGAGAGGGGGGATTTTTACTAAATGATAATTTCGTTTACTTATATAAAAAATAACCTAACCTAACCTATGCGAGTCGACTTTGCTCCAAACTTTGGTGTTACCGCACACCGTGAACTGCCGAACTCTATCTAATACAGATAAGTATGTTGAACAAATTATATCATACAAAATTTTATACTTAGCTAAAATCGTTTATGACATACGTTTTCGGAATTCCAGTTTTCGGACTAGCAATTTTTTATGAACTTTGGCGCTCCCTACATTAAATGTTGTTTCGGACATAAATTCGGACAGTATTTCGTCCTATCAAAATTCTGCTAAATTACTAGTATGCCAAACAATATTATGCATAATAAAATTCGGCCAAGTCAACATTATGCCAACACAATATTCGAGTAAACACCCATTCGGCCAATTAAGAATTATTCTTAATAAAAATTCGGCAAAGTCAAGATGCGGCGTAAATAAATTATGCGAAGCCTGTTATGCGTAAACAGTTTCGGACAAAAAAGAATTATGCCAAATAGATGGCACCCTGTTTCAACACCGTGTGAGCTTTCGGTACTTGCCGCTAAAATAATGAGGATATGCTGCTATGAGGATAAAAATGTAATCTTGCTAATATTGTAGCCTAAATGTGATACTCTGTCTGTTCGTCCTTCTGCTACCATTTCACACTTAAACTGATGAATTGATTTACATGAAATTTGGAATGGAGATATTTGATTCAGATCTATTTATTTACTAACTAGCTTCTGCCCGCGACTTCGACGCGTGGGATTCGGTTGTAGCGTTCATGTTACAGAAAATTATAACAAATTATATATTAAATTGTAACCTTCCTTTTCATCATCATCATCATCATCATTTCAGCCGAAAGACGTCCACTGCTGGACATAGGCCTCCCCCAAGGCTCGCCACTCAGACCGGTCCTGTGCTACTTGCTTCCACCGGTTTCCCGCGACCTTCACGAGGTCGTCGCTCCAAACCTTCCTTTTAAATCCCTCTAATTATTAAAAAAGTGCATCAAAATCCGTTGCGTAGTTTTAAAGATCCTAAGCATACATAGGGACAGACAGCAGGAAGCGACTTTGTTTTATAATGTAGTGATATCATATCATAACCTTAAAAGCTTGTATGGATGAATGGAGGTTCGTTACAGTCATCGTCATCGTCATCATCATATCAGCCGATAGACGTCCACTGCTGGACATAGGCCACTTACATGCTTGCTTTCTTTACTGTATCAGTATCACCAAAAAATTACTTGATTTATTTTCCCGGATATATGAACTACAGGTGCATAGCCTGATTTCCAATTAGCCTAGAATCGCGTATCCAATTTCAACGTAATTTCAATCAGCGTAGTAGTCAATGAACCTCCTGTAATTGATTTGCAGATTACAGCGCTATATTGTTAACACATCCTGTAATTGGATCCTCTCTAATCCGTTATAGGAAACCCCGCTTTCCCTGGTTCAGTCACTATGTTCACCTGTTAAGTCCTAGTACATGGGTGTGGTTTGATTGAGTCCATTGTAATTTACTGTCGAGGCTTTTACAGGAGAAGCAAAACTTATTAAGCTATTAGTTCTAGCTTCTGCCCGCGACTTCGCCCGCGTGAAATTCTATTATCGCGTTCCCGCTGGATCAATGCAATTTTCCGGGATAAAAAGTAGCCTATGTCCTTTGCCAGGACTCACTATCTCCATGCCAAATTTAATCCAAATCCCTCCAGCGGTTGAAGCGTGAAGAGGTAGCAGACAGACAGAGTTACTTTCGCATTTATAATATTAAGTATGGATGTAGAAGGATCTGAGATGTCTTGAAAAGTGTTTACCTACACTCACCTCACGCGGGGAACACTAGGATTGGCTACGAGCGTAGCGTAGCGCCATAGCGTAGCGCCGTAGCGACGGCGTTAAGACTGCATCACGCATAATATAAATTACTATATGCCTGCCCAAGCTTTTTATGGGTGTATTAGTGAAGAAAATGACACCATACTAACAAAACAAAAACCGAGTTACGAGTAGCCAAGCAATTGCGACGTTGAATCTCTATTTTGTAGTATATTCATCATGAGATTACACGTCAAAAATGTGCACAAGGATTGCATAACACCAGGGCTTGAAACCGGTTTTTGCCCCCATACAAATAAACCGGTTTTCTTATCGTTCTTTCGTTTACTATTTTATGTTTAATAAGGCTATAAAATAATACGAAGTAATAACCTAAATACACTATGGAGTTCCGCATAAAGAGTATAAAATCATTCTAAATATTTGGCTCTTTCGGGGTTTTTTTAATTAACCGGTTACAAGCCCTGCATAACACTGCTAAATAAAATAAAGTAGTAAGTGGCTTATCAATTAGTCCGTGAGTGTATTGTATCGACAGAACTCTACGAATAAACCTGACACTTTCCTGGATTTCATTGGATGGCTTGTCACGCCATACGTTCATTAGGGAGGGGCCACTTACGTGTTACAATTCTCTCACGACCGCTTAATCGTTTAACCCGAAGTCAATTGGCAAAAGGATTTTGCCCATTAAGTGGTTTGTGTTCTTTTTAAAAGATGAGTTACTAGTTTTTCTGCTACCTTATTCCTTCGGAATTTTGTACATTCTATATTAGCTATGTACTTAATATTATAAATGCGATAGTAACCCTGTTTGTCTGTTCTCTTCTCACAGTTAAACTGCTTTATAGTCTTTCTCAGACTCCATTGCGCTTAACGCCTAAGAAGTTTTATTAGACTGAAATCTGCCCCGAATGCAGTCTTACGATTTATTAATATCAGTGTATGCGTTATCCCTTATAAACGTCTCTACTTTGAACGAGCTATCGGCTCTATTTTTTCATTTTTTTATTTTTCTTAGCCTGTTGGAGTTTCCCACTGCTGGGCAAAGGCCTCCCCTTTTTTCCGCCGGGTGTCCCTGTTCAGTGCCTGTGTTTGCCACTCTTTATCAAAGACGTCTAGGTTCTTTGTCATATTTAATCAACATAATTTTGTTCGCGTCCAAAACAATATATAAAACAAGAAAAAGAATGACTGACTGTTCGATCAACGCACAGCCGAAACTACTGGTCATAGAAAGCTGATATTTGGCACGTAGGTTCCTTGATGATTGTAGGGGAGCACTGAGAGAGGATTTCCGGAAATTCCTGAAAATGGGACCTACGAGGTGAAGTGCGGGCCACGGCTAGTAAATTGTACAAACGATTTCAGAAACGGCCCTAACGATTTCGCCGAAATTTGCAATATAGGGGTTTAAGGGTGCGAGAAAACGATCTAGCTAGATCTCATATCTGGGAAAGCTTATTTTTAGCTCTTTTCACCAGAGCTTTGCTCGGTTGCTATACAAGTAATATCGAATACGACATGAAATTGGATTCTCCTCTTCGAAGAAAATAATCACGATCGTGGTATAAATTCTCTGAAGTAATAAAGGTCGCGTTAATCAAAGAAAGTAAGGGGCCGTAAAAGCCTTCCAATATTGAACAATAACTAGGCTCTCGAAGTTTCGATTGATTTAGTTTCACTTAATTATCTCTCTTTGTTCGAGGCTCAGTTTCGTTACCGCGGTAGATTCTTTTGACAGAAAATTGAGCTTTGCTTTTGTACATTAATTATAGAATTTATTATATAGCAACCGATATTTATTTAGGAAATTCAATCGCGGGCTCCTTTTCCAATAAGCGTGGCGGCGAAAGGTTGGAAATATAATACCAAAACTCGGTTTAGTCGTTCGCTATCTCCGTAGCATGGAATCCAATTGATTTTTTTCTTTATTTCCTACTTCACGAGTATACGTGTTCACTCTTCGCTCACTGTCAGTATATAACACGATTTGTTAGCTGCGAATTGGTTGTAACGAAAGTTACTTATTCAAGAGCCGTCGTCGGCTGTCCTTTTTGCCGGAGTGCCTCGAGTGGAATTAGTAAAAATACGAATTGCTCTTATTTGGCAGCTTTCACCTATCGCTGTATCTGCTAAGTAGGAAAAACCCTGAAGTTCCGTTGATTGTGAATGTTGTGATCATACATTCACTAAGGCTTGGCTAGAAATTTAGAATGTAAAGGCATTTTGTTTCGCAACTCGATGAAATTACGAGTACAAATATCGCCAGGCCGCCACCAACATCTTCGCAACAGCCTATTTCGCTGTATTATACGATACTCCATACACTTCGGAAATTATGTTACAGAAAATTCATGTGGGGGGGGAATTTGCGAAACATTCAAATCTGAAAAGAAAAGAAAAGAAAAATACGATTTATTGCCACACAAAAAAAAAACACTTTAAAATAAAATAAAAATAAAAGTAAATACATAGAAATACAAAAAAAAAATTGTGTAGTTACAATAGTGGCAATAGGCTTGCTGTGAGAACGCAGTCTGCACCACAGCGCTGATTTTCAGCCTGCACCCTCTCTCTGCTAGTTGAAAAATCAAGTATTAAAGTACAGCGAGGAAGTAATTATCTTTACGCTACTCACATTGTTATAAAAAAACAGATAAAATATGATAAGAACAGATTGAGAATAAATATACCTGACAGAAATCGGTAAAGCATAACAGAAGAGCATAAGTGGGTTGGACAGGTTGGGCTCAGAATGTCCTGACTACCATGACTACCATAATAATAGTAATAAATGAGGAAATATTCGTTCCTTATCCTATCAGCTGTTTCTCTAAGAGGTCTCTTCGGAGTTTTAAAACTTGGTAGCGACATGCAAGAACGTGAGGTCTATGTACATTACAATTTACAATACACAGCAAACCCCATAAACGTCTCAGCGGCTTTACCTGGACAGTTGCCAGATTCAACTGGGTCGGCATAATGCAGCGGCGGTGACGCAGGGGTTCAGACAATGCGTTTGTACATGTCGGTGTGAAAACTACAAATAGGCATGATTTAGAACGACCGAACGTTTCTGTTGACCGAGATAGATCTGCAGACGAATAGGAATAAAAAATAATAAAGCCAGTGCAGAATGTCATTAATGTTATGACCAGGTTCCAGCCAGATTGCTGTTTGTCAAAATAAGTGTCAAAATAAGTCCTCTTCATTTACAGAAATAAAATCAATAAAAAATAAAAAAAACTATGTTTGCACAGCACTGTAGAATGGCTGTAATTACATTTTTGTCTACTTTTTTGTGAAGGTTTGTATAAAAGAAAATGTTTCAACAAAATCTAATTTTCTTCATTCATTATTAGTACTTTCGTGTAAATCCGGTACGGGCAACTATTCCATTTCTATTAGACAATATTCTCTGAATGTTATACATAAAAAAAAATACAGCTTCGTTAGCACCTTTAAAGTCCAGGTTTTTACATTTTCACCGGACAGTTGTAACAAAGGCTAAAGCATGAATAATAAACGATCGGTTCACTTTACCTTCCATCTAAAAATACCTCCGCAAAGGCTTTGTTTGGAAATGTTTTTCTTTCTGAAGCGGTTTCCCCTATTTTACGTCAGTTTCTTTTGGATTAGCTTTGTCTGTTCTTTTCTTCGACAAAAGGTAACATAGAGCTCAGCTTAGGCTATTTTAGTTACTATTTTCGTAGGAATTCACTATCGTCACCTTTTCAAGGCACTTCCTGTGTAATCTGGAATCTTTTATGCCTTCCTAAAAGATAAAGATTATTCTGATACAGTGTCTACAGAAGTCATAAATGTATATTTATTAATTATGATCATTACAATTGTCATGTTGAATGAATTTGAACTACGGAGATTTGTCTTCAGAGATTTGATCATAGTAAATTCAATTCAATTTCAAATCTGCTAAAAAATTAATTTTACATCACCCTTGGCCGTAAAGTGGGATTTTCTGCCCGCTACGCGGAGAGAAAATCTCACTTCTTGGCCAAGGCAAGACGTAAAACTTTTGACAAACCACGGGCGGTAATTTGTAAAGCCCCAGATCACATATTTATGGCCCTCACCTTCGGTTCGGGCCACAGAAACCTGTGATCTGGGACATTTACGAATTCACCACCCTAGGTCTGTAATTTACTATTATAGACTCCTCGCTCAATCTTTATCCAAGATTACGCGCTGCAGAGTAGGTCTATCATGTTATATTTAGTCGTCGGTCCTTTTTTACTTCCGCTAGAGATATTCCTTTAGCTACAATCTTTCAACCAGAATTCTAGCAAAAGGATTTTGGGCGCCGTTTGTCACTTTAAAGTTTTTGGATTTTCTTTTTGTCAATCGTAAATCCATGTGCTGCTGTTAATTAGAACTCTAACAAGGATGTGGGATATTGGAAACCGAGGCTGCTTCTGCATGTGACCTAGATATTTATTGGGTGCGCGTACTTGACCTCTTTCTTATTTATGTCGCATCGATTTTATTGGACCATTCCGTTTTGCAGCCTCGCTTCTAAAAAGTGGCTCGATGGCTTAAATTCTGCTTATTTAAATGATTAAATTCCATGTTATTTTGCAATATCGTATAGCCAGCCAAGCCATAACATGCGTATCTTGGAAAAGGAATATTAACAGGTTTATTTATCATCCTCAGCGTGTCATACATCAAGTGTAACGCACTAGATCACTCGGTGTGAGGCATTTCGCTCGCTTTACTTACACAAATTCTCCTTCTAACCGACCTATATGTTGCTTGCTTGCCTATATTATGCAGCGAGATTACCACTCTCAAGGTAATGGAGTCAAATGGAGTTCCCATTGGGTTTCATCAGTTTGAATGCGGTCTTAGTTTAAAGATCCATTAATACTTAGTTTTCAGCGGCAAAAAATTGTGATAAATGAGTCGCCTTTTTCCGATCCATATAGCTTTACGTTCTCTACATACTCATTTCATTTCGTTCGTTAATTATCAGCAAAACGTTCGAAATTTTCAATAAAATTGAAAAGTATAAGACACCTGCTGTCTATTGAAAATTTTTTATTCGCTTTCAAGTCAACATTTTCCATAAAAAAGAAATTCGATCGATGCTGAACGAAATTAACTCTATTCTTGTAAACCGCCTTTCGCCACATTGTATTGTTCGTTTTATTTTCCCTCGGTGTTGATTCACTGGCTTTAGGCCAAAATAGAGCATCGTGTGACCTTTCTAATTAAGCACTTTTATCCCTTTGGCTCTCACGATATCTTTTAACCGTATAAATGTCGCCTCGGCCACGGCAGCCATAACAAAGAAAATAGACTTACAGGAGTTAGAAATATCATAATTATTATTTTTATTGTTAAAGGATGGCCCGCCTTATGGGATGTAGTCACCGCTTATAGAAAAATCCAGGACAAGGCACGTCTCCAATGCATTGCCCATCTCAAAGGGGGTGGAACTCTAATTTCGCAATATAGCAAGGATGATTACGAAATCATACTACTAAGTAGAAGTACTGAAATTACTCGTCTGCTTATACAATGATATGAAAGAGGTCAATAAAAATATTAGCATACTTTGACCTATAATAACATATGGACGAACAGTCCCTAACAGAATATGTCAAGATATATGGAGCAAAATGGCATTAGAAAATACGTTCCAATATGCTAATATAATAAAATATCCTTTTCATGGTAAAATGAAACAATTTGCTATCACCATAAATGAATAATAAGTTTGTGGAATCGCTTGATAGGTAGATTGCCTCACGCAATCTTCGACTCTATTACCTGACCCTCTCACCTCCGTAATTTTCATTTTCATTTTCATTCATTCCTTTTTAAATGAACGTGAAAATTGCTTATTGTATTTGTTCTACTTATTAATTTAATTAATTTACTATCATTAGCAAGACTCTTGCTTGATTGAAGAGGTACTCGTATTTTTACTTCTAGTTCATTTAGTTCCTACACCATGTCAAATAGTCTTTGTTTATTTATTATTAGGATTAGTCGTACATCAGCCATTTCATCGTGCTACTACCACTTATATCATTATTTTTATTTTCCCTAAAAGAATCCCAAACGGGCGTATGTTGGATCTTCGTATACGTCATTCGAGCGCCATTGCGTCTGATATCGTCCCATTTCCCGGCATGTTTGCCAAACGGACTTTTGTATACGGTGCCTTGGTTGATTGCTTCTTTCTTTTCTCGGTAAACCTAGTTTAGCGGTCTGCAAATTATACTAGTGGCCCCCCAAAAAGCCGTAGGTAGGGTGGAATGAATACAATGTAGGTTGCAATATTTTTTACATCACCCTTGGCCTTAAGTGGGATTTTCTGCCCGCTACACGGAGAAAAAATCTCACTTCTTGGCCATGGCAAGACGTAAAACTTTTGACAAACCACGGGCAGTAATTCATAAAGCCCCAGATCGCATATTCGGTTAGGGCCACAGAAACCTGCGATCTGGGACATTTACGAATTCACCACCCTAGGTCTGTAATGTACTATTAAAGTTTAAAGATGGTCAGGACATCATTACAATCGTCTTATAACAATGAATAGAAAAAACGTCATATTTTTAGTGATGACAATATTTCTAAATAAATTTCCAAGTTCACACATTCTGCATCTAAAAAGAAGACGTTGCTAAAAGAGAACCGGTGTGGCTGCGAATTTTGACGACGTCAAAGGAACGGGGTCGAGGTTCCGTACAATATACGAACTAGATTGCCCTAGTTTTTTCTTGATCATATCGGTTTCCTGGGGTTCTTTTGGAAAGATGAATTGGAGCGTTTTAAGAACAGATTTCATGTTTTGTCTACGTTTGGAACAAGCTTAGTAGTTAGTTCAATGATTAATGTCAATGATGACAGGCTAAACCAGCAACACTAAATGTACTCAGGACAGGACCGACTCTGTCAATGTAAAATTATCAGTCTCAATAAGCAAAAGTGTATTCAGAACCCCAGAATCCATCTATCAGTTAAAATTAAAGAAAGGAAACGATTAAATTATGCTAATTCAAAGACATGCGTGAGAAAATGTTGTAAAAGTGCCATTTGAAATACCTCCAATTAAAACTACGGGCATTAATTTCTGCTCCGACCAACAGTCCCGATATGTACATGCGATAGTCGGTAATTTTTTATTGGATAACCCTTTCGATGCTTGGCAACTATGTAATTACTTACGTATCACATATGATATTGGAAACAGCAACCGTCTATAGACCTATTCGTATTGCTATGCTAATCAGGAAATCTCCAACGATTACGCACAAATATGCATGGATAAAAGCACGTACACTTATTGAACTTTCTGGTAAATTATTCTGACCCATTTTTGAAAATAACAACCGTTCTGTATTTCATCAGGATGAACAATATTACTGGCCTTGTTATGGCTGTAAATTGAATCATACCGAAATATGGTTTGTTGTTGCCTGTTTTTTTTTATGAAGTTGTGTTATATTTTGATTACTTTGTATTTTTCGTACATTGAGCTTCTATGCAGGCTCATAAGCTTGTGTTTATTAATGAAAACAAAGCCACGTCTGGTGTTCCTCGCAAATATATAATAACACTTACCGTTAAGGTTAATCCCTGGATTCCGTTATCTTGTTTCGCATTTTCCTCTTGTTATTTTTGATTAACTTCGTCCATTAATAAAATGTTTACGCCATAATAGGAGTTCTTATCTCACCTTTAAATATGATTACCGTGTTTTACCATCCGTAATGTTTGGTTATTTTGTTGGTTTGAGTATTTCTTCTTCGTTAGATACTCACTGTTTTATTTAGAATAAAAAGTAGGTACATTAGGTTTCTAATAAAATGTAGCTTCATTCTTGTTATCTTGTTCATCCTTTTGATGTCTCCTCCCTGTTTACGCTTACTTGAATTTTGCTATTATAGAGACTGTTTCTTAATAACCTAACAGTGCCGTCTATCTATCTTTACTTGTAATTTTCAAAGGCAAATGGAATGAAACCTTCACTTGGTTTCATTCCATTCAAAAGTCAATATTTCATATCGTCTGTTTACTTAAAGTTACTCAATAACTCCTTAAACGAGGTTGCAATTTTTCACTCTTGTTTTTGCTTCCCTATTGGATATTCAGTTCCTCCTATAATGGATATTGCGTGTAACGCACGCTGTTCTCACTTTATGAGACCTTAACACCTCATGCTGAGAATCGCTCCGTTTTTAACTGAGACCATTAACAAGTCGTTCCTCTGCTTTTTATCGACTATACTTTCGAGTGAAGACTCTATGAAAAGGTTTAATTATGATATGATATGAGGAAAGACCGAGGTTATTTCAAAATATCAAAATTATACCCACGGATGACTTTAGAAGATTATTCAAGAAGCACTTGTTTCCTACTTCAGCTATTTAAAATTCAAATTGCTCTGGTAAATAGGTCCCCCGTCGTCGCTAACTGAATTAAGACCTGGCTTGAAGTACCTAACTAGCTAAATTACCTAGGCGTTATAGAGAATTGCGTTTAAAACTTGTTTAGCTTAAGCCTTACTTCGTTAGCTAGATAAATGGAGCTCTGTGGATGGCTAAATTGGCTAAAGGTTTTAAGCTTTTCCAGTTTTCTCTAGCATTGAAACTTGGAAGGATTTGAAGCTTCTAGAAATAATAACCAACTTTAAAATGTCAATTTATACCAGGTCCTCTTTATCATCACGTCAGCTGATCATATAGGCATTCCCGAAAACAATTTTAATCCTTCCTCGCAAAATGCTCTGAAATAAATATTCTGCAGTAATAAATATTAATGCAGAAGCAGAACGCAATTTACCGGTGAAATCTAATTCCAAAGCGACCTCAATACTCTAATCTCGTGAAAATGCGACTCCCATCCCGTCGGAATTACCGCAGGATTTATTATTAGATGAATCTGCGAGTGAGTTGTGCGGATTGGGTTAACCGATAGGTTTTTATCAATTTAAGGTATGATGGAAATGAAAGTGCGTCTACCGTATAGGTTGTCTTTGCCCCGGATTCTCCATACGTTGCTGGTGTTTGAATGTTTTACAGGTACTTACTCGTAAACACAACTTACAAACACAATTTTAATTCACTTCATTCGAAATTATTGCACCGATCGTTCTTGAGATCTCTCAGATACCTAATAAAATTTTTAGGAAGGCAAACTTACGCTTTTGTTTATGCGTATTACGCTTTATGTATAGGTCTATGAGAGGTCTTAAGAAAGAATTTTACAAAATTCATTCCATTCGTTTTCTTTATAAAATTCTACGAAAGAAATTCACCAGAAAAGGTAGTAACTAACTAAATAAAATGTCTTCTTTACATCTTGTCAATGTAAACCCTCTCAAAAAGTTACGTAGGTGTATCGAAAACAAATTATAACTTTCCGTATTTTATCTCTTTCACTTCCCATTACTTGCGCAACATGTTTTTTACGTTATAGCTCCTAAATAATGTTATGCTAACCAATTTGGTTCACTATTCTTCCATTTAACCTTAATGGTTGTTTTATATCTTGCATTAGCATAAATCACATTGATAAAATTTCTCGCTCCTATACTATTTACATATGATTTTTTTTCGTGCCTCTAAAATAAAACGGCACTGTCCCATAAATTGTCAAGAAATTTACACTCTTTTTCTGTCCGCGGAACATCGTACGGCCCCTAAGTGACAAGCCTGCGGCAGCGGATGTAAATTGCCTTTCCGACCTTCAGGCAGCGTTGAGTGCCCTTTTCCTCTTTTTTACATCTTTCCCTTCCTCATGTGACATTTTCACCCGCTCAGGTGGAATGGAAACTTTGATGTGTATATCGATTTTCGAGGAAGCGATAGTCAATCCTGACTTAGTGATCCTCCTGAGATAGTGCTATGGTTTTATTACTCTATTACTGCGATGTCAATTGGTTGGTGTCACTTGTTGCACTTTAATTCAATCATTTGTTCAGCAAATTGGCCACATAGGGGCACTTTTACACGTCAGAAGATGAATTTACCATATCTTTTACTACTAACCCACACATGTTGTCTCAATTGACATAATATTATTTTTGTTTATTTCTCATGTGTTAATTATTATAATTTATATTACTTGTTTTGACCATATTTGTATTTCTGACTCAGTGTTTTTCATAACGCTGTCAATAATTTCATGTTTCTTTTCTGTTTTTTCGCATCATGAGTGCTTTGGGATTACCTGTAAACTCATGTCAATAAATAAATAAATAAATAGGTCGTGTAAATGTTGTACTTTATTAAATGCGGTTTATTAACCTTATCCTTTGATTAGGTTTCACTTTGTATGTACGTTTGTTGGAGTGGATTTTTTTACTGAAATCGGGTACCTACTTTTCAAACAGCCCTCATATAAGGAAGGACCCCGATTACAATATTGCAGGTTAAAGCTGCCTTTGTCTTAGCACAGTAAATCTAACCAGTCGTGTCCATTAATATGTGTACACTTTTGGAGCTTATTATTATTTTATTACAATTGAGTAAGATGCAAAAATGTGCACATATTGGAGACTTCGACTGTACTATAGTATCGTATCCTGGTCACAGAAGCTTTCATCTATTTCCTTTGTAATAGCTAACACACTTTCAATAATGGGAAATTCATTACTAAAGGTTCTCGTCAAAAAGCTGGTACTCCAGCTTCCTGTACAAGTAAATATTAGGGGTGCCATCTATTTGGCATAATTCTTTTTGTCCGAAACTGTTTACGCATAACAGGCTTCGCATAATTTATTTACGCCGAATCTTGACTTTGCCGAATTTTTATTAAGAATAATTCTTAATTGGCCGAATGGGTGTTTACCCGAATATTGTGTTGGCATAACGTTGACTTGGCCGAATTTTATTATGCATAATATTGTTTGGCACTAGTAATTTAGCAGAATTTTGATAGGACGAAATATTGTCCGAATTTATGTCCGAAACAACATTGAATGTCCTTCCATTACATTACAGCGCCAAAGTTCATATAAAATTGTTAGTCCGAAAATTGGAATTCCGAAAATGTATGTCATAAACGATTTTAGCTAAGTATAAAATTTTGTATGATATAATTTGTTCAACATACTTATCTTTATTAGATAGAGTTCCGCAATTCACGGTGTGCGATAACACCAAAGTTTGGAGCAAAGTCGACTCGCATAGGTTAGGTTAGGTTATTTTTTATATAAGTAAACGAAATTATCATTTAGTAAAAATCCCCCCTCTCCCTATTTAGATAATCATCGATGTTATACAGGACACTCATTTAATTCATCGGCGAAAATAAAGGTATGCGAAAGTAGTTTTCGGCGTAACAAATTTCGGCGAAAGTAATGTTCTGCCTAAATAATATTCGGAATTCGAAAATTATGCGTGAATACTATTCGGCGTAAATAGATTATGCATAATAGAATTCGACGAAAAATCGTTATGCGAGATTAGTTTCGGCGTAAACACTATTATGCCTATACTGATTATGCAAAATCGAATTCTGCCAAAAAAAATATGCGTAAACAAGGGGAACCAAATATTAGACCGTATCTGGTTATTTAGAAAGCTATTTGTGGCAAAGGCCTCCCCTGACACTACAAGTAATTAGTGCGGCACAACCCTCTTAACCTAAGTTCTTAGGTAAATATTTTAGGCAACACTACAAACCAACGTTAGTGTTGACCTTATACCTCGATATCTCTTAACTACTACTACTACTACAGCCTATTTGCGTCCCAGTGCTGGGCACAGGCCTCCTCACATCACGAGAGGGTTTGGGCGATAGTCCCAACGCGGGCCCAGTGCGGATTGGGGACTTCACACACCTCTTTGAACTACTTCGCAGATGCGTGCAGGTTTCCTCACGATGTTTTCCTTCACGGAAAAGCTCAGTGGTAAATACAAATTCAATTTCACACATAAGTAAACTTAGAGGTGCGAGCCGGAATCGAACCCCCGACCCTCTGCATGAGAGGCGGTAGGTAGAACCATTAGGCCACCACGACCACGACTTCTATAAAAACGCATATACGAGTATATACAGATACAGTCATATTTGCATCTCAGAGCTATTTTTCCTGCATCGCCTACAACATTTTTCGTTTTCCATATAGCCAATTTTATGCCTGTGATTTGACCTGTGAAGGGTGATTTAGCGTTAAGAGATGAGGGTGTAAAGGGTTATTAATTATTTTACGTCACCCTTCGCCGTAAAGTGGGATATTCTGCTCGCTACGCGGGGAGAAAATCTCACTTCCTGGCCAAGGCAAGACGTAAACCTTTTGACAAACCACGGGCGGTAATTCGTAAAGCCCCAGATCGCATATTTATGACCCTCACCTACGGTTCGGGCCACAAACACCTGCGATCTGGGACATTAACAAATTCACTGCCCTGTCTGTAATGTACTATAACAATACGGGTTTGAGTTTGAATTACGAACAGGGATCTCCCTCGTGATGTGATGTGACATAGGTGCAATTGTTCTCTCAGATACATAATAGATCGAGCATTTTTTTTTACCAATGGGTATTAAACATTTGAAACGTTAGCATGAAGTTCCGTAATATATAACAAAACTGCTCTTGCGCTTGCATTATACTAAAACATCAAGTTGAAATCACATTAGCTGCACCGTCTAGTTACATTGTAAGTCTACAGACAATTGTACGCCATCGGCTTTGGGCACAAAGTCTATGTTCGCTCGCTTTTCTCTTACATAGTGGTTCCAAAGGATTTTATCTGGCCGCGTTAAGGCAACTTCGCTAAAAGCTGCGTTCTCATTCCTAGTCCTTCCATGTCTTTGAAATCTGTAATCATCTAATTCATTTGCTGCGTTTTCGGTTTAGTTTGTTTCACTATGTTGCAGAAATAATCTAGATACCAGTGTGTATTTAGATTCTTCTTTGACGCGTTTCATGTAGCTACAATAAACTAATATCTACCTACTGTGGATTCTTCAAAATTATAGAACCTTTACCTAACTAGTTTGTTTCTTTTCATCTCCACTATCCGAAGGTTGTCTGGAAGAGATCGCTGTTAAGCTCATCGCCTGCCGTATGCCATAACTTTCGTGTAATTACATTATGTCTGTACTGTGCCTTGAATGTGTGGTGTTCAATGAAGTATATTGTATTGTATCTTTGTCACAGAAACTCTTTCGGTCTACAGAGACCTGTCTAGTTTCAAGATCAATTTTAGCATTTTTGCTTTCATTTTCTTAAAATCTTTCCAGTCACCTCAAAGTTAAATTGACCAAATCATTAAAAATATATTTCTTTCGAGTAAAATGGAAACAATTCATCTTGCCTTCCATTACTGAAGTTTCGTCGAGATATGACTTCTTGTTATCGACTTTATTCTCCAGTTCCGCCTCCGAAATGACTTCCTGACAAATTACCTACTGTCGCAATTTTGTATCATGTCCTTGTAATTTGGCACGCTAAAACGGCACTTATTTTCAGTGACTTAAAAATTAAAATAACGTAATATTCCTATTAATTTTAGGCGACATCGGCTCAAAGCGAGAGGCACTCTCGGTGTCGTTCCGTATCCAAAAGTTAATTTAATTTATTTAAGTTAAGTTAATTTGTTTGTTCAGTTTGTTGTTTCCGCGTAATATTTTTACATTTTCTTTCATCTGAAATTTTGGCTTTATTAAATTAAGTGTCCATATTTTGAAAAAGTACTTGACCATAATGATTTTTGAACTTCGCAATTTATCTAACATGTACACGATGTTTATTGCTTTTTCTTATTCTTCATATTTTCACAAGTTTCTGATTTTACATTAATATTTAACATTATTCCAAAAACCTAAATCATATGAATATAAACGTCTTTGATATTCTCATTTGGAGCCTTCATTTCAATCAAATCTAATTAAATTTCTGTATTCGTTTTGAGATTAATTTGACAAACTTTGTTCGATTGATGTTCTTCCATTCGACTGTTAGGTTTCACTTAATATTTAATTCGTTCTTTATGTTTCTTTGTTCCGTCGAACATAATTGTGATTTTCACTGTCTGCTTTTCAATTTAAAGGTTTATTACTTTAGTTATTTTTTCATTATTTACTTTTGCATTTTGATACAGCCAAATTTCAATAGTGCATTGTTTTCCTTGATCATTTAAATGCTAATAGAAAGCAAATTTTAACTCGTTATGAAAATGAAAAGAAAGGTTTTCTAAAAATTCATTTTAACTTTAAATACGTTATGTTTGAACAAATAGGTTCACTTGTTAAATGAGTTATTTTGTCTGCCTTTGAAATTTTCCTTTTGAACAGCCTAAAAGGGTTACACATTGCGACCCTTATATTGACCTTGTTTAGTAACAACATGAGTTCAATCAGTCTAACGTTTACATTCTCTATCGACACAACAGTGTTTGCTTAAACTTTTAGGTAAACATAACTTTTGATAAGGCAACTAATATTCATGAATGTTTACTGGTAAACCAGACTGTTCGTGAATTCCACAGGACTCTGAACAATTTAGAATTTGGTAATACATCTTTACTTTACCTATATGAATTATTAATTTTATGTTACTTGTAACGTTTTTGATATATTGCCTCAGTGTATACAAGGTTCCAATAATTTTAGAGGTGATAGTTCTCACTATAGTTAAATATAAAATTAACAAGAAACGATTTAATTTATGCCATCGCTGATCTTCCGTTACTCTATCCAACTATGTTTTCTCTGTTATTTTTTTGAGAAATTCATCCTAATATCCATTTTCTGGTAAATAAAGAACCAAATAACGCTCTAATGTAAACCGTTTCATATTACATTTCAAATCTGCCAGGAAATGCTCAATATTTATGAAGAGACGGCAATTTGACGCTTGAATCTTGTTTTTTCCACTTTTCTTCATCGGATTTGCGCCTTGTTTGCTGCGACTAAGGTTTACTTTTCAAGTACTTTCATGGCGTGATTTTCTATAATTTTATCGACCTGTGAATTTGTTAATGTTGAAGGCCTGTTTTTTCGGTATTTCCGTTCGTGAAGGTCTTTAAATGGCGCCAGTTATTAATTGCTCACCTTAAAGGAAAGACTTTGAAAGATTAATATGAAATTCCAGACGAAGCCGCGGGAAACATCTAGTACACATAAGTCTAAAACATCCAATATCCATTGTCATCGTTCAGATTAATATACATGGAAGTTTTACAAATTATTTAAACTTACTAAATACATCCTCTTTAATTCCCTCGGTTTGCGGGGCGTTTGGTTGCGGCTTCAGCGGTTCAAGCGAATCCCGATGCGGTTTCTTAGCTCTTAAACCGCCATAGAGGTCAGTTTGCTTACAATAATAAGGCTTTTAAATATTCTGATATGAAAATAGATTCATTGGAATAGCTTTCGATGAAATTACAATTTGTTAAATGGATTCTGTGAAATGTGCGCACTCGGACTTTTGTTTGTTAAACAGTAGGTATTCCGCTGTATTCTTCAAAACGCTTAGGGACCTACAATACTCAGTAAATTTTTCCTCTTTGTATACACCACCCGCTAATCAATAAAGAGATCCTTTACGCCTAGTAAAATGCACCTGTTTTATACTGATGTGTTATTACCAGGCATAGAGTTGGTTCTATAATGGTGTTTTGATGCCTCAGCAGGTTTCTGGTATTGAAATCGTAAATATCAGCTTTATACCATTAAAAACAATAAGGTTTTACAGAGATAAGTCTTATAGCACAGAAGCTGAGTCATCGCGTAATAAAACTTTATGATTGCGGCACTATTGACACTTACTATCTGGAACAGATAAAAATAACACAAAGTGTTTGGGTAACACTGCAGCTTTGTTGGATAAAATGTGTAAAAAAAAGAAGTGTTAAATACTTTTGAATTAATTCTTGAATGTATTCATTGTGTTAAGTCGTATTTGGGTAATATCAATTTACTATCGCATGTCAAAATTTTTTTTGCGATTTTAAGACGGTGCAAAGTTAGCAAGGCCTTTAAACCGCTTAGTCAATATCAATTATTTCTAAAAATATTCATAGGTACAAAGGCCTAAATATTACTAAAATACCGCGTGGCATTCTCTACCAGTCATCGAATGTGAGACGAGCTTCCAGAATTTCCTTGTGTATTTTGTGGTAGGTATTTCCCTCGAAAAATCCTCACCAGCGTCACGCATGCCGGTGACAATATTGTTAGAAGATAGCGTGATGTAATTTCGATATTAAGGAATATCGAAATTACATCAACGCTATCTTCTTCCCGATATTAATATCTTTGTAGGCAATAAACGACAATATTCAATATCGACATTTGACGATAACATTTCGTACAATATTTCTTTTAGTTATATACTAGCTTCTGCCCGCGACTTCGCCCGCGTGGAACTCGGTTATCGCGTTCCCGCGGGAACTATGCGTTTTTCCGGGATGAAAAGTAGCCTATGTCATTTCCCGGGACTCCCACTATCTCTGTGCCAAATTTCATCTCAATCGGTTCAGCGGTTGAAGCGTAAAGAGGTAACAGACAGACAGACAGAGTTACTTTCGCATTTGTAATATTATATGGATTTTTTGGAGGTCATTCATACCCGGTTTTATCCCTATGGAGACCCATTGAGGAGCCCCTCCGCTTTTAGGGGGGTGGATTGGATACGTTTCATACCTCTCCATAATGTGGGATTAAGACGCAACTGCTCACGTCGTTTTGTGACATTCGCAGTTCCCACATACACTCAACAGCAATGAAAGCGGGTCATTTTGTATGGAAAATCCTATACAAAGTGCCCCGTTTTCATTGCTGTTGAGTATATTAACCACTTCACGCTCAAATTGAGTAGTGCGTAATGAACTAATGATTTGTGTTGCATTGCCTTGTAAAATGGAATTTAGCGGATCTGTGCGATAGATAAATAGAAGATTTTTATTGGAATAAAATTTGATAAGGTTCACAGTAAATTTACACAAATCATTTTACGTTTTCCCGTATACCGATGGCATTATAATTCATCGAATTAATCAAGGTGTCTGCTAACATGAAGCAAGAAAATACAAAAATAGTAAAGTTAAAAAAATAACTGGCCCGCTCTACGTACAAACTTCTGTAGTGGAGTTTGGCCATTTTTTTTTCCGTTCAGTAGATATATTTTTTATGCAAACAAAATCTACCGATGAAGTTTTCCGCTGAAATTAGAACGAATTTTACTTTTTTTTGTGGGTCTACCCACATTCGTCAGTTGCGTTCTGCCGAAAACCTTACCCTGTCTATTCCTTTACACCGTGCTGGTTTTGTTTCTAATTCTTTCTCTCTTCGGGCGGCTCGTCTTTGGAACGATCTTCCTCTCAGGATTAGGCAAGCTCCGAGCCTGTTTGTATTCAAAAAGCATGTTCGTTTATTTCTATCGAATCAGAACTGAACACCTACTCTTTTATTACTTGTCGCTTTTTTCGTTTGTCATCATTCTTATTATATGTTGTATGTATGTGTGTTTATGTATTTACTTATATTTATGTATATTTATACTATATATTATGTGTGTAGTTTATTTATTTTTATTTAATTTGCTTCTATATGTTATATTTTTACAGTGTGGCTACTTGTAAGTAGCTTCTATTGCACCGCCACAACATTTTCCATTATGTCCACAGGTTTAACTGGTAGAGAATGCCTTATGGCATTAAGTTCACCTTTTGTATTCGTTTTACTAATGTGCAATAAAGTTTAAATAAATAAATAATTTTCTCCTTAATCTAAACTTTGCTAAGCCTTTTGCTTCTGTGGGAATCAATCAATCAATCAATATTTATTCAGTAACAATACAAATGATTGTGTTTGAAATAAAATATAAATTTAAAATTACAATTAAAATAATCATTAAGAACAAATCTTACACATTAACTATTTGAATACTAATTAAAATAACAATTCAATCTAACAATAACAATTCACAATGAAATAAAATGGAGTCATAAATAAAATAATCAATAAAAAAAACTATTTGTCAAAGATCTCGTCTATACTATAATAACACCCTTTCAATAAAAACTGTTTTAATTTGGAAGAAAAGACAACATGGTCTGTTATGACCTTTAAATCCAAGGGAAGTTTATTAAAGATTTCAATTGCCTGAGTTCTAGCACAGTGCTGCGCAGCCTTTAACTTGGGGCAAAAAGTACTTTTAACATTTTTCGTCCGCGTTTGTAGACGTAGCTCCTGTGCTTTTTCAGATTCAAAGTCTGGCAACTTTTTTATAAATTCCGTGAGCAAAACAAGGACATATAGGCAGGGAACTGTCAAAATGCTCAGATTTATAAAATGTTCCCTACAGGAGACCCACTGAGGAAGGCGCATAATGGACCTTATTGCTCTTTTTTGGGCAACAAATGCTTTGTGTATATTATACATGTAGCTATTTCCCCAAAACATAATGCTATATCGCAACCTAGATTCGACAAGCGCATAGTACACTAATTTTAGTTGTTCAATGTTTAAATCATCTCTAAGGCTCCTCAATGCATAACAGGCTGAAAAAATTGAATTTTGGATGGTATCTAGTTCCTGTTTCCAGTTTAATTTAGAATCAATTTTAACCCCAAGAAACTTAACACTATCAACTTCGTCAATTTTTTCTCCACTAAAGGTTATATTGAGTGTCGGTTTTTTTGGAGTTGTATCTAAATAATATAATTTGAGTTTTTGTTGCATTTAGTCTTAAATTATTGGCGACGAACCAGTTTTGAAAAGCAATCAATGCTATTTCCATTCGTTCTACAAGTTCAGATTTATTGGTTGCAGAGATAACAGCGCTAGTGTCATCAGCAAATAGAGTCAAGTGGCAATTTGACACAGTTTTATACATATAGCTACACAAATCATTTATAAACAAAATAAAAAGTATGGGACCCAAGATAGATCCCTGTGGAACCCCTCTTTTAACTTTAGCTACTTGGGATCTAACAGATGTCTCATTATTATTTTCAGACTTCTTTATCTGCACAAATTGCGTCCTGTCCTCGAGGTAATTTTGTAGAAGACGAAAAGCTTTCCCTCTGATGCCATAGAAATGTAGTTTTTCTAAAAGCAACTCGTGGTCTACGGTATCAAACGCGGAGCTGAGGCCCAGAAATAGGCCTGCTACTCTGTTTTTATTATGAAGCTGGTACACAACATCATCCACCAATGAATCTATAGCGTCCAATGTTCCTATGTTTTTTTGAAATCCAAATTGTCTTCGATTTATGATAGAATTCCGAAGCGAGACTAAAATTTCTTTCATTAACCTTTAAAAAGTAAGCTAACTATACTGGAAACTATTAATAAGTTTCAATCTAGATATTTAGGATACCGAATGTCCGGGGTACTTATAACTGTTTTTAATTTGAAGATCGATTTAAACAATTTCACTTACATGAGAAACATTACAGGTTTGTTTAAAGTTGGATGCAATTCCAGTCCAATATAGGCTGGACTAAAGTTAGTTTTAAAAGTAAATATTTCATGAAAAACAATTCAAGCATAATTTCTATACAATTAAAGTTTTAAGTAAAATAATATAAATTAAAATTCAATGGATAATAGTTGTGTAATTCGACCCATAAATCTAGGGAAGACCTTCATTTAGCTGGACATCATGCTATTAAAGATGCTCAAATTTAGTTGTTTAAGGTTTGTAAAATATCTAAATAAAAATTCAAATAATAATATGGAGTCATACCTCACACACTAAACACAAGCCTCAAACTGCTAGACATCCATCCTCTCACATACATCACGTTGCAGAAAGCGGTCATACTCAACGCATGCAGGATTGTCAGGAAATTCCTGTCTATGGATTCATCGTCAGCTTTCGTGCTTGGCTAAGGCCCGCACGAAAGTGTAGAACTGACCCCCTTTTAGGGAGAAACAAAAAGTTAAAAAGCATAATAATAATAATACGTAGCATGTCATGGTGGTAATGAAGATAAGGGAAGCATACTCGTACTTTTACAAAGTTTCAATACGTTTAAGATTTGAGCTCAAATCTGTTATTGCTTGAATTTGGACGCATGTTTTAACTTCTCGTCGCATTTAGGTAAAGTTTTTGAACCTCCGAAATTACTCGGACGTCACGCACAAATTAATCGCGAAAAATCCATACAGCGCAAACGATCTAACTTACAAAAGTTATCGGCGACATAACAAGCTGACGAATCAGGAGCGCGGACGCGGGGTCATCAAATTAGAATTAAATCCTGCGCGCTGATTGGTCGGCTCCGTCGCGCCTGCGCGCCCCGCCGATCGATAGCTTACGTAAGCCGTGACGTCTTTGGAGCTTTGTCGAAGTTACGATAGGTCTGGTTTTTTTTACTTAGAACTTTAAAAAAATGATATCAGTCTAAGAAAAAATAATTGATTAAGGTTTTCATTAATCTGTTTTTAAACTTTAAAGCTTTAAGGGATTTAAAGTAAACACGTGTTGACTGGCAGTGAAGAAATTTGCCCTCAACTCTATGAATATAATAAGCCTATCTGCTTTTTGAACAAGCAGTCCAATCAAATTTCAAAATAGGGTAGGTATAATATTTTGCTGTAAAAATCATAATACATAAATCAAAATTTCTATTTATTTACCTAATGGGTAGATTTATTATAATACTCAATGAAAAGAATGAGCTAAAAAAAATTTGCGGGTTTATTTTTCGGAACTCGTTAGTGGGGTAGCTCGGCATCGTACGATCGACTTACAACGCGTCATAAAACAGCTCAAAATGTTTTAATATTAGGTACGTAAATTTCATAAAATGGGATTTCATAAATTAAAACGGACACAAGAATTTTGACAGTTCAAGATATGCATTTAATTGTCAATTTTTTATGCTTTTTCGCTATTATAGTAACCCGAAATTAATATATCGTCAACAAATATATTTCCTAATATCGAATTTCAGTCATTGGTGAGCTAATATTCATATCGCATAGGTACCTACGTGTATTGCTTCCCGCTCAAGCGCGCTCGTCGACGATCAGAGATCAACCTTTGATGTGTTGTCTCCCTCGTTTAACGCTTCTCGCTTCCACTGTCAATGTCATTTTCCCACGGTTTAATACCGATATCCTATATCGAAGCCTATACTGAATGGTTCATGGAAACGAATGATGCATAACCGTGCCAATACGAGTACATATTTTTTACACCGCCGGTAGGTTGCCGTCTTAGCATCATCTGAGTGATTTCTAAAGTAAATAATAGACATTTTGGATCAGTTGGGCGGTCGCTATAAAACACTTCTATGATTTATGTCCATAACTGCTACAAAAATTATGAGCGTAGATTTATTTGGTATCTCGTTGGCAGTTTTTAAGAATAAAGTTAGGTCTTTAATAAAAACACTTTAATTTAATAAGACAGTAAACTCCATAAGTATCATATCATTGTATAATATCTTGGAAATACTTTTTGTGGCAAAATAGTCTATGTAAATTAGTCTCACCAATAGTGCACACTTTTTCTGTATAGTTGTAATACTACATTTATGAAACTATAGGTCTATCATAATTGATGTACAGGTAAATTGCTTAAAATAATATCGTTTTGTAAGACTGTTTGTTTCTTAATAAATAAAAAAAAAAATAAAAAAAAAAAAACGATTTTCGGGTGTTTTTGTGTTTTATTTATATTAAGATAGTATTGTATGCCGTGGTGGCCTAGTGGTTCGACCTACCGCCTCTCATGCCGAGGGTCGGGGGTTCGATCCCGGCTCGCACCTCTAACTTTACTTATGTGCGAAATTCAATTTGAATTTACCACTGAGCTTTTCGGTGAAGGAAAACATCGTGAGGAAACCTGCACGCATCTGCGAAGTATTTCAAAGATGTGTGTGAAGTCCCCAATCCGCACTGGGCCCGCGTGGGGACTATAGCCCAAACCCTCTCGTGATGAGAGGAGGCCTGTGTCCAGCAGTGGGACGCAAATAGGCTGTAGTAGTAGTAGTAGTAGAAGATAGTAGGTAGGTAGATTGTAGTAGGGTGTTGGTGCTAGCTCGCGTAGATGCTGTAGGCACGGAGATCAGCAGTGGAACTTGAAGACACGGAGACTCGCTGGGCATCAGGATGATGTCTAGCTCATTAAGAAATCTATATCACGCAGACTGGCTCTAATACTGCCCTATCACTTTCCTAATTAATTAATAAATAGACTTTCTTGAAATTAATGTTATATATTCCGAGATCATTACTTTACAAGAGCTATCAAAAGACTAAACAAATTGAACTAAACAATTCTACGCTTTAAAAGGATCCGGTCACCTACGGCCACTTCCTTCTACGGCCATCGTGGAAATTCTTACATCGGCCATATCCCTGTTCAGTCTTTTCCTATTACGGCCATTTCCCCAAAGGACCACAATACAGATTCCTACTAAGGCCATTTCCCCGAAAGACCACTGTGCAAATTCCTAGTTCAGCCGATTCCCCGAAAGACCATAAGACGGAGAGCCGGAGCCGAATTAGCGTATCGCCGGTCAGTTTCCTAATTCGTCAATTTTGCTGATTCAACAGTTTACCTTCTGGTCATTTTCGCTAGTGGGTCATTTTCCTAAACCTTCAGTTTACTCTTTCGCCAGTTTTGCTAGGCTTCAGTTTCTTAAATTTACTAGTTTCCTTATGTGCTAATTTAATTATTCGTCAGTTTGGTCAAATGGTCATTTCCCCTAGATAATCGGTTTCTATATTCGCCAGTTTCACTAGTTGCCAGGGTCTTATAGTCATATATGTAAAATGTAATATAATAGGTCAAAAGTGTGAAGTAGGTTAGGTTCGTTAGTTATCTACATATGCCCGAAGGGCAAACTACTAAGAAATAGGGGCCCCGCGTAGCGGGGACCCGTCGACCCAGTCACATTCCTATTTTATATCGGCATTTTTATACTTAGTTAATAATGTATCTTGTTTGAGGATGTGACCACAACAGGAAAAGGTCGTTTGAGGAAGTGGTCATAAGAGGAAAAGGCCTTTAGCGGATTGTGGCCTTTCGGGGAATATTGTTTCTAAGTGGCCATTAAAGGAAGTGGCCCATTGGGGAAGTGGCCGTTCATAATACTTGGCCTTATAAGGAATGTGGCCGTAAGTGACCAGATCCCTTTAAAATACCTATTTTCGAAAGATAATGTGTCAACTCACCGATTATACACGGCCAGTCTCCACAGTATAAAGAAGCCAATCAGATTAAGCTTCTGCTCTCGACCTCGTCGGCGAAACTATGCATTTTTCCGAGATAAAGGTAGCCTTTTAATCCTCCCCGGAACTTGAAGTATGCATACCATACCAAATTTCATCTAAATCGATCTATATAAGCGTCAAGAGGTATTTAGATAGGCTGATAGAGTTACTTTTGCATTTATAATATTAGTTTGAATAATAAGTGGTTAAGCTGTAAAGTAAGTTTCTGCGAAGCCAAGAAAGCCGCTTGAGTCAGCGAATCGATGTTTGAGAGCGGCTTACAAGGAATATTCAAATCTACCCTTAAGTTTACGCTTAACCGCTCGCCCACGACTCTGCCTAGCCGTTAGGACAAACGCAGGCGCGAGGCGAGTTTCATGGTTTTCACACTTCGAGGCATCTCTCAAAGTCATCAAACGGATGTTAATCGAATCAAATACAAATTAATATCACTACATCCTACTAATATTACAAACGCTAAAGTTTGTAAGTATGGATGGATGTTTGTTACTATTTCACGTAAAAACTACTGAATGGATTTTAATGAAACTTTACAATAATATAGCTTATACATCAGAATAACACATAGGCTACAATTCATAAAGATACTAGCTTCTTCCCGCGACTTCGCCCGCGTGGAATTTGGTTATAGCGCTCCCGCGGGAACTATGCGTTTTTCCGGGATTAAAAGCATACCAAATTTCATCGCAATCGGTCCAGCGGTCGAAGCGTGAAGAGGTAACAGACAGACAGACAGACAGAGTTACTTTCGCATTTATAATATTAGTATGGATTGTGTATATAAGCTACTCGAAATACTAATCCTGCGCAGACGGAAGTCGCGGGCACCAGCTAGTATAGTATAAAACAAAGGCTCCGCTGTCTGTCTGTCCCTATGTATGCTTAGATCTTTAAAACGACGCAACGGATTTTGATACGTTTTTTTAATAGATAGAGTGGTTCTTGAGGAAGGTTTAAGTAGGTATATCATTTGTTATAGTTTTCTGTTAATTAGATGATGATATGAAATGATAGTTCAATATGGCGGAGAATATTCAAGTCAGTAGTAGTCAGACGTAGGTACATTGCTGGTTTCGAGAAAGTCTATCACTGACTAAACCGAAATTTATCCCGGAAAAACGGTTAGTCCCCGCGGGAACGCTATAACCGAATTCCACGCGGACGAAGTCGCCGGCAGAAGCTAGTTAAATGATATTCAGATAAATGCACTTCACAGCAATAAATCTGCCAAGATCGAAGAACAAGTCATTGGTGTGACATGGTAGTGAGTAGATGTAAGAGTCTGCTTAGGATTTCTCGTAATAGGGATGACGACAACTTTTTTTCCTTAGTATATCAGGAAGATTATTGAAAAGTATTAGACACGTATTTTTTTCTTTATTCACGTAATCAAACTTATACGGAGATATATTGAGTTGAAATGTCGCGTGACGTCACGGTTAGGTACGATTTATGCCTAACGGTGACGTAGTTAGCTCCCACTCTCCAACTTTAATGCGTTTTAACTTAGTCATTCTTTGTTAATTTGATAAAACAAAAATACGTGTCTAATATTTTTTTATTACCTGACTGACGGACTAATTAGAATTTCGATTTCTTCACCCTGTCGTCATCCCTATTGCTTACATTTTGATTAGTGCAAATTCATTTTACGCAATACTCAAACTTTTCTGCACAGTTGACTGCAAATAGATGTAAAGATGCAATAAAAAATGTATTGCAACTTCCGAAGGGAGTAACTGCCGAGGGTTGTCAACCGAAGGTCATTTTTCATGTACCCTTTCCGGTAACTATCCGTACCCTGTCGGCCCTACATTTATTGTCGGTTTCGGTGTTATGTTTAAGAGCCCTTAGACTTCGGAAAATATATTCTTGATACGTACCTACCTACCTAAGACCATCTACTTCTAGTGATGATGATGTAAAATCTAAGTTGTAAGTAAGATACAACTAAAAGGCTGTCTACCAAATCTTTGTTGGCTTGAATTGACTTCATTACCGATATAAAACTTTTGAAATAGGTATGTTGATGATCCCCTTTCGAATCTAGTTTTGGCCAAATTCAAATTCAATCATTTATTCAGCAAATTGACCACATTGGGGCACTTTTACACGTCAGAAACTGAATTTACCAGCGCTTCCTAGACCCATTGCTTGAGAAGAAGCGCCGCAACAAACTCAAGCAGAAAGCCTTTTTTTCAAAATTTCCACATTGTTACAAAATTTACATTTACATTACATGTCACACACAAAATCTTGTACCTAACATAAACTACAAAACATATCTCCTACGATAATACATAAAATCACCACTTCTTTCCATTTGCTACGACTCTTACATACTTCTCTCACTTCTTCAACTTTCATCCCGATCCGCAAACGCTCGTCGGCTTACAGTACTTTTGATCTGGCCTTTAATCAGATTCTCCTGAATTTGGTCCAAGAACATTCGCCTCGGTCTTCCTCTTCCATCACCTCCATTCACACTAGCCATATAAATACATTTTGTCGGTCTTCTCTCATTAATTATTTCCAGATGACCCTACGATACTATCCTACCACGGAATATTTAATAGTACTACATACAGAATGGCCACGGAATCACACGCCTGATTCTAGCCGGCGCGCAACTCGCGCCCAACTCGCCCTTACCGTATTTGTTTCGTCTGGAGATGGAGAGTGTATTGTCCCCGAGGGAACCAAGGAAACTCCAGTTCTTCACGAGGACTTTAATACAACCAAAATACAACTGACATAAAAAACAAACATCTCTATCAAACATCACTTTTAAAAAGTATTTCATAATAAAACCTATTCTATGGCCATCATTGCCGACAATCGACATGTATCATTGGTCCGCGTACTGGTACAGATCTTCTACTATCTAAAGTCCTTCAATTCACGCTTATTTTTTTTTATTATTATTTAAAAAGCACCACCAACACTCTCAACGCATAGTTGATGACTGTCTCAGCACGCACACATGTGTTGAGAGTGTTGGTTGTGCTTTTTGAATACATTGTCGCGTTTTGAAATGTGAAGGCGCGGACTTCAGATAGTAGAAGATCTCTACACACGTTTACAAGTGTACAGACGTCCTCGCACGCACACAGACGTCCTCGCACGCACATTGACACTTCATTTGAATTGTGTTCGAAATCGTGCTTTTATAGGCCGTGTCCGCCGTGTGCTCCTACGATAATATAGCTTGTTTTTGTCGAATGTGGCAGCCTTCTAGAGCTGTCAGTCTAATTCCGGCCTCACTAAACGTCGGCAGCGCAAACACCTTAAACTAGAGCGCGCCTCTCGAGCCGCGACGGGATAAGTTCTCTGGTAGGGTTGAAAATACCCGGAAATTCCCGTTTTTAGGGTTCCGTAGCCTACTCCAACAGGAAACATGCATGTTCAGTACAGTTCAACAGTAAGTTCCGTAGCCAAGTGGCATAAAAACGGAACTCTCATACTTATAAAATAGTTCATATCAAAAAAATTACATGTAAGAAAACGAAACTGCTATGATTTTCTATTCTAGTTCAGCATAACTACTAAGAGTATAACAGTTATAACTGGCCCGGGCGGTCCCATACGGTCCATTTAGTTCGTTTTACAACCCCAAGTGCTGTACATGTAGATTAAATTATTTTATTATTTAAGTATAGCTTTTGTTATATACCTTAACGAACTCCAGGAAATTGCACATGCCACGTCTTACTCGCCTGACTGCTAATATAAGATACTTACTTGCCTGACAGTGGGATCGGTTTATTTCTTTGCCTTCAAATAAAAGGTATTTTATTTGTGTCTTGTAAAAAGTCCTTTTTCATCTTTGATACTTCAAGAAAGCGATGCTTTGTGCGTTGAGCTGCGTTCAAACGCTTAGTCTGCTGTATTGTATCGAGTGCCGCGTTTCAAAAGGAAAGAAGCGATATAATGACAATTTTCTCAAATAACATTCGATGCTTTTATATTCATTAAATGAAGGTTAATTTTAAATCAGTGTGAAAAGAGATCGTTACACGCCGGCTTATTACGAAGTGTCAAGCTGGTTATTAGAATAAAAGGTTAGATTATTTTAAAATTCTCTATTACAAATCTCTCATAAGACAAGGAAACTTAACTACTAAACCTAACCCGAAAATATACCGTTTCCATTACATGCATATTAATCTCAACTGACGTAATAATAATAAATAATACAACGGTAAAATTTTAGGTACTTTTAATGTAATTTTATTAATATTACAATAACATTTGATATTGTTGGTTTCAGGTAAGTTAATATCGTATTCTCGATATGGAGTGAAGCGCCGAAACATTTTAGTATGTTAATTAATTCAGGTAAGTCTGTTTTATTTTATCGCTTATATTAAGGTGAATCGTCACGGCTGAACCCCATACAAAAAACTGGTCACGTAATCTTCGACTACGACTGCTTTTAGTTTCTTTTATCGTTCTAATAAAATAATAAATTATTTCCCGAGCGCGCATAGATCAAAAACACCGCAAAAAATCAAAGAATAAAATAATTATAAGCATTTCAAAACCAATAAAATTTCGGTCGAACCAAGCTTGTGTGAGAGAACGTTTACACTGTAAGCATCAGGCCAATATGGCGTCGTGGTCTATGAACAGCTGATCTGCTAGTGCTAGTGTCCGTCCGATTCCTATTAATTTCCAGAATGCTCACAAGATGGCGTTAACCCGCCGTTACATAGTGGATCGCGTAAATCGCGTTTTATGAGTTGGAAAATCATTGAACGAAATAGGTAAGTAAGTACCTATACAAGTATTTTGTTGTTTATAATGATCAGATATAAAAAATGTAATGAGCGGTGACATGTCAGAAGACTGCTAGAAGAAATAAATCATACCTATCTCTTATAAGTATTTTATTCATTTATGTAAGAAATAAAAATAGCTACTTATAATAAGAAGTAGGTAGAGATCTTCTACTATCTAAAGTCCCACGCCTTCACATCTCAAAACGCTTCAATTTTTTTATTATTATTTAAAAAGCACCACCAACACGCTCAACGCATAGTTGATGGCTGTCTCAGCACATGTGTTGAGAGTGTTGGTGGTATATTGAAGCGTTTTGAAACGTGATGGCGCGGGACTTTAGATAGTGAAGATCTCTACCTGGCCTGGGCGATCGAGCTCTGCTTAGGACATTTTATCTCTTATATAGTACCTATAGATAGTACCTATATATAAAATTCTCGTGCCACAGTGTTTGTAACCAAACTCCTCCGAAAGGGCACGACCGATTCTTATGAAATTTGGTGTGTATGTTCAGTAGGGCTGAGAATAGGACGTAAGCTATTTTTCATAGCCACCCAAAAAGAAAACTATGGCGGTACGAAGTCCGCTGG
>OZ020291.1:612312-752722 GCA_963971205.1 Aethes cnicana | reverse complement strand
AAGAAGATTAAAAAGTTACACACTCGATAGGCAATTGGCTATGGGTGAAAAATGACAATGTGCTCGATTATTTTTTTATGGATAGGAATAACCTTCCGTATCAAGAGAAAAAAATCTCAGAATTTTCCGTGCCGTAGATTTCGCAAAAAAATCAATAATGTCAAATAGTGTCAACACTTTTTTTCAAGACGTAGTGCTGCATACTTGGACCAAGGAAACACCTTTATTTCAATCGTCATAACGCAAAACCAATTTAATTAACGCAGAATCTACGGCACGGAAAATTCTGAGATTTTTTTCTCTTGATAAGGAAGGTTATTCCTATCCTTAAAAAAAAACGAGCACATTGTCATTTTTCACCCATAGCCAATTACTCGATTTATTATTCGATTGTTTTCATGCAAATCCAATATTAAAACTACAGACAAATTTCATCGGACTCGATCCTAGTACCTAGATGAAGAATATAAAATCATGAATTGATTTTTCACCATTTCATATACAATAAAATCACTATCGCATAGCAAGCAGCTGTCATAAACCATCGCCCTAAAGAGAAAGTCCACATTTCCGCGTAAATATTGAAAGGACCTATTCATTCGCGGCCAGCTGACCTCACTATCGCCCAACAGTTTCAATAACAGTTATCAGACGACCCGCTATATCGCTCCCACCTGTCCGCTCGCACCGACCCTCCAACTATAGCCTTACTTTTGTCCCTTAAGTCGCCCTAGTCGAGTACAGAATATGGCAAAATTTTATACGTTCCGGAACCTACTTTTTCCCACATCCTGGCTGAATGTCGAGAAAAGCTACTAAAGCCCCGGCGGTCACCTTGGCAGCCTGGAAGGATGTCAGCCCGGTTTTTACCTCTGTGTGTCGCAAAGCAGTCGCGCTGTATTCCGAGTTCTCACATTAAAGATCAGATTCTAGGAATCACTTCAAGTCCGGCAACGCATTGTGACTTCTCTGGTGTCGCAAGTGTCATTTGTCAATTTAAAAAAAACTATCCGTCGTGAACAAATACTATCTACCTACTCTTCACCCCTTTCATTAACACAACAGAGCGTTGCAGTTGCCCTTATCAACTGCCAACAATCGGTAATGTGCTTTAAACACAACGGGCCCTCGCTGTCAACGCAAATCGTACCAGAAACCAAATTATAACCACATTAGCCGGTGTGGGAGCCCAGTGTTACTCGTTCAGTCGGCTTTGCTGGAAATGTTTTGGTAAAATAACAAAGGAATTTATTATTAACTCCTCCTTCGTGGAAGCAGAGGCTTGCAAATAAATGATTTCATTCAATTTGGGTGAAATGTGAAGATGCCGCGAATTTCAGGGAGCTAATAGGGGCTTTACGATACGGGAGTAAGGCAAGAGGAGTGTTGTAGTCAGGTGACGTCACGTCGCCATAACTTTTTTAATAAATCTTATGTTTCGTGCTTCCATCAGTTAGTCTTTGAATTGTATAAATAAATGAATTCGGACATTATGACAATACAATACTTGACCTTCAATATAGCTTTAACCCGATACGAGAAATTTGATCATTCCATTTTAAAGTACCTATTAGTACTAATTTCAGCAAAAGTAAGTATTTTCTCTCTAAAATCAACTCTCCTAAAAGTCTAGAACCCCACTAAGTGCGAGTATTTAATGGTAACTTCGTAAGTAGCTACACAAGTTACACAGGAAGCTTTCTCTGTCTCTGTTTTTAATGTAGCCATTGTTAAGTTTTCTCTAAAGGTGCTATAATTCCATGTATTACATCACCTAGATTGGGCTCAATAACGATAGCTTGCTAATTTTCAATTAAGCCACGGATTCCCGAGCGAATTAAAATAGAGGCAATAAGTGATAATTCTCCCTCGTGTCCGCCGCGTGGCCTCCCTACGCGGCAAATAAATCAGAGCAAATTGTCGCGTGCGATAGGCGCCATTACACACGCATCAGCATCGCCCGCAATGACCGCCGGCGCCCGCGTGGTTTCCATTGCCGCTTTTCATCGTAGTATCTAATACGGCTTGGATTGTAGTAACCAGTGAACTGTGCCACGAGCAAGTGATCACCGCTAATGAAGCCCAGTAACGATATATTCGTGATAATGAATTGTCGTTTGCGTATCGACACAATAACAATGTGTTTAGGGCTCGGAACGATCGCGCTCTAATTTGATAGCATCGGAAAATGATATGTATAGAAGGAAGTTTCGTTCGACGCACTTACATTCGTTGTTTGATGTTTTTTTTACAGAATCAATGGAAAAAGCAAGGTAGTATTTCAATACAAGTGGCTTGTACTAAAGTGTCAACAAGGGAAACGATTGGCGCCCAACGTGGGGCCAAGTATTGAACCATTTAACTGACAAAAGGTTCGCAGCATACCTACTAAGTATGAGTTTATACACGAAGCAAACGTAGTTTTATGGAATTATTGCGAAGATATTGCAAAAGTTTTCTATACTTTTAAAGTTCCTTAATAAATCAAATAATCACGGTATACTAAAGCACAATAACAAAAAATACAGATAGGTATGTCAAACAAATCTCTTCAACAATATCTGCAAATGAGGGATTTATTTATTTCAATAAATGTTCTTTGAACTCAAGCCATCTTATATCGTCAGGAATGTTATTATTATTCTTATGATTTCTTCAAAGCTATAGTATAAATCACATCGATATTAACGACAATCGTTTATTTACATTTGAAACTCTAATATGCTCCTGTGATTTATCGTCAGTCGCTGTCACGGATAATTGCGCCATAAGCTGGTTAAAATTCAATACGACATCGGAAATATCTGCCCCAGCCCTCCACTACAGCCGGCGAGCCCCGGCCGCCGCGCCGCTCATTAAATGCCGTTTAGCGCCGTATCGCCATCATCGGCCTAATCACGGCGGCCGATACTATTTACCTCGGAAACGAAACGATTTATAACGTGTTAATGAGTTACTTACTATGGAACTGTCATATATCCGGGAAGCGATACGCGATCAGCGGCAGGACAATTAATAGATAGAAACGATTTACACTATTTTTACCATATGGTTACAATACAAAGTAATTATTATGTTACAATCACCGGTTTGTTTGTCGCTTTTTATTCGAAGAAAATGGTTATTTAATGTGAATATCCCGCACGCTATTTAGAAATAAGGAACTAAACAATTTTTGTCACTTTAAAAATACGTTTTTATTCTAGCTTTTAATAATACACACGAATTGCATTGTTAATCTATACATACTCGTATTTCAAGTCTGAGATGTGAACTTTTAACTTGAAATGAATTGATTTTTAATAATAAAATATTATTTTCCATTGTAAGTCTAGTTGATAAAATGTAAAATATATTTAAATTGACATTCTTTCGATGCTTAAGTACGCTGTACTTACCTACTATCTTCACATTTTCATTCACATGCAGTGGACATTGAGCGTCTTCTTCTATGCTAGTTTAATTACCAGTTTCATATCACATTTTTGCATGGATCATTTAATATGCTATATACCGGTGATATTGTCCTTGTCATGTAGTAAACTAAACGTACAGTTTGTATAGTTACTGAAACGACGTAGCACTGCAATCATCAGGGGCACCTTGTATAAGTTCCAACTTAATACATTCAACCGCAATAAAATCGGGTCAATGTATAGAATTTTCCACACAAAGTGACCCGATTTCATTGCGGTTGAGTGTATTATTTAGATTGTGCTTAAAAGTACCTGTTACGGCCCCTGTTCTGGATTAGGTCGTTACTAGTGCAAATGGGTCAGAGGGTAGGACTCGAGTGGACGCTCGAGTTGGGCACGCGGCGAGGCGAGTCGAGACGGTAAGTACTATAATGTTAAACTCATGCCATCGACGCGTCGCGGGTACACGCCGCCCGCGCCCGCCGCCGAGCGTCCACTCGGCTCGCGCCCGAGCCCTGGTAGAAGCGAGGGCGTGTGAGATCGTATAAAGCCGGCCACATACAGTCGGAATTCCGATTCAGAGGCCGTGGCCGGCCGGCGAGCAAACAGAGTGGAGTAGAGTAGAGTAGGCGGGGCGCGGACTAACCGTGGTCGTGCGGCAGGAAGGGCGCGTGCTCGCGGCCGAGCGCCTTCTCGCGCTTGCGCCACTTGGCGCGCCGGTTCTGGAACCACACCTGCAACAAACACGATTTCTGATGTTGTGGGAGGACCCGGCGCTGGCTCCCTCCGCTAAAGGCGGGTCCACATTTGTGACAAACCGCCGAACCGAACACTGTGACGTCGCCGCGGACTTGTTACGTATAGTGTGGACGGGTGAAAGTTTGCATCGGATCGGACGCTGGTGGTAGCTCCGTGACCGTGACAAAGCCCGATGTCTGTAACGATAGTGTGGACGGCATTTGTTACGCGTACAAATGTCCTCTACAACCGATGAATGCCATTTTGAAACTTCAACCAAGGCAGTCATGTCGTTTCCAGAAGAATTAACCGAAATGTATTAGAATATTGCTCTTGCAAGTGCATCATTTGTTTTACTTTGTGCTTTAAAAAAAAATAGGACGGTGAAAAAAAGGAGATGGTGGCAAAGTGAACTTTTTAGAAATCGTAATATTTATGGTGGAAATTCGTTACTGAGAGATTCTTACTTCGAAGTAACCTCGTATTAATACTTAAATTAAATATCTATCAACACAAATTGCCACTCAACTACCTTCAATGTATTGTTGCAATGATTTCGCGGGTACGTGCGAGGGGCGGGGGAGCGGGTGTTGTCTTGTCAAGACGACCGTGCATTCGCCCGATCCATCAATCCCGTGTAGGTACCAGCCTGATGACACGCGTGCTTGTACGCGTGACAAAAATCGCAGTGTGGACCTCTCCCGCACACCGAGACAGTACCGAACATCCTTTGAAAAAGACCGACTTTGGATGGATCGGCCCGTACCCCGTGTCATTTGACCGTAACAAAACCAAAACATCGTCCACATTTATCACAACCACATTGTGGGAGTACGTACAATGTTTGGCTGTATGGATATTTTGTTTGGAGATTTGAACGGATAACTGATCGTAACATTTGTTCGTGTAACAAATTCCGTCCACACTATCGGTACAAACTCCCGAGTCTGTCACGGCCACGGTGTTCGGTTCGGCGGTTTGTCACAAATGTGGACCCGCCTTAACCTGCCGCCCGATAGCAGTGCACACACAGCCGGTGAAAGTAGTGGCACAGAGGCATTGCATATGTCGGGCCTCAGGGTAGGCAACGCATTCGAGATCTTGTGGTTTCTTAATAAGAAATCATAAAGGCGGGTCCACATTTGTGACAAACCGCCGAACCGAACACTGTGACGTCGCCGCGGACTTGTTACGTATAGTGTGGACGGGTGAAAGTTTGCATCGGATCGGACGCTGGTGGTAGCTCCGTGACCGTGACAAAGCCCGATGTCTGTAACGATAGTGTGGACGGCATTTGTTACGCGTACAAATGTCCTCTACAACCGATGAATGCCATTTTGAAACTTCAACCAAGGCAGTCATGTCGTTTCCAGAAGAATTAACCGAAATGTATTAGAATATTGCTCTTGCAAGTGCATCATTTGTTTTACTTTGTGCTTTAAAAAAAAATAGGACGGTGAAAAAAAGGAGATGGTGGCAAAGTGAACTTTTTAGAAATCGTAATATTTATGGTGGAAATTCGTTACTGAGAGATTCTTACTTCGAAGTAACCTCGTATTAATACTTAAATTAAATATCTATCAACACAAATTGCCACTCAACTACCTTCAATGTATTGTTGCAATGATTTCGCGGGTACGTGCGAGGGGCGGGGGAGCGGGTGTTGTCTTGTCAAGACGACCGTGCATTCGCCCGATCCATCAATCCCGTGTAGGTACCAGCCTGATGACACGCGTGCTTGTACGCGTGACAAAAATCGCAGTGTGGACCTCTCCCGCACACCGAGACAGTACCGAACATCCTTTGAAAAAGACCGACTTTGGATGGATCGGCCCGTACCCCGTGTCATTTGACCGTAACAAAACCAAAACATCGTCCACATTTATCACAACCACATTGTGGGAGTACGTACAATGTTTGGCTGTATGGATATTTTGTTTGGAGATTTGAACGGATAACTGATCGTAACATTTGTTCGTGTAACAAATTCCGTCCACACTATCGGTACAAACTCCCGAGTCTGTCACGGCCACGGTGTTCGGTTCGGCGGTTTGTCACAAATGTGGACCCGCCTTAAGATTTCTATATCCATGGGCCGCAGTGACCTGTGTGCTCGTTCGCCGTCATCATACTACATACAAAGAACACGCCTGTCACTACACGGACCTCAAACCAGCGACACCATTGCAGCCCTCTAGTCTAACGAGAAATCAGCGCTGGCGTTAACGTATACCTACCTACAGTACATTCACGGACTTTCATTGATGACGCGCAGTTGCACATAATATGGAATGAAAACTTTAGCCTTTTATCTACACCTGCTACCACGAATTTGGGGAGGTATAAGTGGCTTCAAAATTAAATTACGTGACGGTACGGTTCTTTGTTTTTTTTTCTTGTTTCTGCATTACGCCATATGTTTGTAGTGAATGAAGAAGTAAATCAATGTAAATCACTTTTAACAATGATTACAATAGAGAAAAATAAGCCTCCCTCCCCCCCTTTGCCGTACAAACCAATTCTTTCTGGAAGCCTACTAAGAGGCGTAACTCAAAGAGGTCATTCGAGAACGACTTGTTGACCCATTGTAATTAATGTCGACTAGCAGTGTGCCCCGCCCACTAGCCATTTTCAGAGAATTTCCCGCAATGCTCTAAATTATGTCAAACTAACTCAGTGAAACTGTTTGTGTCTCATTACCATGAAACAAAGAATATTGTATCGGTCTTATGGTTGGAACGTGGCATTTCGTTCAAGAACCCGTCGTCCGTGCTCGGAGCCCAGCCGCGGCCGCAACACTAATCAATTCGCAAAACGAGCGCCAAGTCCTGAATCGAGCAATCTGCATCGCGGACAAAGCTCCACTTTTTAATTCTTTTATTGTGTAACCGGCGGCAATTGCCCCGCGCCCGCACAATGGGCCCGTAATGAAAAGCAATTACGCATACGTGCTTCCGGCACCGCCCGCCAGAACCCGACTTTAAAACGCCCGTGCAAGGTGCAGTTTGCTTTGGAAGCCAGGAGAATAGAAACAAATTGAGCTAGCGGAGGCATGCCCTAATAAAAGACATTGTGAAGGTGTAATTTCATAAGTCGCGTCATCGGGCTAATCGCCGCGGAGCGCTCATTTTCCGAATGCACCCGCTCTGTTGTATTTCGCTGCAATTTGCTTAATTGAGCTATGAAAGTGTTACGTGCAATTAAATACAGTTTCTGTTCTTCGCAATGGAACATAATAGTTCCCTATTTCCTTATTTTGCACTTCTCATCATTTTATGAATGACTGTTATAGGTACTGTTGGTTCATAGTAATCATGTCTTCATGGTTATCTTTGCACTGACTAACCATTTTATGTATTCAGCCCGATGAAAAATGTCGCGGTAGAACTGGGTACCATTTTGAATTCTGTCAGTATCTAATCGTTTTGTTCATTTATATCTGACGAGTTATCCGCTCGCTATAGTGTAAATATAATATTGTAAAAAAATGTGACCTGTTGTGACTTATCAATATCGGGGGCTCTACTCGTTTTAATTTGTTTCGGCGAGAGCGCGCCAAACAAAAGGTTCGCGCAACAAAAGCGGCGGCGGCGCTTCAGAGTGCTCCGTGAAACGGATCGCTCAATCAAAAGCGCACTGACGCGAAAACTAGAATCAATTAAAGCGCTCTCGAGCGCCATTAGCACCACGCCACGCCATGCCTCGCTACACCACGCTACATCGCCCCACGCCACGCACCGCTCTCCGCGCCGCTCGCCCACTCCACACCACTTCAAACCCATCTCAGGAGTAAACGCTAAGTCTTCGTCTCTAAATGACACTCTATGACGACGGGGTAGAGTGTTGTTCGCGGCGCCGTCGCGGGCGGCTCCGAGTGGATCAGAGCTATTTGCGGCCACCGCCGGCGCCGCAGCCTCGCTGCTCTCAATTATCGGAATTACTTGATTAGTCTCAAGTCTCAAGTGATGGGCAATTTAAGCCGTGGACTAGTGGCTTGACCTACCGCCTCACATGCCGAGGGTTCAATTCCGGCTCGCATATCTAATTTTACTTATGTGCGAAGTTCAATTTGAATTTTCCACTGAGCTTTTCGGTGAAGGAAATCATCTGCGAAGTAATTCAAAGATGTTTGTGAAGTCCCCAATCCGCACTGGGCCCGCGTGGGGACTAAATCCCAAACCCTCTCATGATGAGGGGAGGCATGTGCCCAGCAGTGGAACGCAAATAGGCTGTCGTAGTAGTAGATGGACTCAAGAATGCATGAGGCGCAACACGGTCAGGCCCTAGTAAAAGTTTGATTCCAGACAAACGTTTCATCTGCCAAATACTATACAAAATCAAATGTCAGTTTTAACAGATGGAAACACCATGTGTGGCGAATCCTAGGCAAAGCCTATGTCCAAACAATGGACGTCTTTCAGCCGAAATGGAGATTGATCATGTTAAACTGTATTGTAAACGACTATTCGACCGCTAGATTGCTAAGAAATGTTTTGAATTTATCAACCAAATTAAACTCAGTATTAAAAGTACACGTAATGACAGAAACCGACAGAACTCCATTCTCCACTGACAGTGCAACAAAGTGAAATCAAAGTAAAACCTGCTGCTGCACTCCGCGTGTAGTTCATAATGGCACGTAATTAGCGTGATTATCATCAGACAAGCGCGCTAACGAGGGGGGGGGGGGGGGCGGTAGTGAGGGGGGGGGGGGGCGACAGATGGCTCCGGGGATTACCGACCTGGTGAAGGGAGAGGAAGTAGGTGCGAGCGCGTGAAGTGGTATAGGGTTGGAATCGCGCGTAGACAGCACTGAAGGAAGGTCCGATCTGATCACATGTTGAATACTTACTAAGTGTTGTCCGGGATAAGCAAAGGTATTATTTATTTGTTATTGATTTAAGGGTCTTGAAGGTTTACTAAATAAATCTATATGAATTGTAGACTGTTAGGTATGTGTCGAATGGTTACCACACATACTACCTTGATACTTCAAGAGATCGTTTACTTAATACCGTAACGCTACGCTGAAAAACGTAACCCACCCCTAACTGGAAAGTAACCGCTCCTACATAACCAAGGCAACATCATAACATAATAATTAACTCGTAAACTTGCGCCTCGGCAGCTCATGTCGTCGTCAAATGGCCGGCGCACAATGCTCGCCAAATGCTAATCCTCTCCGGCCGGTAAGGCCGCCGCGGCCGCGCGGTAACCGCACGTTGCCGCGCGACATTAGCGGCGTCGGGACACAATACGCAGCGCAGCGGGTAATGAGCTGCATTAACGCGGTTAGCGGCCGGCGACAATGCCTCTCCAGATAATGAGAACTTGGAGAGCTCGGCGCACCACCACCACTCACGGTGCTTGAGTGAGCAAAATCAAGCAAATTATACTCGAAAAAACGTTTTTAGTTTTACCGAGAACATTTTACCAAAGCTGAGCCAATACAACGGAAACAGTGAATTACTTGTACTTTGTCATTCTTCAATATGATATTTTTTATTGTATTTACATAGCTGAGATCCTATCGTTTCAGATATTCTCGATCATTATTGTTCAAATTACCTACTCTGAACACAACTTTGCAAATTCCTCTCACTGCACTTGGACTGTCACCATCAATGCCTTTAGCGTAAGTTCTGACAGAAACGTTGCGATCATCGGATTCGACAGTTTTTACAGTTGAGAGCTCTAAAATAGACCTTTGAGCTGCCACTAGTGCATATACTACCATCCATCTATGAAATTGCAGTGTCTCCGGCTCGCAAACGCCAAGGCCACTCCACTGTGCAATCGGCGCGCATTGTGCACAAGAATGGCGCTAATTCGGCCGCTATTACATGGCGTGGCGCGGATTGCGCTTCTGCTTGTAAGTGTAACGCCTATAATCGACAATACAGTTTTAGCTAACATGTTAGGAGCTAAATGATTGACTGGTTTCAAGACTTTCAAGAAATAACAAAATACCAGCCAATCTTATACATGTTAGCCACCTATATTCAATTCAAATGTAATTTCTTTCCATATAACATTTTTACGTTTAGGTGAAATGAGGTCACCTTTTTGGAAGTTTTACATAGACGACGTGTTCAGTTTTAGCCAATTTCTAAGGACGTCACTTCGAGGGACGCTCGTTTTCTATGTATTAGATCATCATCGGAGGGGGGAGGCCTATCTGAGTTAGTTCGCTGCTGCGTTCAATCAAGAAGCCAATTTCGTAGTTTGATTGTGCGGCTGGTCTGACCATCTGATCTGTTCCAGAGTTCCAGACCGATGGAGATGGGCCTGTATGATATGGATAATATCCATCGGATTACAAAGAGAGAAGAGTATTCTCAATATTCGCGTGGAAGATTAGGTTAGTTAGAGTATTAATGGGCTGTTAACAGAGGGAAACAGCGTATCTAATGCATATCATTGTGTGATAAGGATGGATCTGATCACGATCTGTGTGATGTGTGTGTGTGTGTACCTGCACGCGCGCCTCGCTGAGCTCGAGCCGCAGCGCCAGCTCCTCCCTGGTGAAGACGTCGGGGTACTGCGTGGCGTCGAAGGCGCGCTCCAGCTCGTGCAGCTGGTACGTCGTGAACGTCGTGCGGCTGCGGCGCACCTGCTTGCCGACACAGACGACAGCGCTGTCAGTATGCTTCACGCTGGCGTCTTATAGGTACAATAATCAACTCTTCAACAGACATCAAAATAAATCTAAAGAATTTACGAAGTATTATCTTTGTCTGAACTAAGGACTCAAAAACGAATAACATAGGTAGGTACCCGAGGTGTCAACCGACAAGCAGTGAATTCGTTTAAATATACTTAATTGATTGATACGAATGTTAAGTTCTTATGTGAAACGTTTATTCGAGATTTTTTTAGGAGATTCTCAATTACTTTCTGCTACTACTTTAAAACCTGATGTCGCACGTAGAATAAGTGTCGTTTTCTAACCGACTTCAAAAAAGGAGGAGACTCAATTCGTCGGAATATTTTTTTTTTATATATGTTCACCAAAAATTAATAGTAAACGTGAATCGATTTTAATGATTCTTTTCATTTCAAAATTTGCTAGCACGTAGATAATTTTGGTGTCAGCTTCGAAGACATTCAGATTTACTTATGTATTTTTATAGTAATGTTTGGAAAATGTATCCGATTTTTTTAAATAAAAATTTAAAAACCGCCTTCATACTCCGACAGACTGCGAAGTCGGTGTTAAGTTAAGTGAACCGACCCAAAGACATAATAATCATATAATGAACTTGACATTGACATCGCAGTGTGTCGGAGTGTGAAGGCGGTTTTAACTTTTTTATTAAAAAAAAATTTAAGCCGTGTTTACCTACATTACGAATTTACGACACCATTTTCGTGCAACTATAGCATTCCGTTGCGGCGCTCGGTCGGTTACTCGTAACTCGTTAGCTCAACGGTCCCGCAATGTAATCCTAGTTGCACGAAACTTGTATCGTAGTTACTCGTAGTGTAAATCCGGCTTTACTATGTGCTGTGTTGACTGTCTTGTGCGTCATCGTCGGCAAGTTACCTTCCTGGGGCGCGCGTCGAGGTCGTGCTCGTGCTCGTGCTCGTGGTCGTGGTCGTGGTCGTGGTCGTGCCCGGGCGGCGGGCTGGGCGCGCCGGGCGCGGGCGCGGCGCCCTCGGGCTCCGCCTCCGGCTCCGAGCCCGACGCCGACGCCGCGCGCTCGCTCTTCAGCTCCGCAGCATCTGTTCACAACACGACACGACCTGTCAGGGCTTTGCACACCGGCCGCAACTAGGTACGTCACATTCACATCCATCAATCTAGACAACCATCTAAGGGTGGGTTGAATCAAACCGTCCGTTAAGGTTAAGGTTAACGTTAAATACTTATATCACTATGAGACAAAATGACGTTTCTGTATGGAATAACAGCTCGGCGGCCATATTTAACGACCAAGAGTTCGTCGACTGTGCTTGAATCAACTCACCCTAAATCTCACTGCTAGACGCACTACTTGTCTCGTCACGATACGAGAGGGTTTGGGATCAGTATCGTCATTTTCGAATTGGTAACGTCCATACCGGGATTTTCAAATAGGTGTCATTAATAAACTTCGAGATCGGTAGGTAATGCCATAATGTCTGTGCCGCTACAAATCTTTCTTAATACTTATTGATGATGATGATGAAGTTGTCCGCACACAAGATGTGATTTATTTGTACCACCAACGTGTGAAAGAATTTTTACACAGCGACTGATTATGATTAGTGCCTACTCTTAAATTGCTTACTCTTATTTAGATTTTTAATAATATTTTTTACTTATACCTATTTTTTGTGCCGCAAATCTCTCGACGATCGATGTGATGTTTGAACATAGTTCTGAAGAGATCGTATCTCTAAGTGTTTCTTTACCCTCTTCAGTAGCTGAGGAAACTTCTCTGGCAGCGCTACAAACACTCGCTTTAGAAGAAAACGTTCTACCTTCCAATCCAAGTAAGATCGAGCGAGAGAAATGAATTTACTTTACGTTTATAGCGCCTTGAAAATTCTAAAATTGGATATTGTACAATTACTTACAGTAAAATTCAGGAATATAACTAACGTCAATTACCCAATTGCCTAAGAATTAAATGAATTTTGGTGGTGCCAACTACCAAAAGAAATATTAAGTTCGTGAATAAAAACGTAGGTAATCTTGAAACGTTAATCCCTCATCGATTAACTGAAACTCTAATAACATCTCGCTTGGGGTCGATGGGCTATACAAACTAGCCGTCGTCGGGAAGTAAACAAATTACAAAAAAATAAAAATGGAGAATAAATACTATCAAAATCGGATATGGCACAAAGAACATGTCAAAGATTAAAAAAGTGCAACACAGCAACAATAGTGCTCGAGAGCAGAAAGAGCAACAAAACGCGCTAGGGGAAGCTACTCGTATGTAAATAAATTAAATTGTAACGGTATTAAATCAAATGTCAGCTATCTGCTCAATGAGCTAATGCCTGGTAATCCCGGCTTGTTTGTAATGCGCCTGCGCTGGGCTGGGAACCGTACACCGCGACCGACCCCGGGACTTGGGCGGGTACACCCCACGCGGGGATAACCTGGATAGTTATCTAATAGAACTCCCAATATTTTAACTGTGTGTGTCTAAATACCTATCAATTTAAACTTTTTTTTACTAGTCAACTTTACGATGACGAAATAACATATATGTATATCGCAAGAAAGCAATTCAAAAATGTGAGTCAACACGAGAAATATCAATTATTGTACATAAGCGGTTTGACTCGTGTGGATTTATCACGGTAGTCTATGGCCCTGCCCGGCCTGCCGGCATGAGACGAGGCTTGCAGCTCCGCAGGCAGGGGTGATGGTGGATGGTGGTGTGTGAGGCTCAGGACCGAAATTTTAAATCCTTGTAGAGTCTTACAACCTTACAAGTGACTGAAGAATAGTTTTGAAGAAATTCCCGAGATAACGCTTAACAAATATATAATCCCTCTAATCATAAATGATCATGTACCTCTCTGTTTGGCCTCATGGTTGACTGGTAGAAAATGCCTTGGTAGAGAAGGCATTAACCCCGCCATTTGACTGTTTTTATTGTGTAATAAAGTTTATATAAATAAATAAATCATTCAAAGTAGCTACCGGTAAACCAATTAAAATAAAGAACACACTTAACAGCATTGTAACTTAATAACAGTATTATAAATGAGAATACAAAACGGGATGAGCCTGAACATCGGCATGAATGACGTTATGATTTATTGATACGAGCGAATAATGGCGCATACATCCCTGAGAACACTTCAAACGGACTAATTACAATGTCTGCATACGAACCTCGACTCTACCCCGCAGGGAAAAATGATATGGTCGCTTGGAGTTGATGCAATGTCTGACCCCACACCCCACACAGTGAAGCCGAACTAAACACTCCTTTACAAATCACTCCCGTCACTTGCGCACTATTTATTCGGACTGAGTCTATTTTTACAGCAGCTTTGCGCGATTGTTGCGGGATTAGCGGAGCGCGAGGGCTGCTCGTAGTACGCCGGTCGTTACCGGTATTATCCATGCTAAACGGTGTTTTGAAGTTAAAGAAGAAATAAAAAGCTCGGTATCGAACGTAAAAACTAGTATACGAGTACCACCTTCGGTAAAGAAGGCGACCAGAAAATGAATAATAAATTCTGTAAATCTGCGATAATTTAACTGACCAAATAACTTTTTAAGCATTTTTTAGAACTTCAAGGATCGTAATAGATTGAGTGGAAGGACGACCGGGAGAAAAATGACTCAGAATTGAAAGAACGACGCGCGCCAGCAACATACAACAAACAACCCGGTCCAGCAACCTCGCACACTCGACTCTCGAGCGCCGGGAACACTCCGACGTCAAACAAGTTAATTAGAATAATTAATTCGCGAGCTCATACAACGCGGCTCATTGTTAGCTCGAATTCACGAGGACATAATTAATTGTAATTTTCATTAATTAAATTGTTTAAGGAGAATGTCTTTTGCATAATTAATACCGCCAACATTGTACATTAATGGCATGCCCAAAATTAAATTTATTATTTGTAACACAATTCATAACAGGCTATATTCCAATAACTAACCGTAGGGATATCCCTACGGTTAGTTATTGGCATATAATATTGAAGCATATGCTTGCGAAAAGTGTAAAGTAAAGGAAGCTGTGGTTTCTATCTCTACTTTGTTTGTGTAGTAAAATGTATATTGTATAGTATACATGACGACCCGAGCCGACCTACCTCTTAGTTCTATTTAATAATGAATCCCATCGAATCAAATACTCAGTGTCGGCAAAACACGGTTGAAATATGTCGCAGTCACGATCCTCAACAACGAGGGCACGACTGTGGAAGGAGACACTTATATTCATACTTATATCGTTTTTAACACCATTATATCTAAGGGATTTACCTCCAATAATGAACATTTTTCTCTTGATGTTTTCAGCTCGCATTGTGTCGTGCGCCGTCTCGATGACGACAAGTCAAAGGGAACGCTGCGAATTGTGTGTGCCAATCATTTGTGAATTCTGGAAACGCGTCGTAACGACATCCCTTTGATCGTCACTTAATTACAACTTAACGCGTCAATATCGTTAATATAACCAAAGAAGATGAATACTAAATATAACTTAACGCCGTAATTTGATGCTGCGAGCGCGCCGCACCGCCGACTCCTCCGAAGATATGATTTTACGCGGATACATCGAGGAGTTGAGTGATTGAGGGTCGAGACGTTTCTCGCAGCTTGAACTGTTTGTGTGTGTCAGAACTTTGTAGAAACATTTGTAATTTTGAAAAAAAAAAACATGTCAGATATGTGATAGATTATCTTGGAGCACTAAGAGCGGATTTTCCGAAATTTCTATGGAAACTGGAAAAATTGGGATTTTACATGTTAATACTCATTCGAAGTCGCGAGCAAAAGCTAATAATATTAATAGTTTGTCGAATTATTGCGTTTGAGTAGTAACTGGTAAATTCTTTTTCTGACGTGTAAAAGTGCCCCTGTGTGGCTAATTTGCCTTATAATGTTCGATTTTGGAATTGAACAAATAAGGTAAGTAGTCCTAATTGGCCCTCAGCAGGCTTACTGCGTGCAGGCGACTGGCCCCGTCGAGTGCCGGCTTGCCCCGCCCGCCCGGGCCTGGCGCAGCGGATGATGCACCCGATCGGCTTACATCACAGCCGATGACACTGATACGTGTACACCTTTGGTCCGTGCTACAAACGGATAAGATGAAAATGTGTTCACATATGACGGTTCGTGAGTGTAGGTACAACCCAGTACCTACACCGTCGGAAATAATCGGATTCAGATATAATTGGAGATCTGAGGGAAGATACTTTATACAATGACAAAATAAACAACTTCGATTCACAGTTCATGAAAACTTTACTTACTTTTACTTTTACCATTTGCTTCAAATATTTTTTTCGTTAAAACCTTTAAATTTTACGATAAGAAAGATAAATACAGCTCCTGATCAACTATAATTAAAGTTCTTAACTTAATAATAACTGCATTACTTAACTCAAATCGGGTTAGGGAAGTGTTCTCTGGTAATTGTTTCTGCTAAATGGCGGATATAAATAAAGCCGTGTCTCTTAATCTCATTTATCATTGATCTGCTTAAAATGGATAACAGTACTCGTAGCACATATTCGTAAGTTCTTCAGGTACCCTACTTACTATAAACTATAAACCTACGTGTAATCCGTGTTAACAGGAAAGGTCACTTGATCGCCCCATCACTGCCACTGCTCGGAAGTTGGGTGAACTTGGGTAGGTTTGAGTTAATGTCGAAGAGAGACCAGGCGGCGGTGTAATAAGGGTCAACAGTCTCTTTCTAAGTAAATACGAGTATAATGTAGGCAACAAACTTTGTTTCTTTTTTTTAACAAAGTGAGAAACATTACTTTGCACGGCGGTTTGAACACCAATGAAGACTTACAGAAAAAAGATTAATAAATAGATAGATAGAGATATATTTCAAAAAGATTAGGAAGTCTTAGGAATCTTCAAAGTAATCTATGCCATTTTCAAATAAACATCATCTGCAATTTATGTCCATCATTAATGATATGAAATGAAATTAGATTGTGCAAAAATTATGTAGTGAATTTGATTTGAATTCAATTATCAAAATAAATAAAGGAATCCCAAAGCAGATATCCATCAAGAGATGTCCTACATATACCTACGTAGGTGTTGAATCAGGAGGATTTGAACAGGTAGGTAGGTAATAAATTCTTGAATTTTATCCTTAAGGTGAATCGTCACGGCTGAACCCCATACAAAAAACTGGTCACGTAATCTTCGACTACGACTGCTTTTAGTTTCTTTTATCGTTCTAATAAAATAATAAATTATTTCCCGAGCGCGCATAGATCAAAAACACCGCAAAAAATCAAAGAATAAAATAATTATAAGCATTTCAAAACCAATAAAATTTCGGTCGAACCAAGCTTGTGTGAGAGAACGTTTACACTGTAAGCATCAGGCCAATATGGCGTCGTGGTCTATGAACAGCTGATCTGCTAGTGCTAGTGTCCGTCCGATTCCTATTAATTTCCAGAATGCTCACAAGATGGCGTTAACCCGCCGTTACATAGTGGATCGCGTAAATCGCGTTTTATGAGTTGGAAAATCATTGAACGAAATAGGTAAGTAAGTACCTATACAAGTATTTTGTTGTTTATAATGATCAGATATAAAAAATGTAATGAGCGGTGACATGTCAGAAGACTGCTAGAAGAAATAAATCATACCTATCTCTTATAAGTATTTTATTCATTTATGTAAGAAATAAAAATAGCTACTTATAATAAGAAGTAGGTAGAGATCTTCTACTATCTAAAGTCCCACGCCTTCACATCTCAAAACGCTTCAATTTTTTTATTATTATTTAAAAAGCACCACCAACACGCTCAACGCATAGTTGATGGCTGTCTCAGCACATGTGTTGAGAGTGTTGGTGGTATATTGAAGCGTTTTGAAACGTGATGGCGCGGGACTTTAGATAGTGAAGATCTCTACCTGGCCTGGGCGATCGAGCTCTGCTTAGGACATTTTATCTCTTATATAGTACCTATAGATAGTACCTATATATAAAATTCTCGTGCCACAGTGTTTGTAACCAAACTCCTCCGAAAGGGCACGACCGATTCTTATGAAATTTGGTGTGTATGTTCAGTAGGGCTGAGAATAGGACGTAAGCTATTTTTCATACCCACCCAAAAAGAAAACTATGGCGGTACGAAGTCCGCTGGGTCAGCTAGTTAGTCTATAAAAATTGATTTTTGCTGTAGGTAAAAAACAAAAAACAAAAATAAATTGACCAGATAGTAGACCACTCGAGCGTAGAAAACCCGCACCGTCTACACGCTCGCTGTAACAGTTATGGTGACGAGTACATATAATCTACTACTACTGTCTATTTCCGTCCCACTGCTGGGCACAGGCCTCCCCTCATTATGAGAGGGTTTGGGCTATAATAGTCCCCACGCGGGCCCAGTGCGGATTGGGGACTTCACACACATCTTTGCATTACTTCGCAGATGCGTGCAGGTTTCCTCATGATGTTTTCCGTCGCCGAAAAGCTCATAGTAAATTCAAATTGAATTTCGCACGTAAGTGAACTTAGAGGTGCGAGCCGGAATCGAACCCCCGACCCTCGGCATGAGAGGCGGTGGCTCGAACCACTAGGCCACACCACGGCTTTTAGAACATATAAGCTGTGAAATTACCATGAAATTACCGATCATATGCGTATGCGTAATAATAATAGTAGGTATCCAGATTATACAAATTGTGATTTGAAAAGTGGCATTTAACAAAATTAAATTGTTTTGGGTCCTGATAATGTTTAGAATCTACGGTACGTAGCTAGTATCTAAACTTTAGATACTAGCTACGTACCTATTTTATCAATGTCAGTTATACATATAAATCGTAGGTAGGTACAAGCGAAATAAACTAATGATTTATTATTATTTACCTACTACATTTAGATTTACACATTGATGTTTCGACCGGCGTGCAAAACGGTAGGTCTAGTGTATTTTTTACACCAAAAATGCAAAACGATGTCACGAAGTTATTCGAGTAAACTATTCACGATCAGTTTTGTTTTAACACGCGAGTGTAAGCTTCAACTTCGGGCTCGGTTTGTTTTTACCTCTTCTCACATGAGTGTAAATCTTTATTTGCGCTAAACGCATCGAACGCGTTTGAGTTTATTCATCATTTTTGTATGAGAACACAAACAGCACCCCTAGCGGCAAAACATGGAGTCAATTCAGCGAGTGACATTTACTTTACGAAAACGGATGTGAATTCGTTTACACGTTTTCTGACTAACTGCGAGTGTAAGCTCGTATTTGACAGTTTGAAAAGTAAATTAAACGAAACGCAAGAAGTAAAGTTACTCACCCGACTTTATCACGTGAGAAGGTGAGAACTTAGGTTTTCGAACCTGTCGAATCCAAATTTACTTCAAAATTTTAGATTTTTTAAGTGAAATAAATGATATATGTATGTCGTCTATGTCTTAATATGCTTGTATTGTGTTCTTGAGATATTTTTTACTAAGTATGTTATTTATTTAAGCTTCTTCGCATACGCATAAGTGTGTCTTTCTTTTTTAATGTTGAGATACTCCACGTTTGTGACGAATATACCTATAACTATGTACTTCGATTTGGTTTAACAAAAAACTAAATTACATAAATTACTCCGGGTTGCCTAGAAATTTTAGAAAATGTAGGTAACTTGGCAACACTTATGGCCATTTTGACAATTTTGACAGAAAAAACCTGAAGAAACGCAAACGCGATCGAGACGTTTTAACTCACTGCCTTCTAGGGCTTCCAAATCCCGGGACTATCGTAATCCCGGGATTGATATCGGGATTGCAGCAGTCAATCCCGGGATCCCGGGATCCCGGGATTGAGTGCTGCTTGTATGTGATGGTAGTTTCATTACGCAAAAAAATACCAAATTTAAGTCATACACAAAATATCTTAATACAAATCAAATCGCAAATTGTTTTAAACAGTTCAGGGTGAAGTTTTACAAGTTGGCTTACATAAAACTTAACCTTACTAAAGGATTATAGATCCATCCTACCGCTGTCTCATGATTACAAGTTGTTTTTGAGAGTTATCGTATCACCCACCGTCTTTCGCGCAGGTTTGACTACTTCCTGAATACCAAAATGTCGATTTCAGAAAGGGCTACAGTACTTAAACTTACCGGCCGGATGGTCATACAGAAGACCGAAGCAAATAACACCTCCCACATTACATGGCATTCGTGGATTACGCCTATAACGAGAAATCATTTGACTCTTATTGATACCATAATCCAAGCCCAAGGGCTGTACTGCAATCTCCCCGCGCCAGCCTCTGGCTCTTTGACTGTACCACTCACTATTTCGAAGTGTTGAAGTTTCTGTATGAAAGACAACGCCACTGCCCGTTCGACTCGACACAGGACAGCACAAATCCTATTCCTTTGATGCGGAGAATTACACAAAGCTGTTTACAGCTGCAGTCAAGGATGATTGGTTTTGAACTGAAAACGAGGCATCAATAATCTTGTAGATGGTAGTTACTACTCATATTCGACTTACCGATGATAGTATAGGTAGTAAATCCTGAACCCCTGGAACCTGGAAGATCTCAGTGCTATATTTATTGATCTCAGAAGAGTCTTCAACCGACTTGAAAATGAACATGGACAAGACGAAAATTGTCTCTAATGTCCATCTTGTAGGTAACTACCAACTCCCGTAACAGTCGGGTTCTGTGCTCGAAAGGGGACGATTATGTAAACCAGGAAGAAAATGTCCAATTAGGTATGTTTAGTTAGTTCAATGAGAAACATGAGCTTTTTAGACTCGGCTGAGCAATACTGAGCATCGATCGGGAGTTCGGGAAGCATTGCAGTGGTTTTTTCGTCCACATTTTCACAGTCTCAAGTCTTTGGCTACTGTGTGTCGCTAGTGATATTTAACTAAAGGATAAGACGTGGGCGCCAATGATGTGTCTCGTAAAAAAACTCAAGTTCATTCAAACGGCAACGTAGAGGGCTAATTTGTATTTGATACAATCAAAAATGATGATATGTGGATGATATCCTCAATAGAACTAGGATCACCGACATAGTCTGAAGAATCGGAAGGATTGCGAAACTTTAGTAGTAACTCTAATATTTGAGAAAGTTCTCAAATGACAACCGCAAACCAGGAGAAGAGATATCAAAAGCCTCCAAAAAGATGTTGTGACGACCAGGTGAAGGGTCCCGCGGATTTCTATGGCACAAGATCGGTCTTGCGGCTGATATAATGAATGAATACCTCGGTAAATTATCTTTAAATCATAGATGAAGACCGATTATTTTGATAGGATACTCAATCCCGGGATCCCGGGATTGAAATAGAAAACCCGGGATTGAAAAAGCCGTAAAAAATAGGCGGGATCCCGGGATCCCGGGATCCCGGGATCCCGGGATTGGAAGCCCTACTGCCTTCCGTCACATATTTGACATTGTCATGATTGACGTTTACCAAGCCTCCTCAAATTTGATATAAATGATAATTTAAATGTTTATTATTGAATAATTGCCGGCCTGAGACCAATATTTTGATAATGGCGAAGTGTCCAAGACAGAAACCATCAATTTTATAGTGTATAGCGGATGTCGCAAAGTGATGGTGACAATACATGAACGTGTGCGAGAATAGTGTTGACAAATGCACTCAAAGGTTAAAGATGAACTTTTTACGAATAGTTTAGTCGAAGTGTTTGGAGTTGAGAAGATGGACGTTGACGTTTGTTTCACCTCAGCCTCACCAAGTTTACTTGATTTATCTTTTATATCGTACATTAATTGTTTCCTCCATACAATGCTCGGCCCGTAGGCCATACTTGAAAGTGGCAAAATTGTCTTGCATATACTTAGAAAGAAGCCATTATTTAAGAGAACAGAAGAGAAGAATTATATTTTAAGATCCATACTTTGAATTGAGCCAAATTTCTTGTAACGTAGAAAGAATTGGCGCAGCTCGTGTTACTTTTATCAAATACAAAGGAGAATGCGTGCATAGAAGCAAGAAACAGTAAGTATTAGACATAATAATAGTATTTATTTTTATTTGACATATGCAATACCCACTGCTGGGCACAAGCCTCCTCTCATCACCAGAGGGTTTGGGCCCTACACAGGCGCAGTTTGGATTGGGGACTCACACATGTACCTACATTCTTGAATTACTTCGCAAATGCGTGCATGTTTCTTTACGATTCACTATGTTTTCGTTCACCGAAAAGCCAAGTAGTAGGTAATTTTGCACAAAAGTAACTCAGAGATGCGAGCCGGATTCGAACGCCCGCCGATCCTCTGCATGAAGAGTTCTATAGGTGATGGTATGGGTGAAATGGTTCCGAATGGAGGACCGATCACCCGACTGATCCAGGCAGTCGTCCCCTTTCATAAATAGGTGATGGTGGCCTAGTAGTTGGCCACCATCACGGCTTCAATTAAATACCTAATATACACTTACATTTTCTTTCAGTGTTCCTTCTGGCTCTGCCCCAGCAAGTCGAGTGGAACTGTGGCAACTTTAAGACCAGACCCCGTGGCTGAGCCAACTGCTGATTCCTACCAGAATTTCATCAAGTTTTAAGTAGTTTAAACACTAATAAATCATGCTATATATTCCATTGAGTTTATTATTGGTGTTATTTATTGTAAGTATGTATATTTCTTTAGCAAATGTCAGCAACTAGCAACTGATCGATCAAAGCACAACCGAAGCTACTAACCGCAGAAAGCTGAAATTTGGCATATAGGTTCCTTGGGGAATTGGGGGGTGTTACTAAGCATAATTCCCGCGGGAACGCTCCGAATTCCACGTGAATGAAGTCACCGTCGGAATAAGCTAGATTGATATAATGCTTTTAGGTATTCGCATCAGTCAAGAATGTTGGCCGCTCTATTTAGCTATAAGTACCTACTAAGCCACAATTTTGCATTTATATTATTTCCCTTTACATGATTTATTTAACGTTAATCTACCACATATGTAGCGGGAGTGGTGATGATGAGAACAAACTACTTTCTTGGTTAGTTTCAAGTTGATTTATTTCATAATAATTTAGAACGCTTAAATGAGTGAGGCTCACAAGAATGTGCCGTCACACACTGGAAATTCTTGTGAGCATCACCCAATATGTACTTATGTCTACCGAAACGATAATCCATGACACGGCCTATCTCTCTTCCGTGCCGTGCCTTGTGGACGATGCCGATGGTGCTGGCACAATCCTCCACGCCTGGAAAGACTATTCCTATATCGACTACGTCGCGATGTACGCCTCTTCATCGTTCAGCAAAAAGGCTGGTTTCAAGCGACCGATTGATTCGCACGTCGCTTTGCCTTCTCTATTAATCAGGTTCCCATGCTTTGCTCCTCCTCTCAACCACTATAAATGGGCCACCATAAGGCGGCGTTAGAGTAGGGCGGAGTATGACGCTTCTTGTGAACATTTCTGTAATTGGCCTTTCCCTTCTTGGACCGAGACAACATTAGCAATACTTAAGTATCTTCCCTTAAACATCTCTGTAAAACTATCGTAGGAACAGTTCCTCATTAAAAAACATTCCTGCGGTAGCCTAATCGGTATTCCATATACTTTCCTCGCAGCGCTATATCCGGTTTCTTCCTGTAAACTATGCTTGTAAACAACTCCTAAGTCCCAACTATAATATGGTAGGTAACTCTTCAACCGAGTTCTCTCTTTCGCTTCTTGCCCAAATACTAGCTATATCTACAGATAGCCATGTAGGCAATACCAGCAATTTTGTAAGGCACTGAAAAGTCCTGCATGCCGCGTGTCTTCTAAATTTTATCTCCATGTTTAGTATCTTCAAAAATGTTCAAACTATTAGCCTGACAGTGACCTTGACAGATCGAATTGCGTATACTACTGCGTTTCTGTCATACTAAAAGTCACTCGAAAACGTGAACGTTTTCGTTTACTCACTTACTCGCTCGTCACTCATTCATATTAATCAAAATACACTCGCTAAACCTTGTTACAAAACGTACCGTTAGGGGCGCTGTTCAAGTTTTCATACAATCTTGATGTAAACGCAAACGCGGTCGAGAAGTATTTTCCAGGTCCGAAAAATACACTTGAGGTACGGAACTCAATTAGGAATAAAAAAAAAAAACAAAAAGAGACATTGACATATTGTTGTGGTTATAATCATATGTACCTACGTAATGTAATGTAATGTCCCGCATTTGCCCGCAAATGCTACGTGCTATTTTCATCAATGCCTCAGTTGTATATTCTTTGGTGTTCTTTGGCCTGAATCCGCGCGCCTTCTAAGTTGTGTTTTTTGCTATACCGTGATGATGGTGATGGTATTGATGGTGGTGGTGATGATGATGATAGAGATAGTGATGTGATGATGATGGAGATGGTGATGTGATGATGATGGAGATAGTGATGTGATGATGATGGAGATGGTGATGTGATGATGATGGTGACGACGACGAGTAGTATTTCCTCACAGTTTGAGAAAAGCATTGTACCTATAGACCTCGGCCGCAACAGCATTGCCGGACTCGTACCTACTAAGAAGGCGTCCGGCAATGCGCTCCTTAGCGGCGTCTGCAATAATGTACTATTTGTACTTTTTACCGGGAAAAGTCTACAGGAACAGCTAAAAAAAAGAAATATAACTTTGTATGGGAATCGCCTTCGGGTGATACGAAGTTCATTCACCCGGCCAACCTATAGGGTCATTATTTATAAATGTTTATAATATAGTATGGATGGATATCACAGTCTCTTTTGGCTGTAATAAAATTGTGACAAAAAGACGCTCGGTCGCCTGTGACTTGCTTTCGCAGTAGCTGTAAGTACCTGCGCTGTACCTACTGCCGCCGCCGTCGAGACGTCCGATAGCCCGCGTCGCGTACAGCCGTCGAGCCGGCCGAACGGTAAGTATAGGTAGGTACTTACCTAGCAGAGCGGGTGATCGACATTCGTATTCTCGTTGTTGGAGTTTGGTAGTAGGTACAAACAATGATACAAGTGGAATATGAATTCGGAATATTTTAGAGGTGTTTGTTATTTTCCTGGATATACCTAATTAGTACATACCTATTTTACTAGAATTGAGAGGATGAATATTTTTTTATGTAGGTGGTAGGTAAACGGAACTCTATACTTTGCGCGTACCTATAGGGTATTACTATTAGTCCGTTTTCTATTGGGAATGCTTGTATGGAGAGGTCGAAATTTTGAGTACAGCAATGCCATTTGGTAGGAATGTTATACACATTGACCTAAGTCCAAAACGCCCGGTAGCCACTTTGAACTCCTCGACTGGTGGGGGGGAGGGGGGGTTAAAGTACAGAGCTCCCGGCGTTCGGAAAAAAATTCCTGTCGGATTCGTTTGGACTTTTGAGTCAAGTTTGGTGTCGTTTTCAGGTAACTAGATGATGCCCGATTCATTCCTCATACCAGTTTTTAGGGTTCCCTAGCAAAATATGACGCAATACTTAAAATAATAAACTTTTATTAGTAGCGAAATGCAAACAAACCCTCATATTTTCATATTTTTGTATGAAATTTGGTTTATAAAAAAATACTGTCTGAAAGCCCATTTAATGCAGAATCTAAAAACATAAACAGTAAGTATATACTTTACAATTTTCAATGAAAAATAAAATATTGAATGTACTGCGACGGTCGTCAGCGCAGCGTAGTGGGCGGTAACAAGACCCGAAAAACTGTCAATGTCAACGCAAAAAGCTTTTATAATATCAATAAATTAAAGTGCTTACAATAATATCACACTTGTTATAAATATTCTCTTAATTATTATGAATTAAAACAAATGTGTTTTTTTAAAAAAACACACGAACTTTCGCCTTTATTACTTTAGTGTCATTTTTAATCATCTTCAATTTATAAACGATGTCAGGCAACATTATTAAATGTAAAGAAAAATAATAATAGAACGTTTTGTGAATTAGTTTTACTTACAACCACCTCCACAATTACATAACTCAGTACATTTGAGTTGGCGTTTGAAACATTGCACCTGGAACTTCAAGATTTCACGCACCGACATCTTTTTAATTCTAGGCATTCTTGAGCAGCCGGAGGGCTTTGGGTCCGCAGTGGCACCCAAGTTTCTTCTTCTTTCTGCCAAACCCATTCATATCGGCAAGAAATATTTTGCATCGCGTCTTCTTTAGGCACTTTTTTTGTAATATAAAATCCATATCCATATTAATTTGGCATGGAGATAGTTCGGGTCCCCAAAGGACATAGGCTACTTTTCATCCCGGAAAAACGCGTAGTTCCCGCGGGAAAGCGATAACCAAATTCGCGAAGTTAGTCTTTACTTTTAATAATGTTGCCTGACTTCGTTTATAAATTGAAGATGATTAAAAATGACACTAAAGTAATAAAGGCGAAAGTTCGTGTGTTTTTTTTTTACTTCTTCACGCTCAAGAGGCTGGACCAATTTTGATAAAATTCGGTATGGAGGCAGCTGAAACCCTTGAGTAATGCATAGGCTACTTCTTAACAACGGGTAATACCGCAGGGCGCCGCTAGTATAATATTAAAAAGAAGAAAATCAGGTAAAGAGAGAAAAACACATTTGTTTTAATTCATAATAATTAAGAGAATATTAATTACAAGTGTAATATTATTGTAAGCACTTTAATTTATTGATATTATGAAAGCTTTTTGCGTTGACATTGTCAGTTTTTCGGGTCTTGTTACCGTCCACTACGCTGCGCTGACGACCGTCGCAGTACATTCAATGTTTTATTTTACATTGAAAATTGTAAAATTTATACTTACTGTTTATGTTCTTAGATTCTGCATTAAATGGGCTTTCAGACAGTATTTTTTTATAAGCCAAATTTCATACAAAAATATGAAAATATGAGGGTTTGTTTGCATTTCACTACTACTAAAAGTTTATTATTTTATATATTGCGTCATATTTTGCTACGGAACCCTAAAAAACTGGTATAAGGAATGAATTGGGCATCATCTAGTTACCTGAAAACGACACCAAACTTGACTCAAAAGTCCAAACTAATCCGCCAGGATTTTTTTCCGAGCGCCGGGAGCTCTGTACTTTAACCCCCCCTCCTCCCCTCCAGTCGCGGAGTTCAAAGTGGCTACCGGGTGTTTTGGACTTAGGTTAACATGTACACCATTCCTACCAAATGGCATTGCTGTACTCAAAATTTCGACCTGTTTCCCAATAGAAAACGGACTATATTGATAAATCAATAAACAATATGAATTTCAACAACGATGATACACCTGATTCAGGTACTTACTTGCATCGCAATTCTTATAAGAAATTACGACTCTCCCCGACTAGGTGAGCATTTTCACTCAAAAGTGTACCACGATGAAAGTTCAGGTTTTATTTTTAAAGTAGTTAATTTCTTAATTTTTTTAGCCAGAATAAAGAGTATACCTTAAAATTTATGAAATTCAACACGGTCCCCCTGAAATATCCTTAGTTTTTAAATAAACAAGGAACTTAGCTGACATGGTAGTCAATTCCTGTCAGTTTTGTTACTACAAGTATATGGGCATTTTCACTCAAACTGACTAACTAGTCAAGTGGCATCCAATGTTGCTATTTATATGATAAAAAAATGAATTGGTGGGTTTTCTGGCCCCGTTTTGGCGGTCACAAACCTGACATGTCAGGTGGCAACAGTTTTCGGTACCACTATATAAATTTAGTTTTTAATATGAAATATTATTAATTTTATTACGATATTCATTCCTGTGACGAGCAAACTAACGTAGATTATGGACGCCATCAATTTGACTTCATGTTTCCCAATACTTTTTTAATTATTCAACTTTAAAAAAGTCGACATTGGGGTTGGACACGTCAAAAAGTGCTACCCGAGCGGCTTTAAAAAATCATAATAATTACATTTAGCATAATTCACTTGAATTTAGGGATGAAATCTATAATTTAAGGAATATAGTTTATATAGATGCCATTCGAATATTCGCAAACAAATATATTTGGCAGTAATAAAATATTGAAGTAGTGGGACAATGTCAAAACCATGGGGTACAAGTTTTAGTGAAAAAGCCCAGGTATAAATGACACCGCGCTACTAAGAATCGTGACTGGGGCTCATGACTACAGATTCCCAATCCTACAGATTCTCTAATCTACGGATTCCCAATTTAACAGATAACCAATTACACAGGTTCCCAATTCTACATATTCTTTATTCCACAGTTTCTTATCTGACTACTATTTTACCGGTAAGGGTCCACTCAGTCCGTTAGGTGTGAATGTAGGTTAGGTTCGTTAGTTATCTATATACGCCCGAAGGGCAAACTACCTAGAAATAGGGGCCCCGCGTAGCGGGGACCCGTCGACCCAGTTACATTCCTTGTATTATTTTGTAGAATACCAATTATGTAGAATTGGGAATCTGTGGAATTGTGAATATGCAGAATCAATATTCTGTAAAATTAAAATTATGTAGAATTGGGAATCTGTACACTTGGGAATGTGTAGAAATAGAAATCTGTAGACATGGTATTCTGTAAAAGAAATCTGTAGAACTGGGAACAATTCAGAATCGTGATAACCACAAAAAAAATGTCTGTCGGCTATCAAAAACCGTTGCTATGACAGCTAAACTACTGGCACGACTGATCGGTGTAGTCATTTGAAAAAAAAAACTGCGTTTGCTTAATTTTGAAGGTAAATTCAAAAAATTACCATGGCTGGTCCGCGTCCAACATAGGTGCATTTACCTTACCTACCTACCTGAAAAAAATGATGTCAGAAATGTGTAGCAATTTTACTTTGGTTGGTTCGCAAAGCAGTAACAATAATTTACCACCACCAACAAAGAAATGCAATGATCTAACGAATCTAAAGAATCAAGATGGTATAGGTACTAAAATGTGTACATATTTTTGTTGGATAGCAAACCGTGCGCGGAACACTGCCCGCTTTGGCCTTATGCGGTTGCATAGACATATATAATACTTCGTAAGTATAAAAATCATTGCGCGGTTGCCATTCCGATTCGCGGAATAGACGCGCGTCTCAATAGCCCTGTCCCGCTCTCTCCTACCGGCCGACCCTATGCCCCCGCGCCGCGCGCGCCAGCTACTCCAGCCAGTCAGACGCCAACTTTGAGCCATCACAACGCACACGCTACATTTTTGAGAAGAATTCACGATCACTTGTGATTAGGGCTTCGCCGCACACCGTGTTCTCATTTTACATCCGCCAAGACTCCACCGTGCGTGACAACTTTGTTGTTGTATTCCAGCGAGTGTTCGCGCTAATAGAATCGCTTCAACGGTCGCAGACTGAAGCACTGAAAGAAATATTTCGACGCCGGTAACATGCATGGCCGAGGGCCAGGGCACTCTTTCCGGCTGCAAAGCCACAGGAGTCGGTAGAAACCTTATTAGTGCTTACGGAGGTCGCCGCCCGTCACATCGTATAGGTATATTATATTTTCGACGCCGCAAGACAGTCAAAACACTGACATGTTTATAGTGAGACTCCCGGAGAATGATATCTCAGAAAGAGCGCAATTGGACATGACTTACGCCCTCCTTTCTAATCTAATAAGATAAGGAAAAGAGTACGGAGGGAGGACTTGACAAACTTCAAGGAGCTGCCCTTTCGTGCGAGAAGTGTGGAGGATTCTGTCGACGAGAAGGAGAGGAAACCCGCTTCGCAGCCACAGGGCCGCGCGGCGACCCCGAGCCTTCAAGCGCCTTGCTACCGCACGGCGCCCTGCGCGCCCGCGGCGGCTGCGGCGCCGCAGTCTTCGCCCGCGCCGACTGCCCAGACGCCCGCGTCAACCCAGGCGAGACCAATTCCCATAATTACTTTGCGAACGCACAACGTGTTATCAGTGAAAAAATAAAAGTGATCAAAGCTTTTATAGTAGAGATCTTCTAGTATCTAAAGTCCCGCGCCTTCACATTTCAAAACGCTGCAATTTATTTAAAAAGCACCACCAACACTCTCAACACATGTGTGCGTGCTGAGACAGCCATCAACTGTGCGTTGAGAGTGTTGGTGGTACTTTTTAAATAATAATAAAAAAATGCAGTTTTGAAATGTGAAGGCGCGGGACTTTAGATAGTAGAACATCTCTATCTAGTCTCGGTTGTGTTTCGGTAGTGAAGTGCGTCCGTTCGACTCGGTAGTAGCCATGTCCCTGCCCTTCATGCCAAATACCTTCTGATATTATAAATGCGAAAGTAACTCCGTCTGTCTGTTACCACTTCATGTTTCAGCCGCTGAACCGATATTGATGAAATTTGGTTTGGAAATGGTTGAGCCCCGGGGAAGATTATAGGTCACTTCTAATCCCGGAAATCCTCTCTTAGTGCTCCCCTACGTTCCCTAAGGAACCTGCACTCCAAATTTCAGCTCTCTACAACCAGTAGTTTCGGCTCTGCGTTGATCGATCAGTCAGTCAGTCAGTCAGTTTCTTAAAATAAAATAAATAAATAAATTATACTATTTTTTTAATCATTAGGATTGAATGCGGCAATACAACCCGCTGTCATATCATCTCAGAGAGATACTCTAAAAAAACTGAATAGCCAGATTTATTATTATTATCCGTAGAGTGTGATCGAGTAATCTTTTGTCTCTATTTCAGATCAAACATCTTCTGGAATGCCTTGGATCTGTCTTCCTAGGAGGGACAAAGTAAGCTTTCTCTCATTCACCTGCGGCCTGTGAGCAACAACGAAGAGACATTGTGAAACCAATCACTGCTAATCAGAACCAACCTTATCATGTGTAAAATTGTGATATATTTTGTTATACCTATTTTAATAAACTTGTCAGAAATGTGTAGCAATTCTATTTTCGTGTGGCTGTGTGGCAATAAAATGTAAACCAAGAAAGAGAATATTTACTTACTGAGATAAGATAAAAAGATGAAGATAAAATGAATAATATTTGGAATTCAACACAATATTGATCTACTCTCAAACTAGGATTACCTGTGATACGGGTACTAGACAACGATATAAATACTTATAAAGAGAAATGTGAAATACATATGCAAATAAAGATCCATGACATGAGTACAAATGTTCATTCTCAGCATAGGTAGGTAGGTACTCTGTCAGTCGTGTAGGTGTTTAGATATTTTGATAAAATAATAAAATATTAGGAATTTGTAAAGTAACAACTATTTAGTTGATAATATTATATACTATACCTTGGACAGCTCATCGCACCAACATCTCAGTGCTCAAAGAACTCAAACTCGACCAACAATATCCGTCCATGGTTCGTATAAGCCGAATCGTCAAATACTTCGGTCACATTTACTACTACTACTACACAGCCTATTTACGGCCCACTGCTGGGCACAGGCCTCTCATTACGAGAGGGTTTGGGCTGTAGTCCCCACGCGGGCCCAGTGCGGATTGGGGACTTCACACACATCTTTGAATTACTTCGCAGATGTGTGCAGGTTTCCTCACGATGTTTTCCTTGACCGAATAGCTCAGTGGTAAATTCAAATTGAATTTCGCGCATAAGTAAACTTACAGGTGCGAGCCGAAATCGAACCCCCGACCCTCTGCATGACAGGCGGTGGGTCGAACCATTAGGCCTCCACGGCTTACCTTCAGTCACATAACTCGTGGAAATCCGACAAGTTGGAGAGACTAATGCTGAAGGGAAAAGACCCAGAGAGAGGAGGCCGAACAGGTGCCGCCGGTAAATGCGGCGATGCACCAGGGCGAAGATCGCTGCACATGGAATACCGCCACAAGAAGTATGTGTCGGAGGAGGAGGATAATGTAACGAAATCCACACGGATTTTTATCCTTTGATTAAAAATAGTAGTAGAAATAAATAATCATATCTAGATTAAATATATTTTTATAATGTCAAGTAAAAATATATCAAAAGTTTCACTAGTTAATATTTATTATAGAAAAACGAAAAAAAAATATACAAAAAGTTGAAAAAGTGAGGATCGAACCCACGACTTCCACGATTTATACTTCATAAAAAGAAATCACAAAAACCACAGCGCCACAGAAGCTCTATAATTCTCGGCGAAATTAAGCCTTGGTTTCCACTACGTTTCACTACCTCTGTATGTGTGCGTGAGTTCATTCTTGGCAGACTAGTCGTCTTTTTTCCTAAATGAAAGGTGATGTACGGATAATTATGTGAAATTGAGATGTATAATATATCCCTTCAATCGCATAGTCCATCAAAGTGTACCTTTGGGCTTGGAATTTTGCGTAAATCCTGAAAATTACAATATCTACCACCCGCGCCATCTATTATCGTAGAGGCTACATAAAACCGTGAGTTATCACCTTAAGCTATAAAGCTTAATGTTAATTTTAGTATCTCGAAATCGCCAAACGGTATCATGATTTATTAAAGGGAAGGAATGACGAAAATAAGCTACTAAACAAATCTTGCCGTCGATTTATTTTAGCTATGATTGGTTGATATTTCTTTCAATATAATGGCATCATTTTATTCGCCTTGTAATTTAATTAACTAAATAAAAACAAAGCAGATCAAATACTATAGTTTCACCTATAGTTCTACGAATCGTAGTAGTTCCGTAGCATAGCTACGCCGTAGAACCGTCTACGTCGTAGCACTCGTAGGCAAGCTTTAATCCGTATTCACCGACCAATATTTTCCTTCGGCTCTCACTTTTGTATGTTACTTGTTAAATAAATACTGAGCTCTGCCTATTAATAAGGGCCCATAGACGACTCGAGTTCACGCTTGAAGTACGCAATATCCATAAAGTGTACATTTTACGTAGGTACAATTTCCCGCGAGAAAACATTCACTTATTACGACACGGTCGTAAAATATGGCAATAAGCGACGCGTTGAAATGTCACCTTTAATAAGATCTTACATGCTGCCGAGGGGAGAATAAGTGATTTTGATGATCTTGATGCCGTAAAATCTGCGACTTAAGATTCATTTTCATAAAGATTTCCTTTTTGAGCTTTACGCGAGTTATGAAATTTGTTCTTCTTTATTCCTATTAAAGACGATTTCAAGTGGCAGTGGGTGCACATTTGCTAAGCAATCAATCAAGCATATATTTATTGCTAGAATGTGGGTATATACAAAAGGTGTTGAGTTATTGGGAGACGGCCACAATCAGCCAGTTTTCAGCATGCAATAGTATATCTCCCCCTCGTGATGAGAGGAGGCCTGTGCCCAGCAGTGGGACGCAAATAGGCTGTATTAGTAGTAGTAGTATATCTTAAATTAGAACTAATGACAGTCTAGTACTTAAACATTTACACTGTACATTTAAATAAAGTAAATTTCTTCCGTACTTATTAAGAAATCAATGGCACATTATGTAAAATTTATAAATGTTAAAAATACTGAATACCAAATCCAAGTGATAATAAATTTCGATATCGTTAAAATGAATGAATGAATGTCAAAAGAATAAGTTAATTTTAAACTCAGGAAAATCTAGACACTTTATTACATTTGGCAAATGGTCGAAGATCTTTACAGCCATATAGAATATGCTTTTTCTGATAGCATAGATATATGCCATGATTTTTGGATATTTATCTTACAGTAGGTTCTTGGAACTGCACGGGGGCACATACGCCTCGGAAGTTCTCAAAAGTTCTCAAGAGTAGGTCTGACATGATGGAGTGACCTGGTGAAGGTCGCAAGAATCCGGTGGATGCGAGTGCCTCAGAACCGATTAAAGCGGTGAGCCTTGGGGAAGGTCTATGTCCAGGTAATATGATGATACCTTTTCCAGTTCTTTAGTTCAATATTGTTTTAATTTAGTGAATTAATGTTGTTTCTTTTTCCGTTTATCAATAATGGGTCATACACAGACACATAATTTAATAACACAATTTTTGAAAAAATATAAAATCCGACTGCAAACAAACTTTTGATTTCACATATATTATATATATATTTGTGATCCATTCATTCAGCCCTTCATTTTGATACCCCACTCGATAGGCTATGACAAAAAAAATTTGGAAACTTAAAATTCCTCCAAAAGTCCGCCATTTTGTTTTTTGGAATTTTGATATACCCAGTGTCATTCTCACAACTAAGACGAATCTAACGACACCTCGCATGCTAAAATACATCAAGCCATTTAGGCTACAGAGCGTGCCAAATAAATATACATACATACATACACTCGAAAAACATAACCTTCCTGCCTTCTAGCGCAGCCGGGTAAAAATGGGTATATGACCGTAATCGAGATTGATTTCGAAAATTGGTTAGATATTAAATCAACGATCCAAAAATTCCAAATTATTAATACGTCTGAGAGCAGCTGCGGTAAAAAACTCATTTACAGAACGATTGCCGCCGTAATAGGATTACGGCCTCTCGAGGCATGCCGTTGGTCGCGAAAAGATTGAAAATCCCTTGACAGCGTTTTAAACCAGACTGACAGATAAATGAGGTAAAATTTCGGTAGATTAAAAATTGTTCTGTAGTAACCTTGAAAAATTCTGAAAATTATAATTTCAGCGTTATAAAATACATATAACCTTTAAAGTTGATAACAAAAATGTGATTAGTATTTCACACTTAATGTGTATTTTAGTCGATTCTTTGAAAAAAAAACAAGAAGCACGTGACGCAACGACGAGACGCCTTTACGGTTAAAGACATGACTTCGCGCGCCCAGTAGTAGTCCTTCTTCGCCTAATATATTGACATATTTATTGGACAATTGAGACCATCTCCATGATTATTATTGCTTTTTCTGGACCCTTGGAGACACATACATCTGGAGACTATACAATTTATGGACACATTGCGCGATCGTGGCGCCCGCCTCAATATGTCAGTAAAACCTCCTCCGCTGCCGCTGTCCCGAGCCATAGAGAAATGATACAAGAAGAGCGGCAGAGCCGATACTATAGTGCGAGCTCCGAAACCCGGGTTAACACTAGATCGACATCTAGCGTCCAGTGGCTGAACCCCGATTACCCGACCGTTTAGCAGTAGTTACCGCTACTTGGAGCTAGATTGCGAGCCGAACGCATGTATCCTTTCTCTATGCCCGAGCCCGAGCCGTTAAGGAAGACTCGACACTGCCCTTTCACGTCGTGAATCAGAATCAGAAGTCATTTATTTTCGTGGTCGGCCCTTAAATCTAAGCAAAGCCTCTGTAACCACCCGGCAACCGTCGCATCTATTAGGTCCTTACATATGAAATTGGCGTTTGGCGAACTGGCAACTTTGATTCAAAATATGTGGCGTTCGGCTAGGAATTCCAAATTCAAATTTATTTCAAATTTAAGACCATGTATTTCTGTGTTCGAATTACGAAATTTATTTGTTATCGCGTCATTTGTTTTTCTTTCACATCGTTCTGTTCACAATATGGAGAACTTAAAATATCGCTATATTTACGAATATGAGTTTCACCTCGGCACTAGTGCTGCAGAAACGGCTCGTAGGATTAACAATGCGTATGGGGAAGCTACTGCAAAAGAAAATACGGTACGTTATTGGTTCCAACGTTTCCGTTCTGGAAATTTTGACCTACAGAACAAGCCTCGTGGACGGCCGGAGACACAAGTTGATAACGAAGAATTAAAAGCAATTGTGGAAGCAGATTTATCGCAAACCACGTCAGAGTTAGCGGCAGGCTTCGGTGTGAGTGATAAAACCATTTTGATTCACTTGAAACAAATTGGAAAAGTGAAAAAACTTGAAAAATGGGTACCGCATGAATTGAGCGACGCAAACAAAGAAACACGCGTCGAGTGTTGCGTTTCACTTCTCAACCGGCACAATAATGAAGGCATTTTGAATCGTATCGTTACTTGTGATGAAAAATGGATCTTGTACGACAACCGGAAACGTTCTTCACAATGGTTGAACCCAGGTGAACCAGCCAAATTCTGCCCGAAACGAAAGTTGACTCAGAAAAAGGTACTGGTAAGTGTCTGGTGGACTAGTGCCGGTGTCATCCATTACAGTTTCTTAAGATCTGGGCAAACAATCACGGCTGATGTGTATTGTCAACAATTGCAAACGATGATGGAAAAGCTAGCCATTAAACAACCCAGACTGGTCAATCGATCTAGCCCACTGCTGCTTCAGGACAACGCTCGACCACATACGGCACGTTTGACGGCCGCAAAACTACGGGAGCTGCGACTGGAATGTCTTCGACACCCACCATACTCCCCGGACCTTGCTCCAACTGATTACCATTTTTTTCGGAATTTGGACAACTTCATGCAAGGAAAAAAATTCAATTCTCACGAGGCTGTCCAAACGGCCTTCAAAGATTTTATTGATTCTCGCTCACACACTTTTTTTAGTAAAGGAATCAATGAACTAGCTTCGAGATGGCAAAAGTGCATAGATAGCCATGGTACATACTTTGACTAAATAAAAAAATAGTTTCATAAAAAAAAATCGTTTTCATTTCTGCCATATGAAACGCCAATTTCATATGTAAGGACCTAATATTTACACCGAGTCTGACCATCAAGGGACGGAAGCGCCGTCCATTTTACCTCTCGGATTTATTCAATGCCACATATAAATCTACCGCTCAACCCGCCTTTGTGACGCTGCCAAGTGCCTTCGTTCACTTCTATCCGACTCCTTTTATATCCCGACGAAGTAAATTACAATTACCAGTATTTCCACCTTTATACGCAGTTTCGGAGTTCTTGAACCGTCTAGTTTACCATTTTAAGGGTGTTATAACTAAATGTTCTAAGTTATTGTGACAAACGAACTGTTTTTGACATGTAGCTGGGTATTTCTGTGCTCAGGTGTATCTTAGGAGCTAAGTCGATTATTAATGTCATGTTAGAAAGGTTAAATCAAGTTTTTACAGGTATTTCAACGCCCATGAAGACGTTTCTAATATTGTTATAATAGGCTCTATAATCGTGCGTCAATTTACACTGACTTAGGAGTCTCAAGTCAGTGTAGAGATCTTCTACTATCTAAAGTCCCGCACCTTCACGTTTCAAAACGCTTCAATTTTTTCATTATTATTTAAAAAGCACCACCAACACTCTCAATGCATAGTTGAAGGCTGTCTCAGCACGCACACAATGTGTTGAGAGTGTTGGTGTTGCTTTTTAAATAAATTGCAGCGTTTTGAAATGTGAATGCGCGGGACTTTAGATAGTAGAAGATCTCTGAATTGAGTAGGACGTTCTAAGTTAGGTCCGTTCCAATCGTTCGCCGACACAGCCTGACTTGACTTTAATATGAATTATTCAGAAGGATCACCCATCAAGGAAAAAGGATTATTAGAAATACATTCCCGTTGGGAAAATGTGCTTTTTCTTGCGAAGCTATTCAAGCTTTAGTTACAGTCGAGTTAGTTAATATGTACACATTTGGAGTCTATTACAACGGAGCGCGGAGTAAGGTGCAGAAATGTGTGTGTCTAAAGAAATAAAAAACATTTTGGGGAACTCGACTGTACAGTATGATAGGGATAAAAAAATCTTGGGTAACGGAGCGTGTGGAGATGTAAAAAAATTAATGGGGCACGCATTAAAAATATACCTATGGCATGATGAAATTGGGCTTAATATAGGTGTATTACAATACAATATTTATTTATAGAACGTTAGGCAAAGCGAGAATCTCTGGTGTTATTGCTAAAAGCACTTAGTTAATTACTTGAGCGTAATTTGCCAGTCCCCATTTTGTTTACATCAAATACTTTAGCTTACTCCAGCAATTCCCGGAAAGTTTAGGCCCGGTTCCTACGAGTATAGCCACAAAACGGCTCGTTTTGGCTACTGAAGGTTTTGCTCTATAGATGATCTCTCAAATTGGGACTAAACGTAGCCAAAACGAGGCTTTTGTGGATATAGGAACCGGGCATTACTACAACAGCCTATTTACGGCCCACTGCTGGGCACAGGCCTCCTCTCATCACGAGAGGGTTGGGCTAAAGTCCCCACGCGGGCCCAGTACGGATTGAGGACTTCACACACATCCTTGAATTACTTCGCAGATGCGTGTAGGTTTCCTCGCGATGTTTTCCTTCACCGAAAAGCTCAGTGGTAAATTCAAATTGAATGAGAGGCGGTAGGTCAAACCACTAGGCCACCAGGGCTATCCGGGCCTAACAGGGCCTTAATGCCACAATTTATACTTGAGAAAAAACGTGTTAAAGTTGTAAATTGCTCCGACGTCGTTTTGCTGTTGCAACGTTTTTATAATTCGTAAGTTGGCACCGAACGAAGTGATTTAAGAGACAATCGAACCAATTTAAAGTCCCAAGTACCTACAGTTTTGGCAGAAGTTTTAATTCACGAGGGGCCAGAGTGCCAACAAAATTCACCGAGAAATTAGGGTAGAGTTTTGTAATAAATGCGGCTTTACTGCTAAAAAGACTTAAGACAAATTAACTAAATTAGCTGGTCCTGTTTTGAGCGTTCACTATATCATGCCACAGAATAAGTAATAGTAGGTACTAACGTACAGAAGACCGACTGCTAACAAAAAACCGTTTTTGGAGCGCCGCAAGCCCCCAAAGTGGCCATCTCTTTTTATCGCATGCAGCGCGCTCTTTCGGAGGCCACGACCTAGCGCTAGGGCTGGCGCACTCGAGAACATATTAAATCATGCATCTAGTATTAGTACATAGGTTAGGTATAATAGTGTTATTAACAAAATATATATTTAAGCTAAGTTAGTTATTTCTTTTTATTAAAAAAACACAGATGCTACAACGTTTAATTTGTCACATACTTTATGCGTCAATCATTCGTGCATTTATTCTCAAGTATAGTTTCCCCTTGTATTCAATTAAGCGAAAAAAACAATTGTTGCTTTGTCTAGAAACGAACACTTCACTGCTTCTAATGAACCAGCTGCGGTCTCACAGTTAGAGTTCATTAATAAGCGTACCTTCGCTTTTATACCTTATAGGTTTTGCCCGCGACTTCGTATGCGCAAAAAAGACATTCGTATAAAATCGTTTTTCCCGTTCCCGCGGAAATTCAGAGGGATCCTCTCTTAGTGCTCCCCTACGCTCCCCAAGAAACCTACATGCCAAATTTCAGCTCTCTACGATCAGTGGTTTTGGCTGAGCGTTGTCATCAGTCAGTAACGGAAGAGTTTTATATATGTTGATTGCGACGAAGTAAGTGTAAAAGTGTATACATATTGGTGAACTCAGTTGAGTACTAACCGGCAAAATTACCGAGTCGCTGCATCACTTAAACGTGGCCATGCGTCGAGAATGCAGTCGAGATGGAATTTCTCCTTCATTTCCTTCGCTACGGCAAAAGCAATTCGATAGCGTTGGCCGTGGCGTTTATTGAGAAAATAATTTTCTCTACGCTTCTCCAGATGGTTTTTAGTTGCACGTTTAGTATTGCGGGTTCACCTCTGAATTACTTCCAACTTTTAATACACATGAAGGTATGATGTAGTTATTTCATCTGCTATAAAGTTTGTTGCCAAAATTTGCGAGCATTATTTCCGAGGACACCTGCGTCGTAGTCTAGTATATTTTTTTAATTTGTTATTTTTTCATGCATATCATTATCGCTTTATATATGAAACATTTCTCTCGAAGCGTCCACGTGGGGCCCGTAAAACTCCCATCGCACATTATTTATGTGATGTAAACCCATAAACCTAAACGCTATCGAATGCATTTGAGTGCATTCCACGTCATTCCCTCGCCTTATCGCTGTTCGCGAACACGCCTTTTCACTCACCGATGGTTTGATGGCATCGTTAATATTGACTGCTCTCGTGGCTTTTATGTTCTTCAGCCGCGGTTAAAGCGACTAAATGAGGGTTTACTTAGACCTTAGAGTGAAGTTCTGTATTTTTTTACTCGGTCACCTTTGTCATAGTGTCTAGTCTATCTTTGAGGTTAAATTCGAAGGTTAGATTCGAAGGTTAAATGTTGACTTTAAATCTCACTGTACGTACCATTTTGAAAATAGTGTCTGGAGGAATATGACTGGTCCGGCAATTTTACTTGTTTTTTATTGTGCGATAAAATTTTAATAAATAATTATGAGGTTCTATTTTAAGTCCGACTCTGTATTAGATCCCTTTTGTATCCTTTATTGGAAGGTTTGCAGGTCAATAAATTGGTACAATAGTCGAATGAACAAAGAACTGCGTGAAAATAATATTTCATTTAGAGCTTTTGAATACATAAATAGTCTTATCCTTTGATGTTTCGTGTCTTAGAAATGTTTTCGTTTAACTTTCCTGATATTATTTCAGATTCTTAACAAAAACGAGTTTTCTATTGAGAGTTTATCCATAATTTTGTGATTTTGCCCAGGTTTTCTTTTTATACTAGTATGAATTATGTGCAGAAATAACTAATCCCACCAAAACATTGACATGTAAAGTGACGTTAAGACAAGTGACTGCATATTGCATGTACTGTAAAAAAGTTATCAGATCTCATGGAGAGCCAAGCTGTGTCGTTCAAAAAGTCAAAACGTGTGAACACTAAAATGGGCTTAAGCCCAGATGTCCTTCGCTAGGCTTAATTTTGTGCCTATACGTAATTAAGTAATAAAACGAATCCCAGATAAATCCCTTTTGGACTCTATCGACAGATTTCTCATTTTTTTTTCACATAGGCACGCTCTCCTGGCTGCCATTTCTATAATTTTCTTAATTTTTATATGCCTATCGTTAATCCAACTTCCGTATTCCAGCGAGTTCCCGGAGGCTCCTCTTTTAACTTTCCACTAAGACTTACGTCACGAGTAAATTACACTGAAGAGATTACGGTGTTACCTCCAACGCCATTTTTCTCATCTTTATTAACAGTTATTTTTAATTAAATATCTCTCGCTAGGGGAAAGGTAAAATTACTTTCTTGTGCACTTGTATCATAATTTTACAGCGGTTATTATCTGATACCCTTTACCAATAAATTCTACTGCTTGTGTTTAGGCATAGTGTTTTTTTTTCATAGACTTAACACGCAAAAGGTCACACATCATCATCATCATCATAATTTCAGCCGATAGACGTCCCCTGCTGGACATAGGCCTCCCCCAAGGCGCGCCACTCAGACCGGTCCTCACAATTTCAATGTCATGAGATACTTCTATCTTCTCCTTTTTTTCTTTCTTCTTCTTCTTAGTATATTTAGATTCTCCTTTATTTTTCTGTAGGTACATACTTATTTGTCTACTCGTGAACATGTGTCCTCTCCACTACTCAAAGGTTAGCTGGAAGAAATTCCTTGTAGGGATAAGCTCGCCTTTGTACATGTGTCTCTTCTCTGTATTGATAATTGTATTTGTGTTAAATAATTATAAATTACTGTCGCGCTTTTAAAGTAGGCCAAAGTACTCGTAAATTGCGTCGGCAATGACTCGACCACGCGGTCCGTCTTAATTATGCAAATACCCTCGTTCGTTACGGTTTCCGGGACGATGCGTCTCCATTAAACCCGGCTTGTTAGAGGACACTGGCACTGGCGATGCTCAGGCGCAATTATTTGTTGCTCTTACTGTGAACAGTTTTAAACAGGACTTTTGTGTACCAGTTCGAAGCATTTTTTGGTCGGTGAAAACGTAATTTTGAAACTTTTACGAAATGAAATCTTATAAGTACGAAAATTTAGAATGAAATGAAGTAGATTTAAAAACCTATTTAATGGCCTAACTCACATCACTGTTGGCTCATAGGCCAGGCTCCATACAAAGTTGCTCATCGTCCTGCATTGCACGCTTTTCTGATCTACTACTACTACTACAGCCTATTTGCGTCCCACTGCTGGGCACAGGCCTCACCTCATTATGACAGGGTTTGAGCTATAGTCCCCACGCGGGCCCAGTGCGGATCTTTGAATTACTTCGCAGATGCGTGCAGGTTTCCTCACGATGTTTTCCTTCACCGAAAAGATCATGGTAAATTCAAATTGAACTGATCACATGACGTAAACTGGTATCAAATGTTTTTACGATGCTATAATATAAACCATTAGCATATTCGTAAAAGCGGCCTACATTCGATCGTATAAAGGCCCGCTACAGCCTTCACGGCCTATAAAACGTATCGCGAATAGATTTGTAAGCAAGAATGCTGCATATGGCGGATAGAATACAAACTACACAGGCCGCTTAAAAAGCTCCCCCATACGATGCTGAGCACGTTAATAAAAGTTTTAGGTACTTTTACGGTCTATCTGCTAGTCATTATTCATTAGACTAGTCATGCTTGACTGGTTTCCATTTTGCTATTCAATTGTTTGTTGAGACACAGAAAGTACTCTTGTGTAAAGACGGATAAGGAAATTCAGGCAATGGGTCTTCCCCGGCTTTTTGAAAAAAATCCTGTGGGATATCCGTCGAAATGCTACAGATAGACTCAAACAGATTGCTTTCGCATTAACGACTGTTTATTACTACGGAGGCAGACTGCATCTTCCCGGGAAATCGACTACCGCTTTCCTGTTCGCATCGCCTCGTAATTCTATTGCCCTCCCGTTGCGTAGAAGGTTGGAGGCTCTCACCTTCTACTCGACTGCTTACGATGTTGGGTATAGGCATTTACCAAATTACCTACGAACCTTGATAACATTCCTGGTTTTTGTTAGACTATAGGTGAATTTTAGGATAGGAATTTCCAAGTGCTCTTCACAAAATGAAAGTAGCTCTGTTCAGGTTCAGGAGAAGGTGCTTGAGGTGTTTATTTATTAAACCGGTGACAGACATATAGGTTTGCGCGAGCTAGTTTTCCGCAATTTGACGACAATTGCGCCAATTTTGCGTGATGATAGACACTCATTATTTAACACGCATGATATTCTTATTCTTTGCCCATAGAGATATTCTACGAGTTACAGGCACTTTAATTGATAAACCACTATGAAACCTACTACTACAGCCTATTTGCGTCCCACTGCTGGGTTTAAGGCCTCCTCTCCATGAAACTTATATTATTTTAGTAGTATTAAGCATTTACGAGATCTCATGGCTAAAATTCAAAGGTTCTTTTGCGAAGCCTTAATCCACTTTTTCACCAGCAATTGCCTTCAAATACATCGAAGTTAATTACGAACGATAGACGAAATAGGTTTACGGGTCAATAGGCTTTCGATTCGCGAATCGGAGAAGGATCGTAAGATAAGGAGATCGAAAAGAGGGTTGTTCTTGGAACAGTCAAGTACGAAGCCACCCGTAAGTGGATTTCATATACTCTTGATATCTCATTTAAAGGATTCTTTTTTTTTAACTTATCGTCCTTACGGATTGATTTGGATTTGGATTATGTGAAGACTACATTATAAAAAGGTCGCGGCTGTGAAGTCAATGTTGTGTGTCGTCTTTTTATTTTTATTCATTCGTATGAGAACACTCTCTGTTGAGTTTGCTTTGTATGTTATTTTATTAGCAATACTGGAAGCGATGATATATTTCATGTTATCCTTGTGGTTTACTCCTGATGAGTTGATATTATCCATACTAATATTATAAATGTGAAAGTGTGTTTGTTTGTTTGTCTTTTCTTCACGTCGAAACGACTGGACGGATTAATTTTGGTATGGAGATAGTTTGGGACCCTGAGAATAACATGGGCTACTTTTTATCCCGGGAAAACGCAAAGTTCCCGCGGGAATGCGATAACCGAATCCCACGCGGGCGAAGCCGCAGGCAGAAGCTAGTCATTAAAATATTTCGCAAATAACTTTTCAATTGCATCTTCAAAAACTTTGAAATCTTCTACTTCTTCATGTAGCTTTTTCAATCAATAAAGGTTTGTATCAATAATGAATATTTATCAGCTGACATCGATATTTAGTCATACTCATTAATCTTCATCCATAATTCAACTCTATTTAATAACTGCACGTCATATCTAACCCCAAATACATCTTTCATGCTTCGAAAGTTCCTTTGCCTTTCTCGTCCCCTTTCAATAGGAAAATGTTAATTATTTGACCTTCATCTCCGACCCTTGACTGATACGCAATACCAGGCAGTATTTCAACACCACTAAAGCCTATTTTATATAACAAGATGAAAGTGCTTTATGTATTTCAGCAGAGATATTTAAGACGCGCGAGCTAATAAAATTAGTCTTGTTATAATTGACATTTATGGGTTCTGCCCTTTTGTTTACGCCCGCCTGGTTTCTCCTTGATTAATATATTTTGCGGTACTTGTAGATTACTATTTAGTAAGGAAGGCTTAGCTTATAATATCTTTGTTGGAGTAAACTTTTTAAAATCATATTCCTGTATTATCGTGACTTGAGTCATTAAAATCAAAATCGTTAACTTCTACAGTGTCATAGAGAGGTCTATCAACAGGAAATTATTATCTATAATATTGTCGCTTAATTTTCTAATTTCATAATTAAAGCTTGACATTTCCTTCCTGCGTTTTTGTTCCCTAGTTCCTATTAAATAACTTTCGTGTATTGTTTAGAGTGAGTAGGGCATCTTCTAAGTAAGCGTGTTTCTATCCTAGATCCTGTTTTCATCAGGCGTGATTAAAGTCAATCTCAAGCCCATTCCCAATAAACAAAATAAAATATACCATCTTTACATCCAATGAAGTATTAAAAATTCCATGAATATAAAATCCTCCGAATCTGTTAAAGCTCGATCTGAATAAGCGAAAAAGAATTGTATTTCATAAATTCCGGCATATTTACAGTCAATCTTGTTTTTAGATTGGGGTTTCGTTGAATATTCATTCGCTTATTATACTATGCTAATAGTGGGGTCGATTGTCTAACTATGCGGAATAATTGCCTTCAGATTATTGGGTATCCAACTAATATTATAAACGTGTAAGTGATTGACTGTCACACTTTAATGTATCAACTGTTTAACCGATCATGAAATTTGGTATAGGTACAAGTTATCAGGATTATGTAGCGATATGATCTAGGAACCTTTCATAAAAAAGCTAAGGATAAAATAACATGTCCGTACTACGATATTGGGGACATGAAACCATCAAAATTGAATTTACCAGCGCTTGTCAGACCCATTGCTGAGAACAAATCGCACAAACCAAACACAGCAGAAAGCCTTGTAAAATGTTAGATGTGCCCGCCTAGAAAAACATACGTACGTAATAATCAGAGTTATGGACAATCCTGCCAAATTAAGGTTTGATTTGATATTTGCTCCTGCCGCTCGGGTAAAAATATAGTAAAAAACAACCGCCTAAATTGCTTAGAATGAGCCTATCATGAAACTTTGAACAAATATTTCTTATAAAATGTAGGAGAACCAAGAAAGATTCTTGATGATACATAACGGGTGAAGTTTTTATGCGCGGACTCCGTACGTATATAGTTAGTGAAGCCAGTATCATCATAAAGTCCAATTACAGTCCGCAACTCGCAAGCGGAGCAGCCATATCTAATGTGCGTAATCTTGTATATTACCCTCATGAATAAATAGAACTTACGACGCCTAATGCTGTTTGAATAGTTAAACGGTACCCGCAGAATTAGGTGACCTTGTGCATTTTTCATTTGGTATGTATTTACAGTTTTGGAAGCTTGGAGAAATTGTCTTGGATTGTCATATTAAACATGCGAGAGCAGATTTTTTTTTCAAGCTTTTCCAAATTTTTAGTGCTTTTATAAAGATGCAGTTGGTGAACTGATTCCTTCAGTGTAACGAGAGAAATACAGATACTGTAGTTCTTTGCTGTAAAGTAATATAATAATTTACATGTCCAATAATTGAAATAAACGAGGTTTGAGAGACGAACGACACGTCTCTTAATAAATAACATCTTAATTGAACGCTGTGATCTCAGATTTGTCACTGACAAATATCTTGCAGCCTATGAAACATCTGCATAAGATGTCCATTTTGTTACTCTACATGACTTCCTGATAGGGTGCGCCCAAGAACCAGGTCAGGCCCTGACCGAATGAAGGCCGTCAGCTCAGCACTTATTGATGGATTGCTCCTCCAGAGGCCTAATGGGGCGCCTTCGGCGGCTTCGGCCCATTAATTCAATTTACGGCCGCTGATGGTTTTTGGATTTCGCTTTCGCCGTGATGTCGTGAAACTTGATTTCAGTTCGGCACTTTTTGTAGGTGAGGCTAAAAGGTAATTTGGTTATTCTATCAGTAGGTAATCTTGTTTGGTTGGTGAATTTGGGGTTTTACTCGTAACATTTGTTCCTGAGTGCATTGAATTTATTTTTTCATTTATTTTACTTCAGTTACATAACATAATGTTCACATACATTGTCTCAAACTTTCGCGATACACACTCATATCAGAATCGCCAGGTGAATAAATCTGCTGTTGCTGAGCATTTGCTGGAATCGGGACCAAATCACTGGATAGAATTACCTACATAAACCCAAGATTCTTTCCACTGAACGTCATTTCTACTCAAGAATGGTACGCGAAGCGGTGGAAATCAAAAAACATCCTAACTTCAATAGGGAGGATGGTTTCAAGTTATCGACGTCGTTGAATCCAGTGATCAGCAAGTGTAAGCGACGAGATGCCCCTTCGGATAAATATGCGGACATTGTTAGTGTTGTGTGCCGGCCTGTTGACATTCCGAGTGACATTAATAAAAATCAAGTGCGGGCAGTTCAAACCACCCGCGCGACAAGAAAAATATGCTGATACCGTCACTTCAGTCTTCTCGTGACCACGGCCGTTGCATCGCGGCCGAAACGTCGAGGTAAAATATAAATAGTTTTTACGCGATTAAGTCCCGTTGAAAGTGTGTTTAATATAATGTTCACATCTCGATAGGGTAGGCAAAGAACACAAGCTTGTCCAGAACTACAAGCTGCCGCTGCTGTCTCGCTTCATCTATATCAATCCTTCTTCTTGTTCTAAAATTCCTGTAGAAAAAAATATTAAAGGTTCCTTTATCCGCATAGCATTTGTCTATCAAACCTATTACAGCTAAAGGGACGAATGCTTTGACCATATCATTTCACTAAACACGCATGTTTTCTTTCTAGTATCTATAGGATGGCTTTATTGCACCTCCTACAGACGGTAATACAAGCTAAAAATACCAACCGATGGTTTTATTTACCCGCTGGGACTATATTCACCGCTCACTGCCACGCGTGTGTAACGATAGTACTATTTACAAAGTGAGGTAATATTAGATGCATAAGTAGTTACTTTTTAGGGTCGCTTAGAGCCTTAGATCAATGACGAACACAGAATCCGAATGGATAAGAGTTTAAAATCTTTAAATAGACCAGGAGCAGATTGGCAACATTTCATAATTTTAATAGGGCGCAATTCGAAAATTATTTCGGTATCTCTACCTAAAGGAGTCAATAAAAAAGTTTCAGATTTTTTCGTTCATTACTTTTAGAGAACTTTTCTCACTTGGTTTGCATATAAGAGAGACTACAGCAATTACAACTTGGAAAAGTTCTTTGAGTGTATAAACTCATTATCATTTTCAGACGTTCTAGCTTTAGATGATCTTGACAGTGCTTTTAAAGTTTTTTATGACTTAATCTGTCTGTTCTTTAACTTATGTTTTCCGATAATAAGGGTAAAGGTAACTAATAGAATCTCTAATATAAAGTGGATTACAAAAGGGATTAGAAAGTCATGCTATGCGAAACGCAAATTGTATATGACGATTAGAAACAGCAGTAAGAATAAATCTAGCAATAAGGAGTACCTCAAGCGTTATAAAAACATTCTGATTAAGTGTATTAATGAATCACGGAAAATTAACAATAACAAATATATTTTTGGAAACAAAAACAAATGTAAAGCGACTTGGAATTTAATATCTTCATCAACCTCAAGTGACATCCATACAAGGGATATCCAATCTATTAATTCGAATGGAATATTATACCAGGAACCCCAGGACATATGTAATGTGTTAAATGATTTTTTTATTGACATTATTAATTCTGACATTCCATCTAATAATAGTTTCACAAATCACTTAAGTAAATGCTATCATACAATTTTTCTTCGACCTACTAATGAAAATGAATTGATCAAATTGATAATGTCACTAAATAACAGCAAGGTTTGTGGTTATGACGACATATCGACAGCTATTTTGAAATCCAATGCCAAGAAACTCAGTCGCCCTCTAACCCACATAATAAACCTATCGTTTAGCCAAGGCCGCTTTCCAGAACAACTAAAATTTTCTATTGTAAAACCCTTATTTAAAAGAGGTAATCGGGAGGACCCAAACAGCTACAGACCTATAACTATTGTGCCGATTATATCAAAGATTATCGAAAAGGCTATGTATGTTAGGCTCACTGATTACTTGACCAAATACAATATACTGCGACCAGAGCAATTTGGCTTCAGAAAAGGTCACTCTACAGAGCTAGCATGTTTTAACTTTGTAAAAATTATAACTGAAGCTATCAACAAGAAATTACCTGTTATGTCCATTTTTCTAGATCTTAGTAAGGCATTCGATTACGTCGACCATTCTATATTGCTCTCGAAATTAGAATCTTATGGAATACGAGGTACAGCATTTGATTGGTTCAAAAATTATTTAAGTAATCGTGTACAATGTACTGAAATAACAAGAACCACTGCGTTAAAAAACATTTATGTTAAAAAAACCTTCAGATCTCAGTTTCGTTGGAATAAATCAGGGGTTCCACAGGGCAGTAATTTGGGCCCACTGTTATTTCTTTTATACATCAATGACCTTCCCCACGCCACTGAACAAAAATGCATTCTTTTTGCGGATGACACAACACTAATAATTCAGGGTGAAAATAAGAATGATTATGAATCAATTATTAATCAGGCTTTGAGTGACATATATACATGGACCAATAAAAATAATCTTAATATTAATTTAACCAAAACTAAATTTATACAATTTCAATCTCATAAAGCTAAAACCTTAAAATTAGATATTGAATATAATGACAGTCCGATTGATGAAACCAGTAGTATAAAATTCTTAGGATTAAATTTTGATAAATATTTAAATTGGAAAATTCATATTGATAGCATTTGTTCTAAATTAGATAGGTTCGTGTTTGCGTTAAGAAAACTAAGGAATACAGTCTCTACCGAAGCAGCATTAACAGCATATTATGGTTATGTATCCTCAAACCTGAACTATGGTCTTCTGTTATGGGGCAACTCAGTTAACATTGACAGAGCATTTAAATTGCAAAAAAAATGTGTACGCGCAATTTGTAATGCATGGCTGACGGATAGTTGCGTGCCATTATTCAAAAAGTTAAATATATTGCCTCTGCCATGCATGTTCATTAGCAAAGTGTGTAATTTTGTCAAGGCACATCCAGACTACTTCAGGTTACACTCAGATGTGTATAAAAGGAACCAGAGACCGCAGTACAGGAATCTCCTGCATCAGCCAATGTGTCGGACTGATATTTATAAACGTAATTCCTACAATACGTGCATCAGGATATTTAATAACCTCCCAAATGACTTGAAATTATTTAATAACTTGGAATTTAAGACAAAATTGTCCAAATGGCTACTGCAGAATTGTTTTTACTCAGTGAAAGAATTCATGGAATATAAATGTTAGTATACCTAGTAATGTTTTTCTAATCTGTTATTGTTTATATTATTTGGAAATTATAATAATAAAAGTAGGTACTTTCTATATATTGTAGGTAGGTGCATTATAATATTTGCATGCCATTGCAGGCTGAATACTGTTACTTAGCACTAAATTTTAAGATCTTGTATACATATTCTGGCAAATAAACAATATTTGATTTGATTTGATTTGATTTGATTTGATTTGAAGATCATGTTTTAGTGATGACTGTTGCGTGACGTCATCTCACTCAATTCTCTCGCTAAGGAGCGGCCGCTACGCGCAGAACTATATCTATGCGCAGAAAGTGGTACTACGTCATTTTTGACTCACGCCTTTTTAGAATGAGGCACTTTTTAATTGATGATTGATATGAAATGGTCTATTTACGAAAAAAAGAGAAAATACGGTGTCCTTTTAATTTTTCCCTACTTTCTAACTAGCTAATAAAGTGAAAAAAAAATGAAATGTTGTGGATTGATTCTTCTAATCTTATTTTATTTGGCGCGTTCTTAATCATTGCGAAATTTAAAAAAAATCTCAGTTATACCGATTACCGTCGTCGTTTTACATTAATCTATGATTAAACCCAAAAATGACTGCGTTAAATTCGTCATCAGCTAAATGAGGGTAGCTTTCATTATATTGCTCAATTTACGCGTTTTCAGCCGTTTATCGGGCAGAGGCAGACGTAACGCAGGAGTATTAATGTCGAGCCGTATTTACTAATATATTACTTTAAGTAGTCACACTGTTGCCAGAAGTGGAGGTTCAATGGAAGGAAACTGTAGTTTTACTTAAATTATTAAAAAATGCCGCGCTGTGCAGTTCCAGGATGCAATGAGAACGGACGACACGTATTTCCGAAAGACTTGGTATGTATCTGGGGCAGGTATAATTGCATTGGGATATCTTCATTTTCATCACAAATAACTGAACCAAAATTAAAATTGCGGTCTATACTTAACAATTTTAAACAAATCAACGTAAAAAATTTCAGCAAAAAAAAAAATCGTAAATATTTGACAGCTGCAGTGTTTGGGTTTTGGTTTGGGTCAAGCGTTTGCAGCGCCATCTCAGTCGAGCTATGCGTATTCTTGTCCATTGATCAGCGCGGATTACGGGTCGGCCCGGACAAATGACGGTAGATCCTCCCGTTGATAGACGACCAACCGAAACATACCCACCCGCTTAAGCTTGAAAATAATGTCGCTTAACTATCTCTGCTTCGTATGTGAACCAAGGATTTCATACTTAAAGTACCAGTGGCGTAAATGATTTGGGCTCAATTTATTTATTTATTTATTTATTTAAACTTCATTGCACATACAAAATGTATACAATTGGCGGACTTAATGCCTAAAGGCATTCTCTACCAGTCAACCATAAGGCCAAACAGAAAGAAAAATGAGTAGGTGCATCAATATCAGAAAGAAACTAGGTACAGAAATACAAGGAAGATAACAAATAATTCCAAAAGAGGATAAATTTACATAAACGTACATAAAAATTATATAAAAGATAAACATACATAAACTAATACATACATAAATCAGCCGCACGAAGCAAAGAAAAATATGAAGGATTCCAAGTCTACGCGACCTTCTCAAACAAATGCTTACGCAGCATTCGCTTGAAGGAGAGCTTGGTTTGAGCTTGTCTTATATCTAGAGGTAGCGAATTCCAGAGGCGGATTGCCTGAAGGGTGAAAGAATTAGAAACAAAACCCGTGGAGTGAGAAGGAGTGACGAGTTTAAGAGAACGAGAGGAACGCAGATCACAACCGGGACGAGGAGTATCAAAGATAAATTTAGATTTGAGATAACGAGGAGTAGAAGGGTCGAACAGGATTGAGAAAAGGGTGCACAGAATACGGAGGGACCTACGCTGGCGTATGGGGAGCCAGCGCAGCTGACGTCGGGAAGAAGATATGTGGTCATACTTTCGAAGACCAAAAATAAAGCGCATGCCATTGTTAAGCAGGCGGTCTAACCGGTTAAGAGAGTCTTGAGTCATGTTGGACATGCACACATCACCGTAATCAATTAAAGGCAGGATAAGCGATTGCACTAACAGAGTCTTGGTACTAATCGGCAGAAAATTTTTGTACCGGTAGAGCGCCCGTAAAGTGTTAGTGGCCTTTCGACTTACTTCGGCTAGTTGAGCATCCCAGGAAAGGCATGAGTCAACTACAAGCCCAAGATCTTTGACCTGCTTTGACCAGGGTACGAGAGAGCCTTCAAACGCCACCGGCGCGATCCGAGATTTGTCAACTTTAGCCAGCTGACGAGAACTACCAACAATGATGGCCTGGCACTTGGCAGGGTTAACAGAGATGCCGAAGCTTCGGGACCATTCAGCAATGTATACCAAGTCATCATTGATGAGATATATTGCAGATTCGAGACAGGACACATCAGCGCTGGCATAAAGTTGGAGATCGTCTGCATAAAGATGGTAAGAGCTTTTCAACTTAGACGTAATAACATTAATGAAAACCGAGAACAGTATGGGAGAGAGAATGCCACCCTGAGGTACACCGGAACGAAGATCGAGCCAGTCGGAAAGTGCACGGCCGGCACGAACCGCTTGAACACGATCACACAGATAGGAGGAGAACCACTCAATCACTGAAGAAGATAAACCAAGATGAGCTAGGACAGCAAGAAGGAGATCGTGATCGACGGAATTAAAAGCATTAGAAAAGTCAATAAGCACCAGAACCGTCACCTGAGTGTCTTCCATACTTTGACGCATGTCCTCAATGACATTGAGTAGGGCGGTAGTGGTACTATGACCCTGGCGAAAACCCGATTGGAATTGAGACAGAAGTTGATTCTGATTAATATATTTGGAGATCTGGGAATGGACAGCAGCTTCAAGAACTTTCGAAAGAAAAGGGAGAATAGAAATAGGTCTGAAATGACCAGGAGAAGTGGGTTTAGGAATCTTAGGAAGAGGTATAACATGGGCTTTACGCCAAATCGAAGGGAAAACCCCAGAAGAAAAAGAAAAATTGATAATATGCGTAAGAACAGGTAGAATATAGTCGAGAACGAGAAAGACCATGGTACGACCAAGGTCATCGTGAAATCAAATCAAAAAGAAGAAAAAAAACACGACTGTCTTGAATGTGGCATATGCATGGCCTAATGCAATACTGCTGCTTTTTCGAATGCTCAGATATTAAGTCGATTAGAAAATTGAACCAATGAGCCGAAACTAATCTACCAGCGCTAAGATATGTTCCAGAGAAGACTTCTGAAAAACTATAGCGACGATATTCACCAAAGTTGTTTTAACATGAGTTTGATCTCGAATCGACCTTTATTTACATAATATGTGTCATATAACATATTATGTCACAATACCACACGATATATTACTTTAAGTTGAGTTTTACTCGAGATCAGACTGTTAATTACCAATTTAGACACGTGGTGACTGTTTTTTTTTTTTTTTTCACAATATGGAAAAGACATTACAAACAAAGTAAATCGTCGACATAACTAGCAGGAAATGAACAGATCCATTTAATTTTGTTCCGACGTTTGTCCATAAAAAAGGAAACCGAATCTAAAATAGAGACTCGGTACAAACGACGTTTAGCCCTTATTTATTTTAGCAAAACTTTAGTGATTAACAAGCTACCTTGCAAAAACCTTTTTTCTATCAATCTGAAACCCCCGTCATTTAATGTAAGCCATGTGTAAGCCCACCATCGTTAGGGGACAATACTTTGGCTCGGTCGATACTCCAGACAAAAGCGACCTGTGTCACCTGTCATATTATATTATTATTATTACTAAATTCTACTTCGACCGCGTGGAATTTGGTTAGAGCATTCAATGTTTTAAACCCCTTTTTAGGTGCCTCTTAATGGGTGGAATTTCCAAAAATCCTTTCTTAGCGGCAGTCGCAGACGGAAGGAGGTCTTCTATATTTACGACATCATCCCCTAGGCTCGGATCACGTCCGTCCAGCAACCCTACGTGTTATAATAAAATCTGATAGAATACGCCTACGCAAGAGCCGGGTCCCGACGCGTGATAAATATTGTTTGTCGTGAAGCACGGGTTTTTTACGAGATCTGAGGGGTTTTTGATCTTGGCACGAACTAGTAGACATAGTAAGTGACTAAGTAAGAAAGTAAAGACCGCTTTATGGTACAAAAGAACACGAAAATGTACCTATACAAAATTTGCAAACTATATAATATAACATAAGTTGTGGAGAAGTACCATCTTTCGTGCCCGATAATGCTGGAAATAACCACCTACGAGCATTAACGAAAATGTTAAAAAACTTACCAAGACTCAGACGTTAGCACATAATATTGTAACAGAAAGTAGCCTAACTTGTAAATGAAACTGGCAAGTTGACAAGAAAAAAACACTTTTAACAATTTAAACACCGTTGGGAGTGAATTTTTTGAACTATAACTGAACGGACACGTTATTACTGCGAAAGGCATTTTTGAGTTACCTAACGAATGATTGTAAAGTTTTGTCGAAAATTCTTACTTTTTATCTATTTGCATGCTGTGTTGCATCCCTCTAGTACAGTGTACACTTTATTTCTAAGCCTGTGTGATGTAATTCTGTTGATGGTCTTAAATAAATTGAAATTGAAATATTATTAAGAATTACATACCTACCTATCCATATCGCTTTTTATCCAACACACACAATTTCGATATAAGACGTCGCTTATACGAAAAATGCTTACATTCAAATTTCGTTGTTATGTATTCGACGATTCAGCTCTCCATCCACACATTACTATTCTAGACTGCGCTGTATTCAAAGCAGAAATATAAACAGAACCGCACGATGAATTTATGTTAACACGTGAACACAATGTTTGAAATTCTCTCTGGCACATCGGAGCTTTACATTTCCGCCCGAAACTATTTTTCGAGCGAGCTGTCGAGGTTTATTGAAGTGAAAACTTGTTTAGCGGCGCTGTGCACTTTTTGTGATGGGGAAAAAATGTTAAACTCGCGACAGATCACGTGACCATAAGACGGACACGTGACCTGATCGAATAACTGTTACAATGTCATTGAAGCCAGTAGACCGCCGGCGCGGCGTAGGAGAGGAACAAGAGTAGATACGCAATCTTAACATCTTATAATGGAATACATACGCTTCTATTTCTTTACGAATAGAGACGATAAGACGAGTACGATGACTCGACGAGACGGCAAGAGCGCACTTAGGGCATTTTGAGCTCGAGTATACTTAAGAGAGTTTACTCCGAAAGTTGGCAACGTCGCAAATAGCTGTCAAATATTTCGCTGTTTTCGTTAATTTCTGAATATTACTGAATGAAAATATGAATTATTGCTCTATGGTTGAATAAAACATTAAGTATGGATTTTTACTATAATGGAAGTACTATCTTCTGAAAACTTTCCATCGCATTTTCCATGCATGCAATGTAATCTTATCATTTGAATGGCTAACCAACAAATGTAAAAGGAGACGCGTAATTCAACCGTAGAATGATAACTTCTTTTTTAATTCAGTAATATTGAGAAATTAATAAAAACTGCGAAGCATTTGACAGCTTTATGCGACGTTGCCAACTTTCGGAGTAAACCCTCTTAAGTGCTTAGCTTATAGGTGTCATGACAAGTATACACAGCTCAATGTCAGAGACACACGTTACTATCTCAGAATCTATGTCACCACGTCATCGGGATTGTATTCCTTAGTTGCAAGCCGCGTCGAGCCTCCTGGGGAGACTCTACCCGGAGCTAAGACCGCAACCATTACCCGCACACCGTCATGAAAGATACTAATGGATCGGAGTGCAAGATAAATTACACTTAGCCAAGTTGTCTGAACTTCGATGCACGTAAACGAAACTAGCTAAGATCTCCCGTGAAAAGAAAGTACCTACTTATACTGCATGGTGTAGAGAAGCCAAAAAGATTTTGTTTCTGATCTGAATTATAAGAGCATTGTCTGTTAAGAATTTGTCTGTTAGTTAGTCTTATAATTTCATTAGGAGTATTATTTACTAAGTACCACTTTCTTAAGACATTTCTAGAGGTAGACACACCCCACATACCTGATGCGTGGTTAAACTATTATTGTACCTACTACTAGACTTTAACTACTTATTTTACCCCTTTACTACGAATTTCTATGAAAAAATCTTTTTTCTTTTCACTCACTGACGTCATCTTGCACCAAATTTTACGCTTCATTATCTTGCCCCAGAGTCGCGTGCGTTGTCGATCGATTACTCAGTATTTTGATTCAAATAATATGTGAAATATATTACCTGTATTCATAAATAACTAGAATTCTCTTGAAGCTACACCATTGACCTATAATATGTAATGACATATGGACGAACAGTGCCTAACAGAATATGTCAAAATATATGGAGCAAACTGACGTTAGAAAATACGTTCCAATATGCAAATAACGCCTCTTTCTAACGAAGGCCAAACGGGTGCCCGAGTTGTTCGTGCACCCGTTTTGACGGGGCCATTTTTCTCAGGCTGATTGTGAATCCTTAGTTATAATAGACCAATGACGGCCGGATTGGTTCAGTTGGTAGTGACCCTGCAATTCAATTCAATTCAATCATTTATTCAGCAAATTGGCCACATGGCGGCACTTTTACACGTCAGAAAAAGAATTTACCTGCCTTCTGTTCCGACAGTCGCGGGTTCGAGTCCCACTCAGGGCAAACTTTGTGTGATGAACACGAATGTTGTACTCGAGTCATGGATGTTTAGTATTTATATATGTATGTATTTCTCTATATAAGTATTTATAACGTTGTCTAGCACCCATAGTACAAGCTTTGCTTAGTTTGGGGCTAGGTCAATATGTGTGAAATGTCCCAAGATATTTTTATTCATTTATTTTATTTAGTGTATCAGCTTCAGCGGCCATTGCCCGCACGAGTAAGGGTTACAGATAAAAGAGGTCCAGAAATAAATCGCGTCTGGGTCACGTGACGGCATAAGTATAGCCTGAGATATTGCCCGACCCTGTCGACCTTATTCCGTGAGAGATACGGATAAATGTCCTTTCTCTACTGTCTGTAGGAGAGAAAGGCTTAGGTGTCTTAGGTAACAGAAAAATGATTCTTAGGATAATCTCGGAATATCAATTTGTAGAATCTTTTTTTCGTCATTTTGGATGGTTTAATATATCTTTAAACTTTTGTATGGAACTTGATCTATGAGCGGTCTGGGATAAAATGTAGGTACTAATATTACTTTATGCATCTACTACATTTATATTCAACCATTGACGGTGTATAATAAAATAATACATATGGACGCCCAATGCTGTAGAGGTATGTCAAATTACATGGAACATACTGACGTTAGAAAATACGTTCTAATAGATGCTAATAACACCTCCTTATAATCTGTGTCAAGATGAATATTTTATACAAAAGTAAACTTAACATGGTAAGACTTTCAGTATCAAATTTGCAAACGCATATTTCATTGAATACTTACTCGGTCGAAGCGGGACTGGGCGCAAAAGGAACGCTCGAGCTGTTCAGTAAGGCACCCCTTCTGTCGGCTAATTTTTTCGGCTGATTCCAGTGGATCCGTACTTATAATACATCAATGTAGTATATTTTGTCACTCAAAAAGCCTTATTTTCAATAGAAGTCCGCCGTAAACTAAAATCCCTTCCTAAATCAACATTCGATTCCACCGGAACAAAGCCGCGGCAATCTCCACGGGGGCCGGATAATTCTGGTCCGGCGATCAGCAATTTTCCATTTAATACCCTCTATCAGTGCCCGGGTTTGGACCATTCGGTGGGTGAAAAAACGCAGCGGTTTGTTGACGATAACCTGACTTTACGGACGGTATTTAGTCGTGCTGTTTCGTAAGCTCTGAAAAAAGAAACGTTCATTATGGCGTCACTAGCTACTCGTTTATGGATGGGAGAGACACCGCCACCTATTAGTCATTCGCAACACCAGAGGCCAATACTTTATAGGTCTCGAAAATCAAAGTTACTGTACCTATTTTTTTCATTTATACTGTGCCTAACTTCAGTCGTCTTAAAACGTTTCGTTTAAACTGTTGACATTAGAAAAGGTTCAACTAAGACCACGTCTCCGGATCCGGATGCATAAGGGACTTTAGTCTCAGGGGTAGACCCTATAGGTATGTGTAAATATATTCGGCTGCTGTTCATTACAATGCGTTTTAGTTGTTGAAATTCACTAAATCTTTAATAACCGTGAGCTGATAGTAAAGTGCGTGGACTGTTCGCTCCGGCGCAGTCATATCCGATTCAAACCGGAACATGGCGATTGGAATGGAGTAGGTATTTACTCCTACTCTGATCCGGCATTTCGTGTTGTTCGTGAATTCTCTAATTGTTTTTCAGTGAACCCGTGAAACATTCAGTGAAACGGGAAATCGGATATCGATGTCCAATAATAAAAATCGTTTCGCTGATTTGCGAGCACTATTAGTCTATTCTATTCTATATAAATTAATGGCTTCTGTCTTGGACACTTCGCCAGTATCAGAGTAAGGGCCACAGGCCTGCAAGTTGTTCGGTAATAAAGGTACGTCGCTAATTGTACAGTATAAAAGATAAATCAAGTAAAAAATGGGGAAGCTCAACAAACGCCAACCATCTTGGACGACGGCCATTGAGCAAGCCCCACTATTAGTCTATTTCAGTCATTTAAGTACCGTTTTTTGTTGGGTTCGGACGTCGACTAGATATTAGACAGTTATTTATTGAATCAATTGTGAGACATGACCACAGGGCGGAAGGACACGGCCTATAAAATCACGATTTCGAACACAATTCCAATGAAGTCTCAATGTTTGCGTGCGAGGACGTCTGTACATTTGTAAATGTGTGTGTATCACTACGCGGGCCAATGATTCGCTCTCCATCTCTGGATGAAAGAAATGACGGTAAGGGCGAGTTGGGCGCGAGTTGCGCGCCGGCTAGATTCAGGCGGGTGATTTCGTGGCCATTCTGTATGTAGTGACTATTAAATATTCTGTGACATGACATGACAGAAAAGATATTACAAAGATTCCTCTTAGGTAACTAAAACTAATTAAAGTAACTGAAGCTGTATGTATAGCCGTTCGTATCGCAGTATCCAGTACCTAACTCTTTGCTCTATCATTAATATTAATTTTAGTAGGGAGGGGAACATAAATTCTAAGTCGGTCGTATATCAAGCTCCAGGGAGCCTTGACTTGTAATGTTAGATTTTAAACACTGAACAGTTCGAAATGGGTAATGGGTATAATGTGTGAATTGTCTGGGTTGTTCGGTAAATTGTTCACTTTTTGTGTGTTGTTCAAATAACTATACTATCATGAATGTCCATGAAATAAACCATTATTTTATGTACAATTTGATTTAAAAAGATAATCGCAGTGGTAAATTGTAACATTTCAATACAACAGCGAACCCTTGTCACGAGTAATGGCCGAAGGACTGACCTATTGTTTGATATTAATAGTAGTCCGCCGTAGTTTACAGAATAGCTCAATAATTCAGACATTACCTACTCCAACTGTTACAGACACGTGTCAATTTGTTCTCTAACTCAAGTTTGATGCTATATTTCAGTGGACACGGTGTATTTATAGATTCAATATTTTGTGATCTATATTTTCTATCTAAAATATGTAATTATAGAGAAAGAAACATATCCCGGGGGAACTTGTGGATTCATTACGACCCAACTTTTGTGTATTATCGGAAATAAAATAATGATGTATGTTTATTTCTCTACATTGACAAATCACATGTGTTAGCGAAAGTGTGTTCATATCTCAAGAGATCAAATAGACTACATCACGGAAAGATACTCGTTACAGTGGCGTAATTATGTCCATACTCTGGTCCATTACTACTTTTCAAATTAATTTCCTCTATTTATCCCCTATGAATAGTATGTTTTGTGTACTTATAATTTTTATCCATTTATCTATGTATGTAGACATATGCACCCACCAGATAGCTAAACGATAAGAAATCAAAATATCCTAAATCCAATCACATGGTAGTAATATTTGAGAGATTCAGCGCCTCACAAAATATCTCTGCTTATACCATTGAAAATGCGTCTTCAAGCAAAGTCCCTCCATTTTACTGAACTGCTTAGTATTCAAGAACGCCTTTATAAGTCGTTTTACGATAACAGCCGGGTCTAACATTAACAATTTGCCGGCTTATCTCCAATTAGGGCTTCATTTTTCTAATTTGAAGACAGCCGATGAATAATTCAATTTTTCAATTAGGTGAAGACTCATTGTGCGTTGCATTTTATTAGACCCCAAGGTCGAATGGATAGAGCAATAAGTAAGGTAACTTATTGGTTTGGATTTTGGCAACCAATTTCTCTGTTAACGATCCCTACAGGAGGCCTTTGTGAGGAGAATGGCTTCGCGCCTATTGTTATGTTCATTCTAATTTATATGAATGTCTATTAAAAAGGGCGGAATATTTTTGCAAAGGTTGTGTAAAAGTATTAAAACCTTGAAAATTAAGATTAAACTCAGATGTCCCACTTGTGGTATATGAATGTATTTTATTCGTTATGTATGCCTGTCTTTCTGTTACCTCTTCACGCTTCAACTGCTGGACCTATTTAGATGAAATTTGGTATGGAGATTGTAGGTGTCCTGGGGAAGGACATAGGCTACTTTTTATCCCGGAAACGAAGGCGAAGTCGTGGGCAGAAGCTTGTGTTTAATAATTAAACATCCATGACGGTTCTCCATTCAATTGGATCTCGACAACCGGCCTATAATCAAACGCAATCAGAACTTATTTAATTAAATAATCCGGTTCAACAATTATACGGTCCCTTTTCATTAAATTATCACTCCTAATTCATTCTACTATAGGTAGAATAATATTACTATTGCTTAGGCTCCGTACACACTAAACTACAAATTTTAAACTCCACCGTAAAATTGATGAGTGTCAAGCTTGACGTGTTTGTCTGTATGTCTGTGTTCTTTAGCTCCTTTTTCATTGGTCAGTTAATCGAGAGTGTTCTTAGGAAAACAAAACCGGCGCACATAAGATACATTGCGCATTCATAAGAAGGCTAAACACCGAATGTCTGCGTTCTAGACATTAAATCAATTATAATACCGCTATAGTTCTAGAATAATTTATTTTTCACCTCACTGGCTCGAAAGTGGTCGTTTTGCAGCTTGATATCCGAGCGCAAAAGTTGTTTTTATCCGCTAGCGTGGAAAGTGTTTTTGAAATTCGAACGACGCATGACGCCACTGTCACAATAAAAAAACAACGATACGTTCTGAAACGCAATTCTTCGTGAGAGTTTTATTAAAATAAAGGTTCAATTTACTTAATATCATCATTAATAAAATTATATTAATAATACACCGTTTCAGATGTATTTCATTATTTCACTATGTTTTATCACAAAAATACTTAATTATGTGTATATTTTAACTGTATTCAATGAATAATTGAATCTTGAAGTACGAGTAAGAGTGATTTAGAACGCAACCTCCGGAAAAAAAACCATGAAAAAAATAAAATAAAAAAAAAGTTTTAGATTGCTGGTTTTGTAATTTAGAATACCTATACGAACTAATAAAGAAAATATGAGCGATTCTAGCGATGACGATACGAATTTAACTCCTCCAGAGTAAGCACAAACTGTACGTGACGCCGAACAAAGTCTTCTTCCCGAAAAATCGCGCGTGAGGTGAAAAATTTTGTGTTGCGCTCAGCAGCAAAGTCGTTTGCGGTCTCGTGCCTTGAAACCCTCGTTACACTCAGGATTCTATATTTGAAGCACTCGCTTCGCTCGTGGTTCAACCCTAGAATCCTTCGTTCACTCGGGTCTCAATCACGCACTCACAGCAAACAACAACTTTGCAGCCTTGCATAACAAATAACTATTAAACTCTCATGTTTTAAAAGTATATACCCAAAACATCGGGGTCATCTCGGGCCTGTTTTTTAATACTTGTTTCCAAATGCATCACCTAATTTAAGTATAATTTTCGGCAGCCACCAAAGCTTTTCTGCGTTTAACAAATCACAATATTCGTTTTGTTATTACGCTTAACATTTTAAATCTAATATCGGCTGGGTGATTTGCATATTAACAGTCAGCGGCTGCGTTCATTAGTTGATTACTGACGGACCTGACCCAGTTAGACGGCTCGGATACAATGGGACTGATTTGTATTACTCTTTGCCTTTGGGGATGGGCTGAAAGGGTGCGGAGAGAATGAAAACGTTGTAGAAATAAGAGCCCTAGTCCCACTGTTGGGTACAGGCCTTTCATCACGAGATGGTTTGGGTTACAATTTGGGTGGTAGTCTCCACTCGGGCCCAGAGCGGATTTGGACACCTGGTAGCTAATCGAAATGAAACAATAGGAAATACTTAGGAGATAATAGGGTACAGATGTACTAAAAGGTGGCGTTAATCCGAAAATGTGATTGCGTAGACTGATGAATGAGGGGGTATGTGGAAGAAAATCATCTTTAAAATGTAAGGGACTGATGATGCAGCAACATCATTAAGCTTCAAATAACCTGATCAAGAAAGTAGCAATAGGAATTTCACCCCAAAATAAAGGCGAGTGTAGTAATTACAATACAATATACAATACATTATTGAATACCACACAATCAAGGAACAGAAGACATAATGTAATTACACAAAAAGGTATGGCATACAGCAGGCGGTAATTAATTACATTTTCGTTGACAAGTCTGAAAATCACGGCTAAAACGAAAAAGAAAATATGCTCCTTTCAGAGAATTTTAGCTAACTTTTTTCATGTATATTTAATTCCATTAATACTTGCTCGAACAAGATTACCTTTCGGGGACCTTAAAACGACTTGACCTTTCCCGAAGTTTTCGTAATTACATAAAAATTCTGGCTTTCAGGTTTTAATCATATTTAACGAGTCAAAACTCTTAGGAACACGGTCCTATGCACACACGTGGGGTAAACATTTCCCCGGCAATCAAATCAAACCCGAAATCCTGGGAAAGGTATTTTGTGACTTTCCCGATGCCTGGAGGATTTTGTGGATTACGCGGCAGAGATCTTCATAATCTCTCTTGCTCACTTGTTGCCATTGTTTGGCGATTCGGCAAAGTGGTTCTGAGCGTTTTAATTAAGTTCAGTTCTTGAGATGGACGAACAGTGCCTAACGGAATATGTCAAAATATATGGATGGAGGAGAAACTGACATAAGAAAATACGTTCCAATATGCTAATAACGCCTCTTTATAATATGTGTCAAGATAAATATTTTATACAAAAGTAAACCTAACACTATAGTCTTATAGTAGGTACTTAAGTGTCAAATATACCGAGTGCCAACCGGGGCCCGATTTGTTCGGGAACCCGTATTGACGGGCCATTTTTCTTCGGCTGATTGTGAATCCTTACTTAAGATCAATGGTTCTAGCGCACCGTATTAGTTCTCAAGCTAAGTAATCTTTGCTACGTTGACGATTTCATTCATTTTCCTTTTTCATCTTCTGTTATAAACGTATGTTTTTTTTTGAGATGTTTAATAAGTATAAGGTTTTCTTCCACATGACACAGGCAGGGCCGTCTGATAAAAACGCTACCTGGCATTTTTTACATCTGAAAACGTACTCTAAAGATAAGACAACAGAGTCGTGCTTAGTTAGATATTTATGAGCACTTTTCTAGCACGCTACGATATATCTGACGGCGAGTGCAGTATGTTCATGTTTTTTGTATGTTCAGTATGTCCATGTCAAACGACTACCTAAGTCACTCTTTAACTGATAAAATAAGACATAGTCATCAGTGACCACGACTTAGTTGAGGAATATTATTATCAAGATCCTAGAATGTGTCTAGGATCTTTACAAGGTCATCGCTCCATATTGTTGGAGCCTACCGACATCTCGTTCCGTCCCGGTTGGCGGACGCTACTCGAGAACTTTCTGGCCCCACCGGCCATCAGTCTGCACCAATGTGCCCAGCCGCAGTTGACGTCTTTCGGCTGAAATGATGATGATGATAATTCTAGTATCAGGCTTTCTAAGTTTCCATCCTTGTCCACAGAGCATCCTGGGCGAGTTCAACCGCGAGCAGGACGCGTTCATCAAGGGGCAAGCGGGGGCGGGCGGCGCTGCCGCGGCCCCCTGGATCGGGGCCCCCAACGAGGCCGCGCTCAAGGAGGAGTGCCTGTCGCTCTCCACTGTGAGTCTAAGCACCCTACTCTGAAAATTCGGACTTCAGACCCTTTATTCTTCTCAGACTGTAGCACGATTTCGAACACAATTCGAATGAAGTGTCAATGTTTGTGTGCGAGGACGTCTGTGTGCGTGCGAGGACGTCTGTACACTTGTTAATGTGTGTGTACCAGTACGCGGGCCAATGATCCACTCTCCATCTCCGGATGAAACAAATGACGGCAAAGGCGAATTGGGAGCGAGTTGCGCGCCGGCTAGATTCAGGCGGGTGATTCCGTCGCCATTCTGTATGTAGTACTATTAAATATTCTGTGCTTATGATGATGTATAGTTTAAAATGATAGATACCTCGACGTATTCCGCTGCCATTCGTACTCCATCGGTAGGTTATGATGACATCCCAACTAATATAATTAAATCAAGTAATGACATTATCTCCCCAATATTATCCCATATTATAAACATGTCGTTCCAACAGGGAAGATTTCCCGCCAAGCTGAAAACGTCGATCGTAAAGCCCATATTTAAAACTGGTGATAAAAACCTCCCGGAAAATTACAGGCCCATCACCCTGATACCAGTCTTTTCAAAAATTTTAGAAAGAGCAATGTATTCACGACTTATGAGTTTTCTAAACAAATACGGAATACTATGTACCCAGCAATTCGGTTTTCAAAAAGGCAAATCGACTACTGAAGCTGCGTTTCGGCTCATGAAAAAAATAGTAGATAACGTAGATAACAGGAAAAAGACAGTTACAATATTTTTCGATATGAGCAAGGCATTCGATAATGTTGCTCATGATCTACTGCTCAAAAAATGCGAAGTTTATGGACTGCGAGGCTTAGTACATAATTGGCTGGAAAGTTATCTTCTTAATCGAAGCCAAATAGTGGAAATTGTAGGAGTTGACCGGAATGAACCCTCTAGATCAGAAGCTAAAATGGTCCAACTAGGGGTACCTCAGGGAAGCATCCTGGGCCCTTTGCTATTTTTACTGTACGTTAATGATTTGCCATCAGCAACTAACCATGACTGTACCTTGTTTGCAGACGATATTTCAATTACCATATCTGACATTAATAATCAAAATTACAATGCAATAATTAATAAAGCTATTACTAACATAATTCAATGGTTACAAGATAACAATCTGCAAGTAAATGTAAAGAAAACGAAATATATACAATTTATTAATAAAGGAGGAAAGAAGGATAAACTTAATCTTAATTACAATCAACAAACTATAACGGAATGTAATAATGCATTATTTTTAGGCTTTCTGCTAGATGACTATTGTACATGGAAGCTACATTTAGATAGAGTTTGTTCGAAAATAAATAAATTTGCGTATGTGTTGTGGCGGTTAACAAAAATAACCGACCAAAAAACGGCCCTCAAGGCATATCATGGATACGTGGCCTCTAACCTCCGCTATGGGATCCTGCTCTGGGGAAATTCTGTTAACATAAATCGTGCTTTTGTTGCTCAAAAAAAATGTGTGCGAGCTTTATGCAACATCTCACCTCGTACTTCATGTAAAGGCTCCTTTGTAAATCTGAAATTACTAACAGTGCATTGTATTTACATTTATGAAGTTTGTACATTTGTTAAATCGCAGCCGGAAATGTTTAAAAAGATGCGTGATGTAGTGACGTTTAACACTAGATATCCTGAAAGACTTGTAATTCCTAAAATACGTACAGCTTTTAAAAAGAAGAATAGTTATGTAATGTGTATTTTATTGTATAATAAATTGCCGGAACACATTAAACAGTTCCCACTTAAACTATTTAGGATCAAGCTGCTAAACTGGCTGTATGAAAAATGCTTTTACTCTGTCAAAGAATACTTGGACCATAAATAGCATGTTAACTATATAAGACAAAATATTTGCATGACTCAGTTAAGTCTAAATGTATGATACCTACTTAGAAAATGTTAAATTATCATCTTATATACTACATTTATGGCAAATAAATATATTTCATTTCATTTCATTTCATTTCATTTCATTTCATTTCATTTCATTTCATTTCATTTCATTATCTCTCTCTGAGCGTTCCTCGTCAGTCCTGAAGTTAGCTTCTTGTACGCCTCTCGATCCATCGCGACACGAAACAGTATAGTAACATAAAAATTCAACAGGGATTCTAATATCGATCATCATCATCATCATTTCAGCCGATAGACGTCCACTGCTGGACATAGGCCTCCCCCAAGGCGCGCCACTCAGACCGGTCCTGTGCCACTCGCATCCACCGCGTTCCCGCGACCTTTACAAGGTCGTCACTCCATCTTGTTGGAGGCCTACCGACAGCTCGTCTACCGGTTCGCGGACGCCACTCCAGGACTTTCTTGCCCCATCGGCCATCAGTCCTGCGAGCAATGTGCCCACTGCCACTTAAGGCTCGCAATTCTTCGGGCTATGTCGGTGACCCTAGTTCTACTGCGGATATCCTCATTTCTGATTCTATCACGCAGAGAAACCCCGAGCATAGCCCTCTCAATTGCCCTCTGGGTGACCTTGAGCCTTCTTATGAGGCCCATCGTAAGCGCCCACGTCTCGGAACCATAAGTCATCACTGGCAACACACACTGGTCGAAGACTTTCGACTTAAGACACTGCGGTAATTTGGACGAAAAGACACTGCGAAGCTTCCCGAACGCTGCCCAGCCGAGTCGGATTCGACGATTGATCTCTTTCTCGAAGTTGGACCTACCTAACTGGACTGTTTGTCCCAGGTATACATAATGGTCAACAACTTCGAGCGCAGAGTCTCCGATTACGCGAATATCGATAGTCTAATATCGATGGCTAACTATAATTATCACATTATCCTTTGCAACGAAACTTAGAGCACGCAGGGTCATCTTCACCCATTTTGAACAAATTGAAAGGTGACTTTAAATCAGTTTATTAAGTCATGTTATGATCCCATGTTTCAGGATCGGAGGAACTTCGTGCGCGCGCCGCCCGCGGGCGTGGAGTTCGACTTTGACTACGACAAAATGTACCCCGTGGCCGTCGCCATCATGGCCGAGGACCCAAACCTGGAGAAGATGCGCTTCGAGCTCGTACCCAAGGTGTAAGTACCCTAGAACGGCGTCACATATACCTAATAGCATAGAGAAATGATACAAGAAGAGTGGTAGGGTCTATACTGTAATGCGTGCTCCGAAACCCGGGTTAACACTAGATCGACATCTAGCGGCCAGTGGCTGAACCCCGATTACCCGACCGTTTGGCAGTTGCTCCGCTACTTGAAGCTAGATGGCGAGCCGAACGCAAAGTGTACCTGTTTCTAAACAATTTACAACTAATATTATAACTAAAACTCTTTTTTGAAATCCTCTTATTACACAGAGACTTCGGGTTGTAAGTTGTAAACTGTTAAGCAATAAAATATGCTTTGCCTTCGGCTCGCCATCTAGCCTCAAGTAGCGGTAGCAACTGCTAAACGGCCAAGGAATCGGGGTTCAGCCACTGGACGCTAGATGTCGATCTAGTGTTAACCCGGGTTTCGGAGCACGCACTAAAGTATGCGCTCTGCCACTCTTGTATCATTGCTCTAAACTAATAGGTACAGTCGAGTTCATTAATATGTTTACACTTTTGGACCTTATTACAACGTGGTAAGGTGCAAAAGTGTGTACATATTGGCAAACTCGACGGTACTACGTACCAGTAGGGACACGCACCGCCCCGCACCAACACAAGTTACCTCACCCCGCCCGCGGCGAACGTGCGCGGCTCACCATAGCAAAACCGGTCGGAACGTGCACTCTCGCACACACGCGCACGTATTTGTACAAGATAATATTTTAGTGTGCAGATAACGTTCAGTTTGTATTGAGTGTTATGGGTGTGACAGCATGTGCAATGTCCCCATAGCGTAGTGGGACGACCATCTATAGACTTTGGCACTTACGGCCGTTCCTATACCCAGCTCAGCCGTCACTGTCACTCGTGCAACGAGTGAAAGAGCACAGAACGCTCGATTTAGTCAGTATTTAACACGCTTTAATTTCTAAAAAAATACCATCTAAAAACATGGCATTTATAAAGCTGACAGTGTTATTTTTTCCGTTATATTTAGTTTTACACTGTTTGATATAATAAACTGTAGTAAAGTTGGATTAAAGGTCGAGTTTGAGGTTACTTTGGAATTAAATTGTATCGAGCGAAGTTTCGTGAAACGTGTAACGAAACCTGTTAATGTAAGGATGATATAATCAAATATAACATGCTTTTTTCATATTTTTAACTTTTTACTTTTCTTAGAAAGGTATGATCTTACATGACCAATTTGACGATGCTGGATCAGGGAACGGTTAATGCCAACTTGCTCCAAGGCGTTAACTTCGGCTCGCCTCTTTCACTCAGGATTTGCCAAGTATCTAAAAGTCGAAGTTTTATAGAAGTGCAATTGGCCACTGTGGAGGCAACTGTACAATATCGAAGAATTCACTTAGGTACGAAAGTAAATTTATTAATTCACCTAAGTTCTTTGAAGTAACTTCTACCGCAGTGAAGGGATCAAAATAAACTGCTCATTTTACGGAGAAACTTGGGTCCTTGCGAGATCTCTTACCTGTCTTGGAAACTACGAACTCGAGGGAAGTTATAACATCCTTATTCAATTTAGACTTCGCAGTTCCTTCAGTTAATAGGGAGAGACGGTCAGTTAATCTTTGAATGTTCTTTTAATATCACTAAAATTTAGATTTGGGTATAAAATTTGTAGAAGTTCGAAACTGTAGAAGTACTTAGCTGTAAGTACTTTACTCACAGCAAAACTTTGCCAAAACTTATTTTAAAAGTCCGCCAGTCGTGCCTTATTATCATCATCATGTAATTGAATATACTTCTACTACTTTACTTAGGCCTCGCTAATGGGTCCTGTGCCACAATAATGAGGGTCACCCCGAATCAATTTGCCGCTAGAGGCCAGTTGTGTTGCCAATTTAGCACATTATGTACCGCATCATACGCTATATTGGCAATACTGAGGTCTCCGAAACATCCAGCGTCACAATGGCATTGACACTATTGTACCTATGTAATGACAATCTTTGACATTGACAGCCAATATCTGACACGACACCGACAGTGGCGTGAAACGTTAAAAACAAATGAACGCTCACAGGATACATGGGGTCGGGGATTATTTTAATACACCACTTGCAACACACAGCAGTGCGAATGACGTTCGGGTGTCACCCACACTACTACAGAATACTGGAGTATCATACCTGGCGTAGTATATTATTGTATCATGCGATGGCCCTCATTTGCATCTTCGTATATTTTCACTTTGTATATTCTCACCAAAACTTTCCAGTACTTATCCCTTTCATCCGCCAGCCGTATCTTGCAATCATAATGTTCAATAGCCACGAGTTAGTTAGGGTTGCTAACCGACGCGCGGCGGGCGGCACGATCGCGCAATGTGTCCGGAAAACGCTCGCCGCTGACGCTGTAGCGCGAAGTCCCGAAGTACGGCTATATGTTGACCTAAATCGTTCCAGCATCACGGAGGAGAACTTCTGGCGGAACTACTTCTACCGCCTGTCGCTGATCTGCCAGGCCAACGAGGCCGACGCGGAGGCCGCCAGCTCGCGCCAGGCCAGCGCCGACGACCCCCAGGGTAAGCCACCGCCACTTACGGGACACGGGCGTCGGCACTTGGCAGATTTGTAGGCGGCAACAGAAGACTCCTGTCTCCTGTCTGTCTATTCTTTGGTAAACAAAATTCTAACGTCAATAGAACCGCCCCCTACACGCACGCTACACCGCGCCTCCAGCCATTCGTCCACCGCGTCGATGTTCGTTATGATAAAATAAGGCATCGTTTGGTTTGACGCTTACATCACGAGACTCTCTGAACGTAAGTACATAAAAAAAGTGCATTTTTTTTGGATAGAATAGGTTTATTACTGCATCAAATCATCCTGATTCAACATATGGGATATCGCTTTAGTGATATTTGCTCTGGGATTCCTTTATTTACGCTTAAACAGCCACTACCCTTGAATAGTCCAAAAATACGCATCTTGAAGTTAGAATTTTGTTTACCAAATAAAACAACTGTGGAAGAACAGACTTTCCTTCCAATGTGTTTTGACACTGGACTTGCACTGATAGAACGAGGTAGGGCTGTCACGTATCAATTTGTCGGTAAAAGCGTTTGCGGTAAGGTCCTGTATTGCCAATTCAGCATATTTTATGTAATATCATACGCTAAATTGGCAACACTAAGCATCAATGCGGTCTTATGCCGAAATGGTTGACGAAGTATCTTATTGTAAGTGTTTTATAACTCGCGAAGCTCAAGTGTCGTAATCCCTGATGACGTGATCAGATGGAACGGTCGAACTACTACTATTACAACAGCCTATTTACGGCCCACTGCTGGGCACACTGCACTGGACCTCCTCTCATCACGAGAAAGTTGGGCTATAGTCCCCACGCGGGCCCAGTGCGGATTGGGAACTTCACACACATCCTTGAACTACTTCGCAGATGCGTGCAGGTTTCCTCGCGATGTTTTCCTTCACCGAAAAGCTCAGTGGTAAATTCAAATTGAATTTCGCACATGAATAATTTCAGAGATCCGAGCCGGATTTGAACCCACGACCCTCTGCATGAGACCAAACCACTAGGCCAACAAGGCTGTGACGGTCGAACAGATTACAGCAAAATCACCTGTACTTAAAATTTAAGCAGATGATGAGTACTAATATGTGTAATAATACCACTTAATAGGATTTGTGTAGGATCTGATCATATGCAAGTGCCTTACTAATTATTTGCTATTTGCTAACTTATGAATCTGCCAACTGCCTGTACAATATTATAATAGATTAAGATTACATACATAAATATCGGGTGCCAATATAAATGGGAAATTGAGGAAATATTTACGAGTATTATGGATGTAAACACCAGTGTTGACAGGTTGACAGAATTATCGGCTTTTTTCACACCTCGCCAATTATTTTCAATGGAAAACGAAGGACGATACGAGATAACGTTATTATAATTGCTGAAAAGGGCCTTTATTTCAAATTGTTATTTTAATTCCCAAATTCACATCAGTGTTCATCCTTCTGTAGCTTTTATTCATCATTATGTTTTGTTGTATTTCACCGTCGCACTTATTTTGGTTTATTTTTACGTTTTTTTTTTACTTTATCCCTACCCTAGATGACAAATCGGCGAGCAAGACTCTGATAGCCAAAGAAAAATCGTCGCAAGAGTCAATCGATGACGCGAAACAGCGAATAAAGTCGTTGAAAGTCGATAGAGAGAATGACGATGGTAAGATGACTTGAATTTTCAGCGATGACGTCATCATTACGTCAAAAAAATAACTATCAGGTTCTTGATTTTTGTTCCCCTTTTTGTGGTTAATTTGTTGAACACACATTAGCCATTTTGTTTAGTTGTCTTGTTTCATCTCACGTGTATCATAATTAGAGTAACAGGGAAGCTTACTTATACAAACTGACAGGTCAAGTTTTTCATTACTCCAGCCAGTAAAAAAATATAAGCAAAACGATCATTTTGTTTACCATTTAGTTCATTTTGTTTAGGATTTAATTTTGCACTAAGGACCCCATGTTTATACCGTGAAACAAAGGAAAAACCAACTTTGAGAAATGTCTTGCATGCTCTTTGGATCTCACGAACTTTGCCAACGCTTTATAAATTAATATATTACTTAATATTAATTACCATAGGAAGCGATAAGAACGGATCTGTCGTCAGGTCCAAGAGTATATGAGAACGGTGTTATGTTTATGAAGTATTTGTGCTTTTATGTGAAAATTACCGTCGATCTCCGTATATTGTACCTATATGAAGTTGTGGAGTTTTAACTGGTCATATAAAGGTGAAAATGAAAGCACGAATACTATTGGTGTATTTATGTGTTTGAACAGCCGTTATAAATGCATTTTCTCTTCCGGAATGCAGCTTAAGCAGCGCATGGACTTCGGGGCGTCACTTTATAACACCATTGCATTGCACGGTTCTATGTCTTATTCACTAGGCTCGTAACAAGTATATATTATAGTCCCATAGTTACTGAAGACTCTAAGATGGTATCGTGTATCTATTTATGTAATTGGTATTTTTAGTTTGGATAATTCTAGGATAGGGTTGTCATGTCAGTTTACTTGCGGCAGTTTTCGAGGTATCATTGTGACAATCTTGGATCGAAGGCAAAGTATTTCGATCATGGACGATCGTTTGTAATTTTGGTTTATGGTCAGCATTTGTGTTATAATATAACTGACAAAATTATCCTAAACCTAACCACTTATATCCTACAATCATATATACAAAACTGTGGTGGATCATACTACTCCTATACGCAACTTTTAGCAAGGAAGACTTTAAAGACCAGATGGTTGAATATTGTGTATTGATAACTTGAGATTTTTAATGTGAATACAGGAAAATTGAGACTTAGCTAGGAAGCTAAAATCGACCATAATTTACTTAGTCCAAAAGAGATGCCAATATCATTCTCATATTTCATCTAATGGCAATTTTAATCTGTGATCATATATCTTACATATGCAAAAAAAGATTCGTTTGTTGCATATGAAAGTTTACAGCGTCATAAGACTCAAGTGTGCAAGAGAACGGGGGCCTAAAAAACGTCGCAGAACGAATATTATATAGGACCGGCAATACCTAGTTAGACGATAGTAAGCTTCAGAGCGAAATGAATATGTTAATGTGGGCTCCCATTTTCATATGATTTCATAATGCGAGCCGATAATGGTTTTCGACGGTAGTCTTGCTATTTTGATAGAAATTCTCATACATCTAAATGTGTGTATAATAGAAAAAAGAAAGTATTATTCAACGGGTCAGGGAACTGTATGAAAATGGATGCTTTTGAAGTTCTTCTAGGGTTTGAGTCAGATTTGATCGAATAATGCCATAGGGTGGGGAAAAGTCGACTCTACGACATTCTTAAGGGGTTGAATAATACAGAATGAGTGTTCGAACATTTAAAAGTAGATACATTAATAAGGAAAGTAGGATATTACGCACAGTCACTTTTAAGATGTTTGTTGAGGTTTTTTCTACACTCCTTGAAAATATTCCACTTTGGGTGCAATGATATTATTCGATCAATCTCACCGTTTCACTGTTAATCCTACCACACTATAATTTGTGCATATATCGAAACTATTGCTGTTCCCATTGTTTATATATTATATTATAGTATATTATATCAGCTCCATATCTCACCGTTGTTATCTATCATATTTAATGAATGTTAAGACAATATTGCTTGTCCCGCCGGACTATATGTATATATTGTCGTGTCTTTATATATCACCTGTTGTATCACAAAGTATATAACTAGATACGTATTTCAATAGCTATATAAAAAAAATATAAAAACTTTTAAAAAGAGCTATTGAGGTACTCGAACTGTATACTTGTCTATCAAATTTTCAATGGAACTTATTCTAATGTCTATTGAATGTTATATATATGTCTAAGTATTGACTAAACTCTCGTACTAAGATTCTATAGCTACCGTCACAATTTAATGTCCGCTCAGTAGTGTAACGATAAGTTTTCGGTTTTGACATTGCTACTCGGTTTTAAACCTTACGCTTCGCCTTGACGTGTGCTTTATGTTCCGCTTGTTTCTCAAAGTTGGTTTGGTCATTTCAACGTGTAGCAATGTTGAAACTTAATTTTTTGTAAATAAGAAGTGTTGTCAGTACTCCGGGTACGTTCACCCCAGCCCACGCCGTTCTAGCCGCGACATATCACTTATGTGTGACAGTCAATTAAAAACATTTATATACTGCCTCGAAAAATCAGGGAAATTCAGACTGGCAACACATTCCCTCAGGCGAATAAAAAAGTATCAACTGAACACATACATGATTTCGTGGTGTATGTGTGTGCAAATGCATTATTATTCGTCCCGAACGCTGTCTCTTCCTTTTCTTTTGTACTTGATTGAATATTTACAATTAGTCTAGGTCGTTATATTGTATCTGAGAAATATCCAGTGTAATTAAAGTTGTGTAGAATAGTTTGTATCGAAGTAAAATCATCTATTATAATAGTGTAACCTCGGGGATGGTGGGTGCAAGATAATATAAAATTTTAATCAATACTCAGAAACTTTCTGTCTCATAATAGGTATCTTTATAAGGTCATTACTGTAACTAAACCATTCGTTTGGATTAAAAAAAAAAAAGCTGGACAACTACACAATTTCGATGGTAAATTTCCAAAACTGATATCAAATTATTTTACTTAAGACATCGCTAATTTTCAGCACCACATCTAGAATCTAATGTGTCGATCTCCTACTTATATTATGTCTAGAGAACTATTACCACTACATTTGTTGAGCCAGTATATTAAATTGCACCCAACGTACCTAGCAAAATGACAGATGTCAAACACAGGCCTATGTTTCCTCGCTGCAATGCCAACCGGCCAAAACGCAAACCGAATCGCTAGGGCAGGGAATTTGTTACTGTCAAAAAGTTACATACTTATGTTACGACATAAGTATGTAACTTTTTGAGCTTGATAAAGGTCATTTTGAAAGGCAAATATACGTATTTGCCTTTCAAAATGACCTTTATCAAGCTAGGGCAAGATCGACGAGTTATCCTTCAGTAGAGTTACTTCATTGAAAGGTTTATAGTAACAGATAAATTGTCTTGATGTATGTATCTTGAGAAAAATGTATTTTTGCCAAGCAAATTAACTTCAACGCATTCCCTGTTCTCTTTAAATCAGAGCAAACGTGTCTTTAGACGTAACTAAATAATCTGGCTGTTGTGTGTTTTTGGATCTATACCGTTGTCTATAAAACTTTGTTTTCTTAAAACACTACGTAGGGATGGAGCACGAACCGCCTTGAGAGATCGGTGGGGAGAAGTCACTGTGGAATTGTATGGCCTTGATAATGTTAGAATCAGACGGTTGGCTTCTCTACAGATGGCGCTACTACTTATCTTTGAACATACCCGCACAGAACGTTTACGACACAAAGTGCTTACTCTAATATTAATAGATCATGTACAATATTGAACATCCTCTTGATGAAAAAGTAAAAGTTATGGTTGGCGAGTGCTATAAATCCAACTTGTAATTCGGTGACGCCATCTATTGAGTAAAAACTTAACTTCATTTTCTTCCCTATGAAAACATACAGTAGTTCGTTATTTAGTTTCTAAACAACTTGAAAGTGTAACCTAGACAGTTAGAGTAATTTTACCATCATACAAAACAATGTTTAGCGAACGACGTAAAAGTTATGAAATTGGCATTATAGTTAGTTATTATGAATTGAAATAATTATATTATTCTAAAATAAATTGGTCTTGTCATTTCAAGAGGCAGGTTATAGAAGATTTTTCAAGGTAATATCTGTTTTATGGTATATTTTGGTAGTTAAAATGAAACATAATGAGCAATATCCAAAATGCTATACGTCCAATTTCATCTACAGAGCATTCGAATATTGTTTCATTCTAACTTCAGTGGGAAATATCGTGAAAAGTTAAATGATTACTCAATTCAAATAGTTACATAACTCTTTAGATTTGCATGGTCAATCCTTTTGTCTTTTATGCTATTACACAACAACAACAAAACCGTTTTAAGAGGGTTTACTCCGAAAGTTGGCACCGTCGCGAATAGCTGTCAAATATTTCGCTGTTTTCATTAATTTCTGAATATTAGTGAATGAAAACATGAATTATCGCTCTATAGTTGAATAAAACATTGAGTATGGATTGCAACAATTATCATAGGAACACGAAAATTTTAGGATTATGGAGGTACCATCTTCTGAAAACTTTCCATCGCATTTTCCATGCATTTTAATGTAATCTTATCATTTGAATGCCTAACCAACAAATATAAAACGAGACGCGTCATTCAACCATAGAATGATAACTTCTTTTTTAATTCAGTAATATTGAGAATTTAATAAAAACAGCAATATATTTGACAGCTATATGCGACGTTGCCAACTTTTGGGATAAACCTTCTTAATATGATATGCAAAATAGCATTTAGCACAACACTATCATCACCATTATTCTGTACATACAACACAAGACACTAAACTTAATTTAAACATTTCAGAACAATGGGAGAAAGAACTGGAAGCGGAATTGAACGAATATGAAGTCGTAGCTGGAAAAGTTGACGACAAACAGTGGGAGAAAGAGTGTGATGATCTCCTGGGAGAGGGGGATGATCTCAAATAAGGTACAGCTCTGTATGAGATCCGCATTCGCACGGAAGGTGTATGAGAAGCAGGTCATATGGTGCCAGTAACGTCAATTGATGAATATGCTGACATTTCCTAGCTTGTCAAACGTCTATCTTTCCTGAAGAAATAATTGGCAGCAATAGTTTCAAAGAAGTGAATTATTTTTATCCAATGTCTTAAAAGCACCCAATGAAATCGAAATTAATGAAACATTTGTATTAGTATCGAATTGACATTACTGTTATTGTGTGAAAACGAAAATAATATTCAAAGACAACTTCTGGAAAGCTCAATTATGTTCTTATGATGAGACGTAGCGTGTAATATAAGACGTTGCATTGTTGCATTTATTTAAACTAGCTGTACATAGTTGTAACGGGAGTTGTAATGCTACTGTAAGCTTGCAAATGGCCTAATATGACGTGGTTACATTGGTTATATTACAGACTACAAAGATATAGATATTCTGAAGACGCCGCTATGGTGAAGTTGTGCATTGAAAGAATGCTGCTAAAAATAACGGGGCAAAGGCAAAGGGGGCATAGCAGGGTGCGTGACAAGGATTATTCGCTGTGTGCAAAGACAGTGGTGGGGGAGACGAAAACGATCGCAGCGTGTGACATAGTCAAATATGAAAGCTCTGACGGACACCAGTGAAGTGAACTGTCACCGTTGCGTATTTATTTGTATTGCATCTGGAGCAAATAATGTCATCCGAGGCTTCTTTTGTCTTTGTCTCAACCACAAATTTTCGTCACAGTGGTAACCCGTCACTTGGACCCTCTAGTCCATTGTCCGTCGACCAAAGAATATAGTTGCACATTGCGCCACTGACTTCGCATCCGTTAGTTGGCGCTGTCGTCGTGCACACTGCCAATACGTTCATGCTGCGGAAATAACTGTTGCGATATGTTTTAGACGTCTAGTACGGTTGACATTCCTATATGCGGTTTACACTTCTTATACGAAAAAAACCTTAAAAGCAGTAACAGGGGGTCGCCCGGCTAAGCGAAGTTTTCAGGATATCTAGTCTATGTATTAAATAGTGTTATGCAATTTTCAAACTAATTTAAATCAGCCTTGGTTTTCTGCTTTTGGCAGCTACTTACCTGTTCTCTCACACTTGTATGTTTATTGCCTTCGAGATAACTATTTATTTATGTTCTGTTGAATATAACCGATTTGTGCTTTGCTATCTGTGCGTCTATTTGATCAAAAATCTAAACATACCTATCATCTTTATATCTTCATCTCTTTAAAGTAAAGTAATGTCATTAATGTACGTATTATTAAATTAAGCACCGATAATGCTACCCTGAGGAACTTCCAACTATTTAAAAGTATTCTACTTAATGAAAGTCAGTGTCTGGCAGATATCATAAATATACTGTATCTAATAAGACAATATAATGAATACAATTGTATTCATTATATTGTCTTGTACAATCGTTATTAACGATTCGTTACCAACCCTGATTTACCTTACGATCACGTGGAAGCTTACTCCAAATAAAATGTCAATGGTTGTAATGTGACAGTAAATATAAAATACAGTAATATACATATGTATAGTGCAATCATACGATCGGTCAATTGGCAATAAAATATATAAAATTAAGTAAATTAAGCGACATTTTAAAATTAAAAGTAGGTATCGGAAACCTTCCACGAAACTTTAAACTTGGCGTAAGGTCCGTTGTGACCGTTCTAAAGATATGTTATATTAAATTCTTGATCAGCAATTACGAGAGTTATACTATTAAATGCATGTCTAAAAAAAACAACATTTAATAATGCTACAGTTAGTGGTAAAATAATAATAAACACCAATATTTAATAGTGATTAGCGTTGTTACGAGTGTGATTGTCAATTTCCTAATTTTTTAAATTGTGTCAAATATTAACCATTTTGTAGAACGTGGACATTTACTAAACATGGTCTATTTTGATTATTATAAACCACTAACCTTGGAAAAAATTCTATCTTTCATTACATGTTGACCAAATGCTAAACAGTTATAAATTGGAGTATTACTTTAATTTTTAATACTGTTTGATTTGGGTACAACTATTGAAATTCCTCAATAAATATACACTTAAGTAATGTTTGACGCCTTTGTTGCCGCGATACGCTCCTGTTTCAAACGAGGTAGGTTTTCCCCGCTTTGTAGGAAGACGGCCGATTTTGATCACGGCAGATAAAGTGTTAATGTTTTATCAAAACTTATTAAAGGGGTTTCTATAACAACTTCATATTGTAAATTATGAGTAGAAAAATGAAACCGGACTTCAAACGCGTACAACGTTGAATGCTAGATGGAGACAATCTTAGCATTTGTATTTGTGTAGTAAAGTTTTATTTAGGTGTTTCTTATTTTAATAAATTTAGAGTAAATATTCGTAAAAAAAACTTATTTAAATTTACTGTTATTTTGGTTTATAGTAAAGTGTCTTTATTTAAAAAAGTTTTTATTTCTACTATAAATTAGTCAAGTTGTGTATAGGTACTGTGAATGTGTGAGATATTTTAGATTGTATAATATTTAAAGATTCCGTGAGATCCAAGATATTAAGTTATGATAATTATAACGGATAGTCGTAAAGGAGACAAATGTGTCAATCAATATCTATATTATTATTACTACCTATGTGTATTTATCTCGTGAACTTTTCTTCATAAGTTAAGTTTTGATGTCTTATGTCTCATTCATAATAATAAATAATAACATATTATATTATATTTCTGATGTCTTAAATGTCACGGGACAAGTTGTTGCTAAGATACTATAGATTTTATCGTCTTCTCAATGTAAACTATACTATAATGAACATTCCCAATGATTCAATAAAAAGTTTCACCCAATACACTGTTTTTTAATTAATTTTGTTTTTGTGATGATCATCTAAACAACGTTACCAAAAAAGGGTTAGTTCCTACCTTGAAATAATTTCTAGCAAAACTTTTCTCTCAATATTCGTATTATTTCGTATTATCAGTGAACGAGCAACAGTGTTGGCTTCGATCCACCATCACCACCGCAACAGCCTATTTACGGCCCACTGCTGGGCACAGGCGTCACCTCATCACGATAGGGCTTGTACTATACATATAGTCTCCACGCGGGCCCAGTGCGGATTGGGGACTTCACACACATCCTTGAATTACTTCGCAGATGCGTGCAGGTTTCCTCACGATGTTTTCCTGCACCGAAAAGCTCAGTCGTAAATTCAAATTGAATTTCGCACAAAATAATTAGAGAGGAGGTAACTGTAGGCATCTTTAGATTACTCAATAGCAATCAAAATTTGATTTATGTTAGTGTCGATGCTTTGCGGTGCGCAGTCGGGTAAAAACTCTTGTGATTCAATCTGACATAAGGATAATTTTAAACCACATTTCAAAAAATGGTGTAATACCTTATTGGGCAGCTCATCTCTCCCAACTCCCATGTCCTCCCTCATCCCGCGGGTGCCATATTTCACGAGACTGAAGGTTTCGACCTAACTGTATTTATTAGTAGAACTGTGATAAGATCCTTTTTCGTTCACGTTGAGTACTTCTACTTAATCACTTTTGCTGCTGACTGTACCACAGGGCCTATATATTCGAAGTCTTTAAATAGGGATCTCGCTCTTCCCTATAGGATCGCTCACGCGGCGCGTGAACTTTAAGCAGCTAGATTTAAAGTTCAACTTGACGCGTGAGCGATTCTATAGGGAACAGGGAGATCCCTATTTAAGTCTTCGCATAGAGCCCCAGGTTATTATTTCTTCTACTGGTAAATTCTTTTTCTGACGTGTAAAAGTGCCGCTATGTGGCCAATTTGCTGAGTAAATGATTGAATTGCATTGAATTGAACTACTACTACTAATTTTCGGAATTAGGGTGCGAGCGGCACATTCGCGGCATCTGGACGCACCCTAACAAGTGATCGAAATGAAATGAATATCGTTATTCAGAGATTTCCAGAACGGACTGTACGTGTTTTTCTGACATTCAATCATGTCCCAGTTGACTACGACCACAGTTTTATTTATTGTCTGTCAAGCTCAAATACGCGAACTAATATTTGACGGACAAATCATACGTTAGAATTGTGTTAATTTGACTTCATTGTAGCGTTATTTCAAATTAATATTAATCTTATCAGTGGAGGGAAACATCGTGAGGAAAGTTGCATGCATCTGCGAAGTATTCAAAGCCGTGTGTGAGGTTCTCAATCAGCATTGTGCCATGGAACTGTATACCAAACCCTCTCGTGATGAGAGGCGGCCTGTAATAGGCGATTGTGGTGTTTGTAATAGATCGTTTTTTTTAATGTAAAAGACGTTCATAGTGATTATACTTTTATTAATAGATGATTACCACTCCATTATCAGAGATGGTGTAAGCTATAATTGAAGATAATCGATGAACCAGTTGATCTAATTATCCTTTGTTTCAATGTAGGTACTGAGAAATTTTCCACTTATTACTTAAATATTGTGTTCTACTAAAACTACAACAGCCTATTTACGGCCCACTGCTGGGCACAGGCGTCCTCTCATCACGAGAGGGTTGGGCTATAGTCCCCACGCGGGCCCAGTGCGGATTGGAGACTTCATACACATCCTTGAATTACTTCGCAGAAGCGTGCAGGTTTCCTCACGATGTTTTCCTTCACCGAAGAGCTCAGTGGTAAATTCAAATTGAATTTCGCACATAAATAATTTGGAGCCTGATTTGAACCCGCGACCCTCTGCATGAGAGGCGGTAGGCCAAACCACTAAGGCCGGCTTCTCACCTTGTGTCTCTTGTGTTAACCCTTTACCAAGTAAAAGAAGTATCATTATTATCTTCATTTCAGTTGTAATACGCATACGAGTACATACTGCTGTTAAATATAATGTTATTTATTCCACAGTCGAAACAAATATAGGACTCGACAATTTTAATTATAGTACATTATTGCAAAGGCCGCCAAGTAGCGCATTGCCGGACGAGTCAGTTAGAAGCCTGAGCGAAGCGAAGCCTTCTATTAGTACGAGTCCGGCAATCGCATTGCGGCCGAGGTATATATAATGCTTTTCTCAAACAGCGAGGAAATACGTAAGGTCAGTCGGGGCAAGTGCGCCAGGATGGGGTAAGAGCGCCTAACATAAATATATCGAAACCTATAAATATTACTCAACTAGCAGTTGGCTGTTTACAAGGCATAGGGGCGAAATAAATTTAGGCGCACTTACCCCACATCAGTATTTACTACTTCCATGATCGTGGATGATTTGGCCATGGAAGTTGTACTTATTACCTCCATGGATTTGTCAGTTTCTCTACAGAGGTGTCTCAAATAGCAAGCGAATTAAAAAAAAACACACACGACAATAATGTTTTTGCTGGCCAAGGCCGGCAATGGACAGCCTCGCGTCTTCTTTTTTTGAAAGTAACACGAACATTTCCGAGCATGTTTGAGAAAAATAAATAAAACTTGCCCTGAAGTTACCCATTTATTAGAAAACAAGCTTCTGCCCGCGACTTCGTCCGCGTGGAATTCGGTTATAGCGTTCCCGCGGGAATTGAGTGTTTAAATTATATACCAAAATCTTCCTCTTGAATCACTCTATCTATTAAAATAAGCCGCATCAAAATCCGTTGCGTAGTTTTAAAGATTTAAGCATACATAGGGATATAGGGACAGAGAAAGCGACTTTGTTTTATACTAGTGATACGTCAGCCTTACAAAAGATAACAAAAAAAAAACTATAGCTTTTAAGCTTCCTTTAGTTGAAAAACCCTACATTTGTTTTATATTGTTAGGTAAGTATAGCACGACACAACATAGAAGGCGCGCGGCGAAGCACTTAAGCCGCTGACGCAGAGTCTATTATTGCTTAATCCGCGCGCCTTCTAAGTTGTATAAACCTGTACCTAATTGATTGCTTGGTGTGGCTTGATTTAATTTCGAAATACAAGGGTTGATATCCATATTTCCATATTATCCATACTAATATTCATATTAATATTATAAATGCGAAAGTAACTCTGTCTGTCTGTCTGTTACCTCTTCACGCTTCAACCGCTGGACCGATTGAGATGAAATTTGGCATGGAGATAGTTGGGGTCCCGGGAAAGGACATAGGCTACTTTTTATCCCGGAAAAACGCATAGTTCCCGCGGGTACGCGATAACCGAATTCAACGCGGGCGAAGTCGCGGGCAGAAGCTAGTCATTATTATAAATGCGAAAGTAACTCTGTCTGTCTGTCTGTCTGTTACCTCTTCACGCTTCAACCGCTGGATCGATTTGGATGAAATTTGGTATGGAGATAGTTGGAGTCCCGGGAAAGGACATAGGGTACTTTTTATCCCGGAAAAGCGCATACTTCTCGCGGGAGCGCGATAACCGAATTCCACGAGTGTATTATAAATGCGAAAGTAACTCTGTCTGTTACCTCTTCACGCTTCAACCGCTGGACCGATTTGGATGAAATTTGGCATGGAGATAGTTGGGGTCGCGGGAAAGGACAAAGGGTACTTTTTATCCCGGAAAAACGCATGGTTCCAGCGGGAACGCGATATACGAGTTCCACGCGGGTGCTATAGTTATGCATAAATTAAGCAAGGAAGACAGCTAACTAAGCACTTATTCAATTGAGGTAAAAAATACAAGTATTGAGGTTATATAATAGACAATTTGACCGGCTACATGCAGGTATTTCCTGTTCCTACGTTATTAGATTATTCCGAGAATGGATGTCTTCGCTACATAAACATCTTGTCGTCTACGAAGGCCAAGGTCGGCAGGAGTCGGCATAGGAACTAGACTTCAGTGCCCGAGGAGCAGCCAACGGCGACACAACATGGACCTAAAAATAGAGTATTTATTAAAGTTGGTGATGATGCTGTCTGGTAAGTAGCGTGTTTTTAGACTAAATTCAATGATTTAGTGAATAGTAAGTCATCAACTTACCTACTGATTTCTGTCGAGTGAAAAATCAATCAATATAAACATTACTGACTGGCTGATGTCAAGAAAAAGCCGAAAGTACTGCTGAAGCTGAATTTTGGCATGTAGGTTCCTTGGGGAGTGTACGGAGCATTAAGAAAGGATAAAAAATAGTTCCCGCGCAAGTTATAGGTACTGCGGTAGATATTATGAATCTATACTAATAATAAGTCTGTAGAAGATCGCGTCCGAAACTTGAAAATTAAAAGAAACCTATGAAGTCTTGGGGGGTTCTAGATATATAAACGATACTGAACTCAAAATAACGATTTTTTAGAAAAATTGTCTGTATGTATGTACGTATGTCCGGATTTAACTCGAAAACTACTGGACGGATTGCAACAAAATTTGGTATGGGGGTAGTTCATAACAATGGTCAATATATCGGCTTATTTTTATCCCGAAAAAACGAATTCCACGCGGGCAGAAGCTAGTATAAAATAAAATCCCTTTGCTTACCGATTCGAGGCCCAGGAGGCCTTATAGTCCATGCATATCTATGGATATAGGATTTCCCATATCTTTATATATATATATCTTTCCAATTTTTGCGAGAGCAAATTATAAATTCCAAGAACTTTATCCATTCGTGTCACGCTCATATACGTCCACGGTTAAACTGGGCGGGCGGGTTCAGCTATCTCACTTCATGCGTCCAACGAAGGGATTCACTGATTCCCGAATAACAGGTTTATCCATGGAGATTCATCTTCCCTTTCCCTTCCCTATAGGATCACTTTGTGAACTCTATAGACGCCCGAGCGGTCTCAAGTATCGAAACACATCAAGCAGTCACTTTAGCCGGCAAAGCATACCTACCTACCTAACTACACAGTGTGTAATTTTATATATCCACTTATTTATCAGAAATCGCGGCAATCATTCGGCCATTAAGAGGGTTTATCCCGAGAGTTGGCAACGTCGCATATAGCTGTCAATTATATTGCTGTTTTTATTAATTTCTCAATATTACTGAATTAAAAACCAAGTTATCATTCTATGGTTGAATGGCGCGTCTCGTTATATATTTGTTGGTTAGGAATTCAAATGATAAGATTACATTAAAATGCGATGGAAAGTTTTCAAAAGATAGTACTTCCATAATCCTAAAAATTTCGTGTTCCTATGATAATTGTTGCAATTCGTACTCAATGTTTTATTCAACCATAGAGCGATAATTCATGTTTTCATTCAGTAATATTGAGAAATTAATGAAAACAGCGAAATATTTGACAGCTATTTGCGACGTTGCCAACTTTCGGAGTAAGTAAACCCTCTTAAGCACGGGAAGGATTATATTATCGTGCGCACGCGCAGCCGCGCGGCCCTGACTCACGGTCAATGTTACTGGTGCTCCGTTACGTCTAAATATGCGTAACATTTTATGTCATGTGCTTTATTTATGAGGATACTTGTTCCGGTTTACGACTTGAAATTAAGTATTTTTAGCGAAATGGCTGTTCCACTATTTGGAGTCACAATTTTGTTTCATGTGTAATTATGAAACGCATGTTATACCTTCCTAAGGATGGCATAAGCGTTTTATTCTATTGTATACATAATCAACGTGTGGAGACCTACATACTCGTACATAGAGATCTTCTACTATCTAAAGTCCCGCGCCTTCACGTTTCAAAACGCTTCAATTTTTTAATTTTATTTAAAAAGCACCACCAACACTCTCAACGCATAGATGGCTGTCTCAGCTCACACACATGTGTTGAGAGTGTTGGTGGTGCTTTTTAAATACATTGAAGCGTTTTGAAACGTGAAGGCGCGGGACTTTAGATAGTAGAAGATCTCTACATAAACACACGCCTTTGTTTCACGCTGGGGTGGGCAGGGACCACAGAACGCTACCTGCTTCTATCCAAGCATAACATCTATCTCGCTTCTTCCACATTCATCCCTCCCTTAAATCAAAATGTGGAGACCTGACATATCTATTTATATAATTACGAGCTTCTGCCCGCGACTTCGCCCGTGCGGAATTGTTTTTTTTTCAGGATAAAAAGTAGCCTTCCCGACTCCATCTACTTATCTTCATACTAAATTTCATCTAAATTGATCCAGAGGTTTAAACGTGAAGAGGTAACAGACAGACAGTTACTTTCGCATTTACCATATTAGATTGGTTTTTAAATTGTGAAAGCGTGGGGACTATAGCCCAAACCTCTCTTGATGAGAGGCCTGTGCCCAGCAGTGGGCCGTAAATAGGCTGTTGTAGTACCTAGTAGCTTAATCTTTATTCCTATTTACTTATTTTACGCTTATATATATATATACTATATATATACTAACAGTGCCATCTCTATTCATATATGAAATTGCGATCTTTGTTAAGACGAACCCTACTCTATTTAAAAAATCGTCTGAAGGGCGTAGTAAAATTCTACGGAATGATAATAATTTACGCACAATTTACTGTAACACCACACTAATGCACAAAAGTGTTTTATGCTTAGCGAGTAAGATTTACAATAAACTACCTAATGTAATTAAATTAAGTTGTATAGATGATTTTAAGCGACAGCTAATGGCATTTTTAATAAACAATTGTTTTTATTCTCTAGAAGAGTACCTATCTGTTAATAAATAATTTTTAAAATATGTAATTAGTAAATTTTTTTCGTAAGTTGTTATATATTATAGAACGTAGCTGTTAAATAGATGTAGTTGTTCACCATGTTTTTTTGTATGCCTGTTGGCTAAACATAGCGCACAAAATGTAAACTACCACCATATTGTAATCACCTATGTTTACAAATAAACTCTTTGACTTTGACTTTATAATATAGTAATAGCAAATATCCAAAGTTGTAACTTTTCCAGTGTCGTTATGCGAGGCGCAGAGAGCGCCCAGCTTGCCGCTCTCTCCGGACAGCTTCCGACAGATCCTCCGCGCCAAGGTGTCTGGTGAGGCTTTCAGTCCGTAAGGTATTCTGATGTCATCATCATCTTCAGCATTCCTCGACCATTTTGGTGGTGGGTAGGCCTCCTTCAACCTCCTCCATTTGGTTATATCCTGGGCTGCGTGTATCTTGCCAGACAACTTCTGGATATCATCTCTCCATCTCATCTGAGATCTCAAGGGCGGATCCAGTGGGGGTCATGGGGGTCATGACCCCCCCCCCTCGGCAGGACTAGGTCTACTGCTATTATGTATTTTTAACCCCTGACGCGAAAGAGAGGGGGGGTTGTATGACGTGACTCCCTCCTGAGTCCAAAGCTGGATCCGGCCTTTGGAGGTCTTGTGTATCCCCAGAGTCTCCATTCTAAAAGAGATCTAGATCTACTTTACTCTTATTTAAGTAATCTCCAATCGCCCTCCATTGAATTAAGGACCTGGTCTTTAAATTAAAAAACAAAAGCCAATTCCCTCTCCAATTTGCCCCATAACCGGTAGCTCGTAATCGCAGAAATTCTAGCCTATAGACCCTTGCTTACTTTCGTTTTTGACTGGAACAAATATAAATTACTAATAATGAATCATCATCATCATCATTTCAGCCGAAAGACGTCCACTGCTGGACATAGGCCTCCCCCAAGGCTCGCCACTCAGACCGGTCCTGTGCTACTTGCTTCCACCGGTTTCCCGCCGAATTGCGAGCCTTAAGTGGCAGTGGGCGGGGCACATTGCTCGCAGGACTGATGGCCGATGGGGCCGGAAAGTTCTCGAGTGGCGCCCGCGAACCGGGAGACGAGCTGTCGGTAGGCCTCCAACAAGATGGAGCGACGACCTCGTGAATAATGAATATTTTGGAATAAATTTAATTATACTTGTCTCCAATATTTTACCCACCATGATCTCCAGGTCAGACCGGTAACAATATAATTTACATCATCCTTGGCCATAAAGTGGGATTTTCTGCCCGCTACGCGGAGAGAAAATCTCACTTTTTGGCAAAGGCAAGACGTAAAACTTTTGACAAACCACGGGCGGTAATGTACTAAATATATAACTGTAAGATTCAGAATTGCCGTTAGGCCGTTAGGGTCCTAAACTACAGTCATAAACGGTGATGCAGAATCCTTCCAACGCACTAGTGCTGTAACAAGCATCTACAAGAAGATGTTGTGGCTAATAATGGCAGAGTACCTACATCATCAGCTGTTAACCCCGTAAATGTGTTAGGATGTTCCTCTTCCAATACATCGCACCTCGTTATCAATATGTTCTTTCCACAGTGCCAGCAGGGCGATCTATCAGTGTCAACGATATCATCATTCGACATTACAGGTAGGGACCTACGTAGGTACAATAAACATTTAAATGGCTGCCTATATTATTAAGTGAGACGCAGTCAATCAGCTTTTCTTGTGACAAAAAGTTTCATTTGATTTCATCATTTTGAGAATTTAAATTCGTCGGCGTGAAAAATATTTTTACACGATTGCACCCTTCCTAAGAGTGTATTCATGTTGGAGGTAACTCTGCCTACTGCCTGACTAGTCTGGATGAGGGAAGCGGACAACCGCTCTAAATGGAGAGAGATTGGAGAGGCGTATGCCCAACGGTGGGCGAATACACGCTGATGAAGAAGAAGAAGAAGAAGAAGCACCCTTCCTATTGCGTTTGATTAAGGTCCAAAAGTGTAAATATATCACTGACGTCGACTGTAATAACTGGAACCAAAAATAAGTAAAAATAAAATTATGTCATCTAGTAAAAATTTGAAAAGAAGCCAATGACCTAGGTAGTAGTTATTAGATAACTAAACAAAATATATTTTTTTAAATAAAAAGTTAAGTACCAACTTATCTACTTTTTAGTACCAACACAACAAAGCCCCGGAAGTACCGCATCAGAGAAGTAAAGCAACTGCTGTTGGACCCCAACTTCGATCCTCAGATGCCCACCGTGCTGTATGCCCACGGGTGAGATACGACCCCATATCAATTCATAACCCGACTACATACAAGCTTTTTGACATACCCAGTGTCACTCTCACATCATTTCAGCCGAAATCACTCTCACGGTCACTCTCACAATCAAGACGAATCTAACGACACCTCACAAGCTAAAATACATCAAGCCGTTTAGGCTACAGAGCGTGCCAAAAAATATACCTACTATACTTACATGCATACATACACACACTCGAAAAACATAACCCTCCTTCTGGCACAGTCAGATAAAAAGATGTTTCCCGTCTTTAGGCTGTGTTTCCACCAGAGATGTGCGAGGGATGTGTTTGTTATGAACGAATAGAAACACTTCATGACTTCATGTACCTATCCTCAGGTAAATAACATGTTTATTATTATCGTATTTTAGATACGTAGAGCTATACACTGACGAGAGCATCAACCGGGTGACCAGGGCGTACTTGGACAACGGAAGCTACAACGTTTTGCTCCTGGACTGGTCCAATCTAGCATTTGGGAACTACTTCGTGTCTGCACTGGGACTGCGAACGGTGAGCGGTAGCTTACTGTTTCAGGTACACGCAGCCCATATAATACACCCGTTTTTCTATTCATCATGTCAGCGAAAAGACGTCCTCTGCTGGACATAGGCCTCGCCCAAGGCTCGTCGCTCAGAGTGATCCTACGCCACACGCGCATCCAATGGATTCCCATTATACCAAGCCGTCGCTCCCGTGTCGTTGGAGGGTGCGCGGACGCCAGTCGATAAAATTCTAGCCCCATTGGAAATCCGTTCTGAGAGCAATATACCTACCCCGCTCACTGTTGTTTAAGCTAAGCCATTCTTCAGGGTACTTCAGTGACTCTAGTTCTAACAAAAGACTAGGTACAGTTTCCCTTAACCTTTCGGTAGATCGAACCAAGCGTACAGCTTTCCAATAAGAGCTGTAAGCAGGTGTTAATAATAGGAAATAAACTCTTGTTTATTTGTTACTTAGTCGGGACATTGTGTGAAGTCCCCGATATTAATTAGAGCAATTTTCTAATACGTATTAGGCCAGACTCTTAAAATGAAAGGGTAAGTAAATAATTGAACGAATTAGCCAGGTATTTCTAGTTCCTAACCTCAATTTTCCCCAATTCCAGGTAGGCAACGAGACCGGCAAGGCACTATGGCGGCTGCTAAAGGGCGGGCTATCCTTAAAGGGGCTGCATCTGGTGGGACACTCCATGGGGGCGCATGTGCTGGGGGTCACGGCGCGCCACCTTAAGGCGCGGGGGTTCGAGGTGCCAAGGTATGCAAGGATGTTGTGCTCATTAGAGTTGTACGCTATCTTGTTAGATATTCCATTAGAAAAATAGTACATTATTGCAGAGGCCGCCAAGTAGCGCATTGCCGGACGAGTCAGTTAGAAGGCTGAGCGAAGCGAAGCCTTCTATTAGTACGAGTCCGGCAATCGCAATTGCGGCCGAGGTATATATAATGCTTTTCTCAAACAGCGAGGAAATACGTAAGGTCAGTCGGGGCAAGTGCGCCAGGATGGGGTAAGTGCGCCTAACATAAATATATCGAAATCTATAAATAATACTCAACTAGTAAGTAGTTGGCTGTTTACAAGGCATAGGGGCGAAATAAATTAAGGCGCACTTACCCCACATCAGTATTTACTACTTCCATGATCGTGGATGATTTGGCCATGGAAGTTGTACTTATACCTCCATGGATTTGTCAGTTTCGGGGCAAGTGCACCAGGATGGGGTAAGTGCGCCTAACATAAATATATCGAAACCTATAAATATTACTCAACTAGTAAGTAATTGGCTGTTTACAAGGCATAGGGGCGAAATAAATTTAGGCGCACTTACCCCACATCAGTATTTACTACTTCCATGATCGTGGATGATTTGGCCATGGAAGTTGTACTTATACCTCCATGGATTTGTCAGTTTCGGGGCAAGTGCGCCAGGATGGGGTAAGTGCGCCTAACATAAATATATCGAAACCTATAAATATTACTCAACTAGTAAGTAGTTGGCTGTTTACAAGGCATAGGGGCGAAATAAATTTAGGCGCACTTACCCCACATCAGTATTTACTACTTCCATGATCGTGGATGATTTGGCCATGGAAGTTGTACTTATTACCTCCATGGATTTGTCAGCTTCTCTACAGAGGTGTCTCAAATAGCAAGCGAATTAAAAAAAACACACACGACAATAATGTTTTTGCTGGCCAAGGCCGGCAATGGACAGCCTCGCGTCTTCTTTTTTTGAAAGTAACACGAACATTTCCGAGCATGTTTGAGAAAAGTTAGATAACCTACAGGGTCCCTCGTCTTCAGACTTAGAACGACAGTGATTATGCCGGCTAGCTATGTAGGGTCAAGCAAAATGTCGAGACGATACTTTCTACCCACATAATCTGCTATCGGTTCTAAGCATGTTTTTTAGGTTTCAATGTTTTTCGAATTGGTAAAATAATAATTTTGTATGATGGGGTTCAGGTATCGCTCACACCATCAATGAAAGGAATGCTATCCTATTATTTGCCTTATATAAAAAAGAGACACCGCGTACCTACTTCTCGGGTTAAGTTGTGTCAATCTGCACTAGGCCCGCGCGGGGACGACATTCGCCGCAAATCAAAGTGACGACTGACGGCCGAAAAATATACTGCGTTGTTGTGTTGTCTTGACCAGTTACAGCAAATGATTCTCACAAACTAGCGAAGCAGCTCTACAATAAAATAGTAATTTCTCCATTCCCTCATAGGCTGTTGTTTGGTTATTCCAGGCTAACTGGCCTCGACCCAGCGTACCCCGGCTTCTACCCGCCGCTGCTTTCGCCGCCGCTGTCAGCGTCTGACGCATCATTCGTCGACATATTGCACACTGATGGCGGTGGGTTCGGATCCCCGAGCAGCACCGGGCATGCTGACTTCTGGCCGAATGAGGGGAAGGCCAAGCAGCCGGGCTGTTTGTCTGCTACCGTGCCATTGACCAACGAAGGTACAGATCTACACATCTTAGAAGGCGCTTAGATTTAGCAATAATATTCTCTGCGTGAACGGCTTAAGTGTTTCGCCACGCGCCTTCTAAGTTCAGTCGTGCTATACTCGTAAGGTTTTTGTTCGTTGTTTTACTTTTACACCCTAGTGGAATTATGCGTCCGCGGGAACCATGCTTTTGCCGGATAAAAGTATCCTAGATCCTTTCCCAGGACGCGAACTATCTCCATACCAAATATCAATCTAAATAAGGGGTCGGCAACCCGCGGCCGGAGTCCTGTATGCGGCCCGCCACCTCTCCATTTGCGGCCCGCGGTATTTGCATGATTGGACAACTTTCAAAGTAGAAATAAATATCGAATAGAACCCTTAAACGTTACCTTCTGTACCTAAAACGGCTCAAACAGACCTATGAAACCAAGGACCATCTTAAAAATGTTGAACAATTTAAATTCACTCTAGCGACCTTTTCTCTCCGTTTTTAATTTTTAAGATGTATACTTTACTTACCTAAACTGTCATTAAAATTTTAATATCACCTTTAAACTAATAAAAAAGAAATACTTTTAAGAGAGTGTGCATTTCATTGTCACGCGCGATTTTGTCTTACCGTGTATTTTTTGTTGTGTTGCTATTTTTTATGTGTGACAAAAAACGTTCATTATTCTTATTCTTCTTTAGATTTCTGCAGCCACTGGCGGTCCTGGCAGTACTGGTCAGAATCCCTAACAGGCGGCCAGTTCCTGTCACGACAGTGTGACAGCTACGACTCCTTCCTTAGAGGATCATGTCGCGACGCAGCGCTAGTTTACATGGGGGTTGGAGCTACGCCTGAGTAAGTAGAACTATATTTTAGGTTAGATATAGACAACCACTGATCTTTAACAGGAGGCCAGTTCTTGTCACGACAGTGTGACAGCTACAGGCTTCTGTAGTGTCCATAAGCACCACTAAACCAGTTCAATGGGGGTAGGAGCCATGCTTGGGTGAGTTGGAGCCTTCATTTTCCTACCCACACTTGGTCCGCGTAAAATTTCATAAATTTTCAATTCCTTGAAATGTGAATTCAAAGATGAGCATGTCCCTTGTGCGAGTTTTTACACACACATGTTTGAATTAAGTACTTCTCACATATGCGGTGCAGGTTTCTTCACGATTTTTTCTACAGAAACTGAAAAAGAATAGCTGAGGATCGAACTGTTTAGCGAGGCAAAACAACATACAAATGTTACACATGAAAGCAAAAGTTCACAGATTGTAGGTATTAGACCAATTGTTTTTTTTTTTCAGATTAAAGGGTAATTTCTACCTCAGGACAGCGGCTAAGGCACCTTTCGCACTTGGAGAAAGGGGCGCGGAGTGACAAACGGACATTTTGTGCAGTTGAGATGTACATAGTTAGAAATTCCCAAAGTTTACAACAATACTTAGTTGGGAAACAAGGGTAGATAAGTACTTAAGAGCGGATACCTACGTAATAAGCTCCAGAACAGAGATAATGTCCTAGATAACATTGAGTATGACGATAAATATACGCGGGCCAACGATTCACTCACCATCTCCGGACGAAACAAATGACGGTACGGCGAGTTGGGCGCGAGTTGCGCGTGGGCTAGATTCAGGCGGGTGATTCCGTGGCCGTTCTGTACGTAGTATCATTAAATATTCTGTGATTAGGTACAAGTAAAGTCAATATTTCAATTAAATAAGTTTAATCCAAAATTACGTTTCTATCATTCAAAATTAATATTAATACATTATCACAGTTTATAACAAAAGCTTAGCTTTAAAATATCATTTAATTATAGTTAGATATTTATTTAAATATTTATAATTTATTAATTTATTTCGTGAGGAAACCTGCACGCATCTGCGAAAGTCCCCAATCCGCACTGGGCCCGCGTGGGGACTATAGCCCAAACCCTCTCGTGATGAGAGGAGGCCTGTGCCCAGCAGTGGGACGCAAATAGGCTGTAGTAGTAGTAGTAGTAATTTATGTCACAATAAGAACCTGTTTACTTTACCGTTCTCGGTATCTTTTACATCTCTCTCAAACTTGATTTAAAAAAGAAAGAGATGCTTCTTACACTCACTTTAAAAGCTCTTTTCCTTAAGTACGAGTACCTATTAATAGAAGTCATTATTAGCTGATGATGAATTTGGAATTTCATTTCCCGTCAATATCCTCAAAAGAATCCGGTAGCTTTCGTCCCTTGGTCTCAGGCAATAATAGGCACACGGCCGCTCCTACCAAAGGCGACAATCCAAAAAACACCGTCGGCAACCAAGGCACCGTTATCGCAGAATTAGAGACAAACGGCGCAACCATAGACCCTATTCTTAAAGACATGGAGCAAATCCCCATACCCATATTCCTCACGACAGTAGGGTATAGTTCTGAGGAGTATATATAAATTGTTGCAGCGTTGATAGCTAGAAAGCTGACTCCTAAAGTGCCTAAAGTAAAGACGATCCAGAAGTTGTCTCCTACGACCCCTAGGGTGAGTATGCAGAGGCCTGCTAAAGTGTAGGAGGTGACGGTAGTCGCCTTTCTGCCGAACGTCCTGACACACCATATGGAGAATATGTTGGACGGCAACTGGAACATGAAGTGATTTAATGTTAAGCACAAAATGAAAAAAAAAAACAGTTTCATTATGAATGCATATGAAAATAAAGGTATTAAAGGCCGATCTACCCGCATATATTTCGAGGACAATTGGCACAATGCGACTTCTTGTAGCGCTACAATCGCAATTCGGTGCAACATGGTCGCTATTCAGTAAAAAATGTTAAATTGTCACAAAATTGTCATGTGTGACGATGCTGTCTCGCTCTACTAAAGGTCGCAGTGTGCTGCGTGACCGTTATTTGTCTTCGTTATATCAAGGAGACCATGAAAGGAAAAATAATATATTTACAGAATTCCCCAGAAGAACTGAACAAGAACAAAAGTCCACCCCATTGAATTTTATAGATACAGTAAGTATCTGATGGTGTGGTGACTAAGCGTTCTGCAGGATTGTAAATAGTTATTACTAGGGAATTGCGTGTTCAGCTTATTATGGTCACTTTATCCATATTTTAATTTCTTACGTGTAAAAAACCCCCTATGTGGCCAATTTACTGAATACATTATTTGTTCTTTTTTAATCAACTGTTGATACAGTCACTGTCATACCTGAATGGCGGCAGCGGCACTAACGCTCAAGAACGGGTTAGAGCTGGTCTGTCCGATATATTGGTTGACTCCATAGAAGGTCGTCCCTGTCACAACCCAGATGACGCAGTTGCACAAGGTCCTCAGCCGCAGAGACGGTCGGAACAGGTCAGAATAGTTGACCTTAGGCCCTGCCTGCGCTGCGATTTCGTGGGAGAACTTTTTTAAGGTTTCCTCGATTTTTTCTGTCGGCATGTTGTTGCTGCAATTGAAAAGCATTTTTTTAGCACGAGTGCTTCTTCTCTTGCTTGTCCTAGGACAAGATAGGGTCATAAAAATGGTGGTAGGTATTCTGCAGAGGATGGAAAAGCCTAATCACATGTAAGTAGTGTAGTTTTACACTTCTCATGCCGACTAAAACAAGTTTAGCACGTGTTGATGGACTTACATATCTAATCTAATCTATGGATTATGTATTTGTAGAAAATGTATATAGGTAACATATTTTATTATAACAGGGTGTCATCTCAGGCTTAGATAATAATGATGCTAATCTTGACAAATGCAATGCCCTACATTGTGAAACTGGGTACCTAAATAAGTATCTAATAACACGTGTACTTACCTACCTACTTTTAAAAATAATTCAAAGTAAATTTTAAAATAAATATTTGTTAAATTTCCTACAAATGGAAGGTTTTAAATAGTTTTACACCTATTCTCATAATATAAGAAACGTACCTATAACCAATGTGTCAACAGCAACTTTTCTCTATATCGAACGAATTGCTAAAAGCATCGCATCTTTATTTTTTTACAGAATTTACAAAAGCAAACGCAGTCTATAACAATTAACTAGTATCATTCATTGATCAGATTCATTGGACAAACCAGTTTGATGTTTCGGAATGCTAAATTATTAACACATCATGTGAAATTTTAGCTTTATTTGTAAAGTTCAAGTTTATAAATTCTCAACCGCTAACATTACATTTATGGTACGAGTGTGCAATTAATTCGGCGTACTTCAGCTAGCTGTATCAATATAAACAGTAAATTCATAATGTTTTACGATGTCATGGCCAAAGAGACCAAAATATATCTCTTATAGTATTAGGTTTACTTAAGATGAATAATCAAGGGTAAATTAATTTCTAGAAACGGTAGGTATGTTATTAAAAACAAAAAATACCTGAACGAATGTTAGACACAGATCTAAGGGTGCGCCCAGATCTGACCTATTTCCCAGATTTGGGCGCATCCTAAAGAGGAACCCTGGCTAGTTTTTATAATTTCTGTGTCTATCAAGTCCATCTACCTATTTTTTTTTTACTTTACACATGCATTTGAAATTGCATCCCCCATTATACCAAGGTTGAATTAAGTTAGGATGACACAGTTATGATTGAAGTATTTCAACAGTTTTATGGGTTCTGTAAAATCCTTGATTTTTGACAATTGAATAATAATTACCAACAATAACAGTGATAAAGTAAGAAGACGTTACTCACATTTTAGCAGCCTTCTTCACTATCTCCGTGGCTTCGTCGACTCGTCCAACGCTGACGAGCCACCTCGGAGACTCCGTGAGAATGAAGAAGTAGCTTAAATAGATCAGTTGAGGAATAGCCAGGGAGAGGCAGTACTTATCCCAACTCCTGAAGAAATACGCGAAGACGGGGATGGTCAAGTGTCCCAAGATGAAGGGTATGTGGAAGACACAGCCAAAGGCCTCCCTGTACTTGGGGCCGACGGACTCCATGACAATGACGAAAGAGATCACCATAGTCCCAGCAACGGAGAAGCCGAGGAAGAAACGACAGATGGTGAAGATGATGTAGTTTGGGGAGTAGGGAACGCAGAAACCAAAGGAGATGAGCCCAGCGATTGAAGTCAAAAAGGTGTTCTTTCGGCCATGTCTGAAAAAAGAAACGAAGAGTGTTATTCTTGCAAGTAGGTCATCCACATAGATGAACACGAAATACTACATACTCATGTACGGTATATTTTGTAATCTAATTTCTTGATTTAACCAGGTAATCTAATAAATAATATAAATAATCACCTGTCTGAAAGGAATCCAAACACGATACTCCCAATCAGCACACCACACTGTAACATCATCTGGGTAAAGCTGGCCATCCAGGAATTATCACACACCAGATCCCATTCTGATATGATTGTATTTTGAAAGGGGGTATTGTCGTAAGCATACTTAATACATTCGTCATAACATGTACCGTTTATAATGATCTGACTGAAGTTCTCCGGAACTTGCTCACACCAGAACTGTATTTTTGGTATCAGGAACAATATTGCCATTTGCACCCACCCTGAAGATAGCTTTATAAGGAATACTGACAAAAATATCACTAGCTGCCATTTTCCAAAATGTCCCAGTAACTTTGAGAATACGTCTTCTGGTTCCACCTTTTGCGGTTCAGGATCTGATACTCTTTGAACCATTTTCAGTTTGTGTGTCTTCTTCTATAGTTTGTTTAGCATTTGTTGGATGGATTCGTTGTTTAGTAATTGCTTAATTTTACCGCTTCTTTTTCACATTCTTCATCTATTGAATCTACTATGATTGAGTTTTTGAATTCGTCTACGTATTTTTTTGTTTGCTTTATTTTGTCCTCGATCTAGTTTTTTTTTTGCATTTTCATGCACTTGAATTATTTGAGTTTGTCTTTGTATCAGGTTTAACTTGTCGATAGCTTGTCTTATCTTTCCTCTCTGCTCCTTATCTGAAAATTATAACGTATCATTAACTACTTTGTTATATTTTCCGTTTATTTAAAAACCTTTTCGTGTCACGGTTATTTATCATTCATAAAACAAATGAAGGTTTACCTCGTCACTACATAGTATAATAAAACAAAGTCGCTTCGCTGTCTGTCTGTCCCTATGTATGCTTAGATCTTTAAAACTACGCAACGGATTTTGATGCGTTTTTTTTAATAGATAGAGTGATGCAAGAGGAACGTTTTAGTGTCAATTTTTTTATAGTGTAACGCTCAATTCCCGCGGGAGCGCTATAACCGAATTCGACGCTGACAAATTCGCGGGCAGAAGCTAGTTTAAAAATAAAATAAAACAGAATTGTGTCAAGTAAATAAGTAACTCCGAACATAATGAATACTACGTTTTTATTAGGGTTCCGAAGTCCACAAGGAACCCTTATAGTTTCGCCATGTCCGTCCATCCGTCCGTCCGTCCGTCCGTCCGTCCGTCCGTCTGTCCGCACTATTTCTCGGAGATGCTTAGATCTAGAGAGCTGTGTGTGCATGAATATGCATATTAGTTACGCTGACAAAGTGGTACAATAAAATTTTGAAATATATTTTTTTATAGGGTACCTCCCCTACTCGTAAAGTGGGGATGTATTTTTTTTTTCTTACGTACCCCATGGTGCGGCATATCGTTGAATAGGTCTTAAAAAAATATTGTGGGTTTGTTAAAACCATTTTTTGATTAAGTGATGCGTTTGTGAAATATTAGGCTTTAAAGTGCTATTTTTTGTTAGGGTCACGTGTCCCCCCTCCCCCCCCCTGCCAGCTAAATGGTGGTATTTGGATGGCTGAAAAAAATCACGGTTGTGGCATATATAACGTAGTTGAAAGGAAAACTATCACAGCTAAGTAGGCTGTACAAACTTACGAGTAATAGTCGACCAACTTATGATGATGATTTTTCTCGAGCGGCAGGGGCGTCGGGCGGGCACGTCATACCACAGGCTAGCAAGATGCTAATAAGTCTTAGAAAGGTACTGTGGGCATCGTCAACTTCGGAACCCTATACTTTGCGCGTGGCCCGACACGCACTTGGCCGGCTTTTATTGCAATTTTTTGTTGAACCCGGATATTATTGAATATCTCGTCCGTTGCAGATGAGACATAAGTTTTTAGACATGAGACAAATTACATTATTAATTGCTACTTTTATGTTCCTTTACGATCGAGTTTTCCTGCTGTATAACAAGATGCCAGGTACATTTTGAATAAATTATTGATTCGGGGTATGTTAATGTACCTACTTAGTTGTAATTTTGTAAATTTCTTGTTTATATCTACTTTATCGAAGTTTCAAGAACGATTATAGTAAACTAGCTTCTGCCCGCGACTTCACCCGCGTGGAATTCAGTTATCGCGCTCCCGCGGGAAGTATGCGCTTTTCCGGGATAAAAAGTAGCCTATCTCCGGGAAAGGTCCCGGGACTCCAACTATCTGCATAGCAAATTTCATTCAAATCGATCCAGCGGTTGAAGCGTGAAGAGGTAACAGACAGACAGACAGACAGAGGTACTTTCGCATTTATAATATTAGTATGGATATGGATTTACAGTATTTTCTAAAGCTGCCAGTGTCATTTTAAAACAATGACGCGCGCTGTAAATTGCAGTTAATTTCTCATTGTAGACTTAATTTATAAATGTAGGTATATTGAGCCTATTATCAAATAAGAAAATTGTATGAATAAACATATGTCACGTGTTAAGTACTTACCTAAAAGTGAATACCTATGTGTGCAAGTAGTTTTATTTCTGAACTCATAAGTATGTTTACTACAAAAACAACTTCTAAATACAGATCCTTAACCTTTGTCACTATTTAGTCACAAACACATTTTAATTTATTTATAATCACATCACGTTTTAAATCAGTATCTAGGTAAGAATAAAACATTAATTTCAGTCGAGACGAGGTGTGCGCTGCGCGGGCGCAGGCAGAGTAAACTACCTGCTACTAGTACCTACTACCAAAGACTACCCAGTACTATGATACTGTCACATGCTTAGATAAATATGCTGAACGCAGCTGATGTTTCGCACAAACGTTATCACTCATTTGAGAATGATAAATAAGGAAACGTCTGCAGATCAGTCTATTATAGTTTCCTATTATCACGTGGTGAATCTAATGTAAACAACGAACAGGTGATTATTCCCATTCGTATACGGGCAGCTTACTACACAGACGTGGTCATTTTCTTATGTTTTTCACCTATAGATACTTATTATCATTTCGTATGTCAGGTTCACTCTAAGTAATATGCGAAAGTAGCTCTGTTTGTCTTGTTATAAGCAATAGCCAGAAGGTACTTAATTAATCAATTTTAGTTCTGTAGTCGTGAAATACCACCCGTGGTTAGATACCTATCTAATTACTCCATTATCTTCATTGACTGCCCACTGAGCGGTCGTCAGTTCAAAGCTCGCGAGGACACGTCCAGACCATGGTCATTCATTACATTCCAGTGTTTCTGCCAAATTGCACTTTGGTTTCGCAAGTTAAATGATCATTGATCAATTATACCTATTCATTTTTGATTCATTGCACAATGCATAGTCGAAGGCATAAATATGTTTGTCCATGTTTGGATATCATTACCGAGGTGTACTATTAGTGCGCTTGACTGAGGTGAAAAGTGAGTGGACCAAGCTTATGTATGGTATGACAGTGTACCTAGTTTTTTGCGGGGCCTCTTCGTAGCAGCGTGTTTAAACCGAAGAAGCACTGTTAGATTCAAAATTGACGTAAAATAACACAAATTTCCATTGATCGAAAAGCCTTTTCAACATCTCAAACTACGAATTTGATTGAATTCGTTACATTAGAAAGTACCTACGTAAGATATGATACCAAAATCGCATCATAGGTATTCGTTGCTATTTTTTTAAGGCAGGGGTATAATTTTGCAGGATAAATTAATCAAGGTAAATATTAATATTATTATACTTCCAAATGTAAGATTCGACGTACTCGTACGATGTAACGAAATATTTATAGAGTTTTATTTAATACCGAATAATTCGAATCAATAACGTATCACCACCACCACAAGAGCCAATTTACGTCCCACTGCTGGGACTTCGCAGATGCGTGCAGGTTTCCTTACCGCGTTTTCCTCTACCGAAAATCACACTGGTAAATTCAAAGTAAACTAAGGTGCGAGCTGGGATGGAACACCCGACCCTCTACATGAGATGTACAAACCACTATGCTACCACGGCTTTTTAAGCAACCAACAGACCTATTAAAATAACGCCCCATTAAAAAATAACTAATTCGTTAGATATTCTTAAAACTTACTTACCTACTCATAAAAAATGTCATTGTACTTTGGTACTCACGATTACAATAAAATCCCCTAGACACAGTCAGGAGGTCCGCTCAAACAGACAGATACACACACACTGCGCCTGCGCTCTAATCGGGCGAGATATAATTATTGTATGTTTGTGCAGGTAAAGAACCTCAGGTGGTAGTTAAGGTAGGTGCACACTGGAGAATTACTTGAGCAAATAATAATAAAAAAAAATAGCCTTTATTTCACTAATCCCAATATTTACATTAACAATTATTTACTTCTCCATCCATGGGATTAGGGTGTCCATTGACATAGGCCTCCTGCTGGAGAAAATACTGATACTTAAATAGCAACAAAAAATATTATTCTCACTAAATAGGTAGTAATTCATATATATATGAGAACTATAGCTAGCCAAAAACCACTTAAAAATATGTACATAACTACTTTACTATCTATAATTAAATTATACTTTAATAGATTTATTTGCATGGCATATTATGACTAAACATGAAAGCACCTATAGGTATTTATACCATTTTATACAACCTCATGTAACTATGTTTTATGCAAATACATTAAGTATAATTTATTGAAACAGAGAAGTTAGAAATGATTATTACTATACTAAACAAGTATTTAAACTACTTAAAAATAACTAAAATACTTAAAAATACATAAAATAATAACAAAATCTAAAAACGGCCCCCGCGGCATGGTACCGAAGATGCTGGCAGCATTTAATGCAAATAAATATTTCTGATTTCTGATTTAAAATATGTAACTTACTTACCATCTTCGAGCATAATATGGTCATTTTCAATCCCACGTGATCTGATTAGTAGTGGTCAAGCGCTTTATAATAATTTGTAAGTTGGGAATTTAATACTATCTAAATGAGGCTCATGACGGGAATGTATGTACTTACAAGATTTTTTATTCAGCTAACGATTGCCGTCGCTCTTATAATGCGACTCACGAAAGTAAAATTTATATACTCAGTCTACCTAACCACGACTTTACTGCAATTCCGAGTCATTATCATCAGGCATGATTGAAGTGTGAAAAATAATACTTGCTTTAATTACCTACACATAATTTTCTGTCCTTGGTAGGTAAATATACTTGGTTGGCAATGAACGGTTCACATAATAATATTATTATTTAGGAGTCAAACAGTTAGTGTGATGAGACCCTAAAATGCCGCCATGAATACAGATTACAAATGACATTGGAGCACGAAAAGATGTAAAGCCGAATGAGATAACATTGTATTTTCCTCCAACTTCATTCGTTACCTTTAGTCATCCAGAAATAGATTATGTAGCCAAAAACCTATAAACTATTTCAGTATTAACAGTTGTTGTGTGAGAAAGTATGAAACTGCTTCTGCGGGTCACCGCGATTGTCGCGTCTCGCCAATGGGAGCACCTACTTAACAGACGGCCGCGCGCGTCAGTCGATCGCTGGCCTTGGAATACCACCTTTAGAAACGCAGATCGGTCATGATAATTAAATTAAATGAGGCTTTTTCCCAGCAGTGGGACGCTGTTAACCCGCCCACATAAATGTAAGCTAAATACCATTATTTTATAATATCACTTTACCAAAACCACGTGTGCAAACATGATGCTGACCTTAGTGTCTGCTTCCTGCTTCTACTTATATCAGTTCAGTCGTTTTTCGACGCGATCTTCTAGTGAATATTAATTCATGGTTGAGGTCACTACCAGTGAAGTGAAGTGATTTTTTCGCAATACAATCCATTTATACGATCGGAAAATGTGGAAGACGGTCGTTGGGCAATGTCATAAATCATAATTTGAGATTAGGTAGTTTCTAAAATCGCTGTAATATAGTTTAAATAATTAGGTAACTACTTTCTTCTGTGTTAACCTTGTTTACATATTATAAATGCATTGGTTACTTGGGTATTGTACTTTTGGCTAATTGTATGGTGATTCCATCATTGCACTCCGTCTTGGATCCGCACCTGGCGTGTTACACGGACCGACAGTCCTTTGATCTTTTTATGTAACTGAAGACCGTTAACTTAGGTAGGTATCTAAAATTAAGTCATAATAGTTAAAGTTACCTGAAAATCAAGTTACAGAATATAAACTGAGCTGGCCAGCTCTTTCAACATTATGCTATTTTTACTCATGGTTTTAACATGCAAAGGTACTTATATTTTCTTTTTTTATATATTTTTTACTTGATCATGTATTTTATTGTTGTTATGGCCAATTTATATACATATTTATTTATTTACTATTATTATATAATATACAGAAGCCGTGGTGGCCTAGTGGTTCGACCTACCGCCTCTCATGCAGAGGGTCGGGGGTTCGATTCCGGCTCGCACCTCTAAGTTTACTTATGTGCGAAATTCAATTTGAATTTACCACTGAGCTTTTCGGTGAAGGAAAACATCGTGAGGAAACCTGCACGCATCTGCGAAGTAATTCAAAGATGTGTGTGAAGTCCCCAATCCGCACTGGGCCCGCGTGGGGACTATAGCCCAAATCCTCGCGTGATGAGAGGAGGCCTGTGCCCAGCAGTGGGACGCAAATAGGCTGTAGTAGTAGTATAATATACATACCAACAGTAAATAAACAAGTTCACTTAAATGTAACATAACATACAATCCAAAAGTCATAGATGCAGTTTATCCACCAATAACAGGCATTCATACAGTCTCGGAACTATGATTTAAATTAAAAAAAATCTAAGTAAGTAAATAACAATAATAATAATAATTTATTTATTTATTTATTCAATGCATAATTTATTTATTTATTTATACCATATATATATACATATATATATATATATATATATATCTTAATATTGGAACATTAGATCTTAACTAGTAAATATAGTAGAGTACATGGACCCTGGCAGGGTATGGCATATATTGGCATCTATCTAGCTTTTACATAAAATCTATAAATAACAAAGAAAAAAAGATCAGTAAGGTAGTTGTTTTGATATGTTCTGTGGCATATAGCTACCTACCTACTTGTTTACTTTCTTCTTTCTACTTGGATTTCTTCCAGAAGATAAAAACCATGTGCCTAGGCTAAAGGGCCGGAGCAGTGTGCACTCAGCCTTAAACCGGCGCTCCTTGGGCCGTTTTACAAACTTATTCATGATTTAGCTAACGGCGACCTTATTGCGAATTATTACTATCCCACACCGTCTAAGATGTAAATATTTTTGATTTTTCATATTGCGTCCATATCATTAAGGTCACCAGTAAACACGAAGTTTGTCGAATTTTCATGGCAACGTAAAAGTTACTTATGCTTTTATTAAGTAGGATCCAAAACTTTGGATACGTAATGACAACATCATTGTCAATTTTGAAAATTTGTACAAGTCAAGATAAATAAAAACGTAAAAAATTATATTACAGACAGAGAAGCAAATTAAAATAGAGATTGTATGGAGAAAACAAAGAAAATTTGTACCGAGTTTTCTATAGAAATTGCAAACACATTCCTTTTTGTTTTGCAACTAATCCATCGGTAATTTGTCACAGTCAAATTAAATTAATTTGCCAAAAAAGAAAATGTCACCGTCCCCAGCTTCAAACCCGCTCCCAAATCCGACAGGCGAGGTCTTGTAGCATTTCACAAGCCGTTTAGACTAACTCATAAAATCTAACCATCATTTTGCAACAGTGGCTAACTGGTCACGAAACACAACAAAAGTTAACCATTAATTCCAATAGCAAAAACTCAAATGAACCTTAAATTATACCATTTAAGATTCAAATCTATTACATGTGAGTTTTCGAGCTGCATAGTTAAAGTGGTTTTATAAGCTAAGCTTCTATTAAGCTAATGATGTAAATTAATTTGAACGTTATGGCAAAAGAGTTACGATTGATTTAGTAATGGTCGGAGTTTGTCGGCGGATACGAATCCGGTGTTCTGTTTATGGAAGGAAAGAGTAGTAGTGAGGGGATCGTGTCGATAGAGTTGGGCGTTGATTTATCGATACTCTTTAAGAATTCCCTGTACGCTCCTTTCTCCTTACAAACGTAGTTACGTTTTAACTCGCAAACTACTCATCAGATTGGCACCAAATTTTACAAGTAATAGTAGAGCAGAGATATTAATGTCCAAAATACACTTTGATTGAAATAAATTGAATAACAAAGAAACTAGGACCATTTTAGTTTCCGCCATACAAACTTCAAAATTCAGTTTTTTGGTTGTAATTTTATTTTGTTTTATTTTACCACGACATTTATTAATTTCGGACACCCACAATAATGATTTTATTATGTGTACCAAGTTTTGAGTCAATCTGTTTAGTAATTTGGGAATAAAGGCCAAAATACGTTTGTACTCTTAATTTAACGTGATGAAAGCCGACTTAGCCGACTCATCCTAGCAGTGGAATGTAAATTACATAACGGGCTATTAGGTAGAGGTGGCAGGTGTAATTTTTACGTGGTTTTTTTCATATATAAAAGCAAAGTGGTCTGTTGACTTTTTAACTAAATAAACAAGTAATTTACTGTTCTGGGTGGCTTTAACCTTGGGTGAGTCAGCTTAGGTCAATCGGCTGACATCCGTATCCATATCCATACTCATGCGAAAGTAGCTCTGCCTGTCTGTGTGTCTGTTACCTCTTCACGCTTCAACCGCTGGACCGATTGACATGAAATTTGCCATGGAGACTCATAGTTCCCGCGGGAACGCGATAACCGAATTCCACGCGGGCGAAGTCGCGGGCAGAAGCTAGTTAAAATTATAAATGCGAAAGTAACTCTGTCTGTTACCTCTTCACGCCTCAACCGCTGGCCCGATTGGGATTACATTTGGCATGGAGACAGTTAGTTGAGGTGCCGAGAAAGGACATCGGCTACTTTTTATCCCGGAACCACGCATAGTTCCCGCGGGAACGCGATAACCGAATTCCACGCGGGCGAAGTCGCAGGCAGAAGCTAGTATTATTATAATTAAATGTAGTTTTTTATTTCAAATTCTCGCGAGCACCATATGTATGATAAAATATTGCCTTTCTTTTAGATCCACGTCCCTATCGCCATTGCCATCGCCCACACGATAAAACTCGCTATAAAACGATGTCGATAATCAAGTCGCCGCACTGTTGGCCAACACTGTCAAAACATCAATAGTGTTGCACAACGTTATCGATGTTATGAAAGTGTCAAGGTCATTGCGAGCTTTATCGGCTTCACTCTTTGATTGTTGTGGTGCAAATTAATTGGAATGCCAATGGTACAGATTTACAAAAGTAAGTACCTTTATTAGGTGTCTTCTCTAGGAATTTTCACAACAAAAATAGGTAGCCTTCATATTATTATGGAGCGTGGGATTTATGAATGCAATCGGTAGTAAAAACTTTTAATTAAAAAAAGTTAGTAATTCTTTAAACACTATCAGTGTCGGCGAGCGCCTACGCTTTTCATACCAAATGAGCCCAATTTATCAGTCGACATTGTTGAAAGTGCTTTTGCAAGGAAAATCAAGGATATAACGAACGATTCTGTTTTCACCGAATAAATTTAATGTAAGTAATTTTCCACTGAGTTTAACGATGAAGGAAATCATAATGAGTGAACCTGCATGAATCAGCGAAGTATTTCAAAATTGTATGAATTAAGCCTGCCTGCTTGGTGAGTATTACCTGCCGTGATGAGAGGTCTAATATGCTTTTCTCTACTATTTTTCTGAACGCACTGTTTGTCTAGTGATGAACTTGTTTTCTCTCCATTACTCAAAGCTTAGGTTAGCTGGAAGAAATCCTTTAAAGGGATAAGCTTACCTTTGAACCTATGTCTACTACTACTACTACAGCCTATTTGCGTCCCACTGCTGGGCATAGGCCTCCCCTCATCATGAGATGGTTTGGGCAATAGTCCCCACGCGGGCCCAATGCGGATTGGGGACTTCACACACATATTTTTGAACTACTTCGCAGATGCGTGCAGGTTTCCTCACGATGTTTTCCTTCACCGAAAAGCTCATGGTAAATTCACATTGAATTTCGCACCTACTTTCGAATTTTGAACCTATGTCTCTGTACTGCAAATTAGACTTTCGCGTTTTTTTTTGTAAAATAAAGTAATACCTAATTACACTTACTAGGCAGTGGGACGTGTAACGTAATCCTAATAAATAGGCTGTTGGTTGCTATGCTTTTATCTCCGATACTCTCTCCCAAACATCTAACACCCACGATCCAGGATCCTCCATACACGGCGGGTTATATCATAAATCCTTATACATTTTATCTGACATCACACATACAACTTTCGCGGGGCTCCGCATTCGGCGGAAGGACCTGTTGGCGAGAACATCTCGCAGAAGTGTTGAAGGTACGATTTTATCTATTATTTTATTTATATACGTCTTTTTATAACTGAATGAAATAGTTTAAATTTGCGGTAAGTGTGGGTATTTACAAAGATGTCACATATTATTATTATCAGTTCACACTCTTAGCTGCTCAGTATGCAAAAATTATCATAATATTAAAACTAAAAATACTAATTTATTATATTATTAATTACCTACTTAATTAGAGCTTAGAAAATTATAATGCGCGGCGACAGTCCCGCGGAAACGTGAATAATTTTTGATATTTCGTAAATTTTGTCAATTTAGTTTTGTTTTTTGATAGGATAACCTACCGAGATCAACAACCTGTGTCTACTATACCTACGTATATGAGAATTCATTCAAACCTATAGACCAACTTTATTGTAGAGATCGAGTTGGTACTTAATTATTTCCAAAGTTTCCGGAGAGTGAGTTACAAATAGAGTCCCACTGCTGGGCAATAGCCTCCCCTTTCTTCCATCTGCCGATATCCTAAGCGTTGAAACGTACAAAATTTTCAATCTAATCTAAAAGAAGGTACCTAATTTCATTTAGTGTACAAGCGTCACAGTTTACATAGAAATTATACTTTTATTGAAAACTTACAGAAATAATAAAAGTTTACTCTGCAAAATTAAAAGCTCATATGACAGAAACTACGCCTCTACCGGGATTAGAATGAACCCTTAGCCTTCGACACAATATATAACAAAATTCTCATGTGTTAATTATTATAATTTATACTAGCTTCTGCCCGCGACTTCGCCCGCGTGGAATTCGGTTATCGCGTTCCCGCGGGAACTATACGTTTTTCCAGGATAAAAAGTAGCCTATGTGTTATTCTGATCTATAAGCTACATTACTGTAAAGTTTCATTAAAATCCGTTTAGTAGTTTTTGCGTGAAAGAGGAACAAACATCCATCCATACATCCATCCAAACAAACTTTCGCCTTTATAATATTAGTAAGGATATAGTAAAGTATATAGTAAGGAAGTAAGGAAGTAAGGAAGTAAGGATTGCTTGTTTTGACCATATTCGTATTTCGGACTCAGTGTTTTTGATATCGCTGTCAATAATTTCATGTTCCTTTTCTGATTTTTTCGCATCATGACATGAGCGCTTTGGGACTACCTGTAAACTCATGACTGTCAAACTTATGTCAATAAAAAAATAAATAGCAAGACCCAACTTAGTAGGCAGGCACACAGTGAAGCACTTAATTGAGAGTCCCCAGTACGCTCATTTCTCTATACAAACGTAGTTACGTTTTAATTCGCAAACTACTTATCAGATTGGCACCAAATTTTACAGGTAATAGTAGAGCAGAAATATTAGTGTCCAAAATACACTTTGGTTGCAATACATTGAATAACAAAGAAACTATGACCATTTTAGTTTCTTCCATACAAACTTCAAAATTCAGTTTTTGGCTGTAATTTAATTGTTTTTTTTTATTTTACCACGACATTTACTAATTTTGGACACCCACAATAATGATTTTATTATGTGTACCAAGTTTCGAGTCAATCTGTTTAGTAATTTGGGAATAAAAGCGAAACTACGTTTGTATGAAAAGTTGAGAAACGCGGTGCGGGCGTACTCGGGACTCTTAAATAATTATATATATATATATATTTTTTATTTATTTATACAATGCAACCAATACATTTTCCTTAATGTAGGAACATTAGATCTTAAATAACTAGTAAATAGAGTACATGGACCCTGGCAGGGTATGGCATATATTGGCAAGTATGTAGAGCTGTCTTACCAAAAACGACACATCACTACATAATAACAAAGTCGCTTTCTCTGTCCCTATATCCCTATGTATGCTTAAATCTTTAAAACTACGCAACGGATTTTGATGCGTTTTTTTTAATAGATAGAGTGTTTCAAGAGGAAGGTTTTCGTATATAATTTGTTATAGTTTAACGCTCAATTCCCGCGGGAACGCTATAACCGGACGAAGTCGCGGGCAGAAGCTAGTATTAGATACTCTAAGGGCCTTATCACACTTGCGATCTGCGAGCGAGTTGAAAGCGTTTTTCAATACAAAACTCGTACGCGGCGAACTCGCGGCGTGTTCGCCTCCGTACAAAACTCCCTCGCGAATCGCAAGTGTGATTACTCTCTTAGGTATACATATCAAACTTAAATTATAATAACCTATATTGTATCTACATTCTCGTCTTCCATGAAGTGTAAAATTGTATATTTTTTAAAAAAAATAATAGTCTTCAATTTCGCTAGAAGGACTTTGTCATTAATTTCTGCTTTCAATGTTGTCGGGAGTTTGTTTTATAATTTAACTAGCTTTTCCCCGCAACTTCGTATGCGCAGAAATATTAAAAAGTAAAATCCCGATATTTCCCGTTCCCGTGGGAATTTTGCAAAATCCTTTCTTAGCGGATGCCTACGTCATAACATCTACCTGCATGCCAAATTTCAGCCCGATCCGTCCAGTGGTTTGGGCTGTGCGTTGATAGATCACTATGTCAGTCAGTCAGTCAGTCACCTTTGAGTTTTATATATTTAGATTGCACTATAAAATTGACCTTTTTTATATATTTCCAGTTTTGGTCCCGGCAAGATTAAATTTTCTTTACAACTGGTACTTTTGGCATGGTCAAATTAAGCCGCTTGATGTTTATTTTTGTTTTATCCGCGCGCCTCCTACGTTATTATTAAGTAAGGCATACTATACAGTTAATGCATACTTAGAGGACAAAATAATTATTTAAAACTAATAATACCCAATTAAATTTTATCTTTTATTCCTGCATACACACCCATATACACACACACACACAAAGACACACACGCACGCACACACACCCTAACCATACATGGCTATAAGAAGAGAATAATGTGCAATACCCATGTATACCTAGTATTTAAGGTCTAGTTTCTAATATTTGCTGCATCCTAACAGGGTCCATGACATAGTACTTAAGTGAAATGTAACATCTTGTAAACACCATGGCATAGCAATAAATGAGTATGAGTATGAGTATGAGTTATGTCGTACTTATACTTACCAGTCTAATCAGGTCATCTATTGGTAGTAAAGATAACATAGCACGGGCTACTGTCTATGTTTAAGCTACACCTTACGCCTTTATCACTTCTAAAATTGACCTCCTTGCCACGCAATAGTCTAATTTTCTTTTGTTTTAACTAGTGAATGAATAAAGATCCCTATTCTCTTAAAACTACGGTTGGTAATGCTGTAATCGTTGTATTATTAGGTACATACCTACCTGTGGACAAAGCGCCATGTTCTCACTTACAGGTAGGTTTCTTAAATGGGGCGATAATTGTGTTTTGGGCACTCTATTCTGTTATTGTACAGGCATGTATAGATTTTCTTTATAAATAGCTACTTACCAGTTTTTTCATGTGGTATCAACATTTGATTACCTATTTTAAAACTTAATTGAAACATCACAGAAAAAAGCAGGGAAAACGGCTCAAAGCGTTTTGATGAAATTTGATACCAAATGTGTATTAAAATAAAAACACGAAGGAAAGAGATATATTTTATATCTGTACCTAGACGTGATATTTTTAATTTAGTTACTTGATAGTGAAGCGAATAAAAATGTGTTAAATATTAAGTTGGAAAATACTAAAGGAATTTGATTTGATTTCATAAAATATAACGGCTCGATTGGTTGTTATTATAGTAACTCTACTATCATAGAGGTATCTAAGAAAAGTAAAAAAAGCAAGTTATTTTTTCACAGCTTCAATGTTTTCTCTATCGTTCAAATTTCATTTCACAAACCGCACGCGCCTGTACCGAATCGTGAGAACTTGACAAGCGACGCGTCATTAGCTGCGCGGGCGCACCCGGCGCTCTAATTAGCCGCCGATGTGACTCGACCTAGAAGGTAGCTAATAGAAGCCCAGTGGTTTGATCTACCGCCTCCAGTGTAGAGGTTCGTGGGTTCAAGCCTCGCACTTCGCGTTTACTTGTATGTTCTGTATGTTCCTGCTAATTGCTAAGTTCAGCCATAGACATGAAGGAGTGTGTAGCGAAATATCCTTTTATAGCCACATACATTTCTAGAAAAACAAGAAGGCATTAAGGAAACGTTAAGTACTTACTTAACACTAGATACCAACTTAATAATAATTCCTTAAACTTATAAAAAGCTACGTTTTAAACAAAGAGCTGAGCAAAAATTATTTGACCGAGCGCTGGTTTGCAGCCCACCCACGCCAGTCATTGCTAACATGTAAGTTTAAGCATTTTCTAAATATAATTCCACGTAACTAATTGAATTATTCAATCCTTTTTCAGTTGAAAATCAAAATGATAACATTCCGTTTATCATTGTTGGTCATCATCATCGTCGCCAACGGTGTCATCTGTGATGATATCAGAAATACCACAAATGCAGTTTTACCTGAAGCTAAAAATGCGTTTAAATTTGAGGATCAAGATCAAGGTGACACGCCTCAATCTTATGGTCTGATAAGATTCGAAGGTCAAGGCGACGGTCTTCAGTACAGCGATCCCCAATATGCACCAGACAATGAAGCTCAAAGAATCAAATTCCAAGATGACAATACAATAGAAAACCAAAGACCTATTCAACAGAAGAAGAAACGAAGACGTAGAAAACCGAGACAGAGATTCCCCAATCAAGGAGGTGGTTTTCAAAATGGAGGGATACCTGGGTACCCGACTATACCTAGCCCTGTGCTTCCCGGGCCGTCGTACCCCGGCCCGAGACCATATCCGCAAGTTGGCTATCCCGGACCATTTTACAGTAAGTTATTTTCGTATTTGGTGACTAAGAAATCCTCTTTCATAAAAATGTTTCTGAATTATGAATATTTAAACAAATTCCTCAATACGAAGTGGTCATAGGTACGAGAAACAAAGAATGTGATCTTACAGTTTCTGACCGGTTCATGTGGCAAATTTTGGGACAGGCTTACGTTTAGAAATCGAGGTCTTCCAGCTGATAGAGTACGAGCGAACTTTCCTCACGCACTTTTTTAACAGAAGCGCTACAAGTTACAAAACTGAACTTGAAAAGAAAACAAAACCATGAATTTCACTAATACATACTTTTATAAGTCTTTTCCTTCCAGAACCTCGCCCCTCTGCCGCGGAAACAGCGCTATCCGCCGTGACTGACGCCCTGAGCTCCATAGCCCAGTACGACGACCGCCAGTGCGTGGCTCGCCTGCTGTGCGAGGCAGCGGGGGGTGCAGGGGGTGCGGGGGGTGAAGCTGGAAGTGGGGCTGGAGGAGCAGGTGGACTGCTAAAGGCCATCACTGGGCTGCAGCCGCTTTTAACGTGAGTGGTTTTGATCAAACTATGGATTTATTACCTGGGCCTTGGGCTTAGATAGCCAAGGAGATAGACAGGTAAAAAAAACTTTTTAAAAACAAGCTTTTATTAAAGTACTCGTCAAGACGGATCAAACGAGTTCAAACTCGATAAGGTTGTGTCGTTTTTCTACCGAGTTCGTTTGGCCACCTTCCGTTTCCATCATCAGATCAGCTCCGTGTCTAAATAATTTTGCATTGTCATTAGATTTACACATGCATGCAAAATTTCAGCTCAATTGGTAATCGGGAAGTGGATCAAATTTAACTTGCCATATTTGATTACAGACAGACAGACAAACATCGGGACAGGTCAAGCTAAATAAAAGCTTGTAATAATTAATGTCTTTTTCAAAGAATCTTCATCAACTTTAATTTATGCTAGACTTCTGGTTGAAACATCAACTTAAGGTGCCTAACTTTATATTATTTATCTTTCAGGTTACTTGCAGCGTACAACGGCATCAGCTCCTCACCCCTCTTCGTCTTCGGCCGGGCAGTCTTTCTAGGCATGACGTCCAGAGCCACCCCTGGCACCTGTCGCTACGCCTACCCCGACTGTCCCACCGACCCTGAACAACTCGTACATTACCTTAACAACCACAATGGAGGCTTCTTCAGGTTCTTCGCAACCCCACAGAATCAACAACAGAATCTTGAGCAGTTCTACAATCAGCTGTCAGGACAGAACTACGGTTATTACGACCCACAGCAGAATTTACAACAGAATGGATATGGTCAGTTACATCCGAATTTGCAGCAAATTGATTATGGTCCACAACCTTACTTAAATACAAATCTGCAGCAGCAAGATCTTTACCAAAATCAATACGGTGGTTACGGTCAATATCCACAACATCAAAATTATCAACATTTGCAAAATAATGGCTATCAGAGACCGGGTGTCTATAATGGATATGGTTTCTATGGTCAGCAATATCCATACCAACAGAATAGTAACTACAGATTTAAAAGTAACAAGATAGAGAAGCGAATACAAAATATTAGAAACACGGAAGTAATCAATGATGATAGTGGTAATGGTAACGCAAAATGGATATTTCCTGATAAAACTAAATTTAATAATAAAGATTTTGAGAATGTTAGGCAAGGCAAAGTTCTGAAATTTCCCCAAAGCAATGTGAACTCTGATAAAGCCGCCAAAGGTTTCGTTTTCCCTGGTAGTCAGAGTAATAGAGATTATATTTTAAACAACATTGAAGCAATAGATGATAATGATTCTGTTTTTGATGGACCATCGACGATGAATGATTTTAGGTTCCAGAATCAGTACAATTATAAAGTACAGTATAATCATGGAAATGACGAGGATGATATGAATGAAAATGGTGTAAGAGTTTTATATATTGTAAGAGGAAATGGCGATCCTAATAATCCAGAAGTTGTACGATTAACACCTGGACAAACGTTGTAAGTTGTTATTAAAATGCTAAGTTCTGTTAAGTCAAAATAACTTATTATAGTTTAAGTTCAAGATATAGATAGTGTATTTCTAGGAATAATTTGTTGACCGACTTCAGGATGATTTTTGTTAAGAGATTATTTTGTAATCTTGGAGATAAAGAAAGAATAAGATGAGTAGGAGGGTTGTTTGCTTTCGTACCTACTGCACGATTAGGATTAACTTATCACATGGTCCGTTTATTTGTTTTTTTTTTTTTAATCCGTCTGATGATCTCGTTTCTCTTTAGCGTTTACAGCTAAATCACGGAATCATCATAAACAATAACTGATTCATTTTATTTTTTTTGAGGCTAGAAGGATCAGCTTTATTATCCACTAGCTTTTCCCCGCAACTTCGTATGCGCAGAAATATTAAAATGAAAAATCCCGTTTTTCCCGTGGGAATTTCGGGAAATCCTTTCTTAGCAAATGCCTACGTCATAACATCTACCTGCATGCCAAATTTCAGCCCGATCCGTCCAGTGGTTTGGGCTGTGCGTTGATAGATCACTACGTCAGTCAGTCAGTCACCTTTGAGTTTTATATATTTAGATAGATAAGGATTGATCTAGGTCAAAATAACTCGGTAGGTATGTTTATCGTTGTCAAAATAAGTAACGACCATTTTATGAATGATTTATTATAGCGTCATAATTTTGTGGAAATTAATTAATAATTGAGGCGAACTTGACCTAAATAAAATCTTTCCTCATACATTTAATGTTAAATATAAATTTCAAAAGGAATCACTAATGTATGTGTAATTAATATAACATTGGACTAGTTTCTTTAAAGTAAAAGCGTATTTTTTTCCTGTTTATAAAAATAAAAATGTACGTACGAAGAAATAGTAGGTAGGTAGGTACCGTATACCGTGTTTTAGTTTAGTGGACAGGAATTCTACTACTACTACTACTTCTACTACTACTACTGCCTATTTGCGTCCCACTGCTGGGCACAGGCCTCCCTCCTCTCATCACGAAAGGGTTTGGGCTATAATAGTCCCCACGCGTGCTCAGTGCGGGTTGGGGACTTCACACACATCTATGAATTGCTTCGCAGATGCGTGCAGGTTTCCTCACGATATTTTCCTTTACCGAAAAGCTCAGTAGTAAATTGAAATTGAATTTCGCACATAAGTAAACTTAGAGGTGCGAGGCGGAATCGAACCCCCGACCCCCTGATTGAGAGGCGGTAGGTCGAACCACTAGGCCACCAGGGCTTCCAGGAATTCTACTTTATTAAAGTTCTCACCTATACATACATAATAGGGCCATACTTTCTTAGATCTAAAACTAAGATCCTAGATTTTAATCCTTGATGAGGCTGTATGTTGTATGTTTTTAAGGGACGATCTAATCACTTTTATTATTTATTTATTTATTTAAAATTCATTGCACATACAAAATGTATACAATTGGCGGGCTTAATGCCTAAAGGCTTTCTCTACCAGTCAACCATAAGGCCAAACAGAAAGAAAACTTTTGTTGTTATATTAATGCTAAAAAAGCTGTGACAAACCAAAGTACTGGAAATCTTCAAATAATACGATATTTGCCGATGTACCCTGGCGACCGAGGTTGTTTGGGTGAAAATAGCTAAAAATGAGTTTTCCCACGTGAGACTTAGCTACAAAGATCGATTTGTCGCCCCGTCAATCCCTATTCTAGCTATATATTCCAAATTTTGTCCTAATTGTTAAGAGTCCCCAGTACGCACGGCGTTTCTCAAGTTTTCATACAAACGTATTTTCGCTTTTATTTTCAAATTACTAAACAGATTGACTCGAAACTTGGTACACATAATAAAATCATTATTGTGAGTGTCCGTAATTAGTAAAAGTAGTGTAATTTAAACACAATTATATTACAGCCAAAAAACTGAATTTTGAAGTTTCTATGGAGGAAACTAAAATGGTCCTAGTTTCTTTGTTATTCAATTTATTACAATCAAAGTGTATTGGACACAAATATCTCCGCTCTACTATTAATTGTAAAATTTGGTGCCAATCTGATAAGTAGTTTGCCATAGACGTAAATAATATAGACCCGATCTAACGTACACGTAATATGTCCCCACTATCTAAAGTTCTGTCACCGAGCGTGCGTTACAATAAGCGTTTTTTAAAAAACTTTTTTCGAAAATGTTTCTAAGTATCTAAAAACTCGTCTCGTTGTTGGAAAAATGTGACCCAGCTTTAGTGTCACGAAACGATACAAGTTTAACTTTGGATTGGACACCAAGGAAGTGGGGAAACATCACATGTATCTACGTTAGGCCGGGTCCATACGAAGTATTCTTTATGTCTATGTAGTTTGCGAAATAAAACGTAACTACGTTTGTATGGAGAGAGGAGCGTACTGGGGACTTTTAAGAGTCGTTTCTGAAATAGATCGATCAATACATACTTAAGTAAATGAATAAAATTATAGGCAGATAGCGCGTTTAAAGTATGTAGGTGAGGTACTACACTATAAGATGAGATGAACACTTTTAATTGCTCTGAATTAATATAGGAATTAGAGTAAGACTAGAATGACCTAAGAAATCTTTACTAATATTATGAATGCGAAAGTAACTCTGTCTGTCTGTTACCTCTTCGTTTCGCTGGACCGATTGAGATGAAATTTGGCACGGAGATAGTTGGAGTCCCGGGTAAGAAGGACATAGGCTACCTTTTCACCCCGGAAAAGCGCATAGTTCCCGCGGGAATGCGATAACCGAATTCCACGCGGGCGAAGTCGAGGGCAGAAGCTAGTGAAACTATAAACTAATCATATTTTTAGTTGCTATTTTACCGGGTTATACGGACTCCGTATATAAAAAGACTATCCATCCAGCCGTCCGTGACAGTTGCCAGTGAATAATTAAACGCTATAAAGGCCAAATTGGCGTGCAATTAAAGTACAGCCTTAACTTTATTTTTAAGCGCGGAGCGTTCACCCTTCAGCGCGGTGATTTATATGATACGACACGACTTGCGACACGATTCAATTCAAATTCAATCATTTATTCAGCAAATTGGCCACATAGGGGCACTTTTACACGTCAGAAAAAGAATATACCAGATTGAGTGTTACATAGTGCTCGCTCAGGCTTTTACTTAAATGTAATTCCTAAGACCGTGGAATGAATGGAACATGTAAAGCGGCATTAAAATGTAAAAATCCCGTTTATTCCCATTCCTGTAGGAATTTCAGGAAATTCTCTCTTAGTGCTTCCCTACAGTCCTCAAGGAACCCACATGCCAAATTTCAGCTTCTAAGAGCAGTGGTTTCAGCTGTGCGTAATCATCAGTCAGTCAGTCGGTCAGTCAGTAACAGAAGAGTTTTATTTATATTCGGTATTATACACATACACAACAAATCTTTGAATTTCTCGTTGATTCTGTATTCACGATGTTTTCCTTCGCTGAAAAACTCAGTGGTCAATACTAAATTGAATTTCGCCAAAAGCATAGGTACCTATACCTATACAGAGGTGTGGGCCAGTTTCAAACCCTCGACCCTTCGAGAGTAGATCAAATCGCAACGTCAAAACCTGAAGTAAAATATTGCGATAGTTTCACCGTCGTGCGTTCTAAGGCGCCTCGCGTTCGTGACATATCCGTTTTTGGGAAAAGCAACAATTTTCTAGCTGCGCCCGCGCCTTGAACTTAAGGCTTTCTTGGATCTTTACGCTCTACCGGTTCAAATGTACTGTTTACATGCTACAAGATTAATTGTAATACTGTGTTGTCATGTAGATAACAACATAAAGGGTAGTAAAAGGTTGACATTAAGGACGGTTTATCCCGAAACTTGGCAACGTCGCATATAGCTATATCAAATGTATCGCTGTTTTTATTCATTTCTCAATATTGCTGAATTAAAAAGGAAGATATCATTCTATGGTTGAATGTCGCGTCTCGTTTTATATTTGTTGGTTAGGCATTCAAATGATAAGATTATATTAAAATGCATGGAAACTGCTAGAAAGTTTTCAAATGATATTACTTCCGTAGTACTAAAAACTTCGTGTTCCTATGATAACTGTTGCAATCTATAATAAATGTTTTATTCAACCATATTAAGAAATTAATGAAAACAGCAAAATATTTGACAGCTATTTGCGACGTTGCCAACTTTCGGAGTAAACCCTCTTAAATAGGTACTATTAGCCGGTATGGGATCCAAAACTTTTCACGCAGACGAAGCTACGGGCAAAAACTAGTCGTTTACAATGAAACCAAGCAAAGCAGTCGATCAGCTCAGAATGAAATGATCTACACACGCTCTCATTGTAATAGTAGAAATCTAGAAGACTATCTAAAGTCCCGCGCCTTCACATTGCAAAACGCTGCAATGTATTTAAATTTTAAGAGGTTGGAGGTGCTTTTAAAATTCTAAAAAAGCACCACCAACACTCAACAGACATGTGTGCGTGCTGAGACAGCCATCAACTATGCGTTGAGTGTTGGTGGTGCTTTTTAAATACTTAATAATAAAAAAATTTAAGCGTTTTGAAATGTGAAGGCGCGGGACTTTAGATAGTAATAGATCTCTATGTGTATGTGTCATTTTGCTGACAATACAAACGAAAGCTATTACCAAAGTTTACTCAACATACCAAACAACAGGTGACTGAGATAAGTTGAGATAAGTTAGTTGTGTCAAAGGCACTGGAGCAAAAAACCCCGATAACTTATCAATTTCGGGATAGCTTTCCGACTTGGTTTGTAATGAATCATGATTGTTTTTTAAGTAGGTACCTACGAGTATATGTTGCACTTCTTACAATTCAATTCAATTCAATCATTTATTCAGCAAATTGGCCACATAGCGGCGCTTTTACACGTCAGAAATAATACATTACACACCTAGGGCGGTCAAGTAAAGAAAGTCTCAGATCGCGGGTAATTGAGGCCCGAGCCGGAGGCGAGGGCTATAATCTAGCGGTCTGAGGATTTCTTTACGACCGCCCGTGGTTAGTATACGATTTTACGTCACCACCTGGCCGTGAAGAGGGATTTTTCGTAGCGCCCAAGGGCGGTAAATCCCGCTTTTCGGCCTGGTGTGACGTAAAAGAATTTACCAGCGCTTCCTAGACCCATTGCTTGAGAAGAAGCGCCGCAACAAACTCAAGCAGAAGGCCTTATTTCAAAATTTACAAAATTTACATTACACGTATAAAATATACATATAGGTACGTACTAAAATTACATTGAAGGGATGTATAGTCCCTAACTTAAACTTAAATCTAAGATCTTAGAGATGTATAGTCTCCAAGGGTCCAGAAAAAAAAGTTAAAAGTTACGCAAAGTGGAGAAGGAAATTACTATGTGTCACAAACTACTACTACTACAGCCTATTTGCGTCCCACTGCTGGGCACAGGCCTCCTCTCACCACGAGAGGGCTTGGGCTATAGTCCCCACGCGGGCCCAGTGCGGATTGGGGACTTCACACACATCTTTGAATTACTTCGCAGATGCGTGCAGGTTTCCTCACGATGTTTTCCTTCACCGAAAAGCTCATTGGTTAATTTAAATTGAATTTCGCACATAAGTAAGCTTAGAGGTGCGAGCCGGAATCGAACCCCCGACCCTCTGCATGAGAGGCGGTAGGTCGAACCACTAGGCCACCACGGCTTTTCGGTCACAAACTACTAAGGAGATAGATACTATTGTTGGCTATAGTTATTTCAATGGGTATAGTATGTGGCTGACAATGCTTTACTGAGGATTACTAGTTATTATATTCCCGCTAGCACACTTTGCCGTAAAAGCGAAAAAAAAACTTCTACAGTTGCTATAATTATTATGTATAGAATTTTAGATTTATACAGATTCTAGATTTTATATGTAACAAGGCTGCCATTAAGTTACGTTTTCTTTTTGTACAATAAAGCATTTGTTTACATAATCTAATATATAAAATTCTCGTGTCACAGTGTTTGTAACCAAACTCCTCCGAAACGTCTCGACCGATTCTTATGAAATTTGGTTCAGTAGGTCTGAGAATAGGACGTACCTAAGCTATTTTTCATAATTACCCAAAAAAGAATTTCTTATGCGGTACGAAGTACGCTCGGTCAGTTAGTCTAATATAATAAAATTCTCGTGTCACAGTGTTTGTTTGTAACTAAACTTCACCGAAACGGCTCGACCAATTCTTATAAAATTTGGAGTGTATGTTCAGTAGGTCTGAGAATAGGATGTAAGCTATTCTTCATATCCAAAAAAAAATCTAAGGCGGTACGAAGTTCGCGTGGTCAGTACTACATATTATAAGTACAGTAAGAGGTAAATATTGTAAAATAAAATATATGTATTACGGTAATATTCGGCTGCACTTAAAAAAAATACATATAATACATATTGACAGTCATCCATCCGTTGAAACTAGGTAAGTCTAAAATTTCAATTTCCTGGTTTTAGTTTTTTTCAGCCTGGCTAAAAAAAGCCACTTATCTACTGTAAAATTATTAAAAGGTAAATTGAGAAAATATTACAAAGGAATTTGTTTGGATGTATGTACATATTACGTACTTAATTATTGAAATTAGTAAAACGTTATGTTTCGGACATTATGCACGGACTTCCTTCGCACCTGACTCAATAAAATTGTTTTTGTCTACTTGTTGACAGATGTCGGGTTTACTTGAAAGTTATCTTTTGATAAATGTGTTGCAGGCAGTAAAGAAACTACCAACTCGAAACTAACCTAAAAACAATAAAATATATCAAAGTTTTATTTACATTAAAGGGGAGGTAATGTAACCGGTTTTATGCTTTTGAGAAAAATAAACAAGGAAATCCAGGTAGTGGTAGATCGAATCGCAAAATGTTTATAGGGTTTCGAGATAAGCATACAAAGATATGCAAAGCTCCAGGTGATACTTACCGTACGTGATACTATTCTTGACTTCCACTTAAGCCAAATGGAAAAATACAATCCGTGTAAGGACCTAGAAGGCTACAAAGACAGATGGTCACCGTGGCTTAGATTACGGAGATAACAAACAACGAAATGGAAAACAACGCACGTAAACATTTTCATGCAATGTTGTTTTATCCTGACGGTTGAACAATGTCCGAGTCTAGGGCTAAGAGCTTAAACGGAATGCATATTAAAATAGGCTGTGTTACACGTATTATCATTCCAGTGAAAGTCGAAGGACGAGGCGGCAGTGTGCTGCGCGCGTTGGAACGGAGCGCACGTTCGCGCCACGCGAGTGACAGTTCGAGTTTAAAAATCGAACGCGCCCGACGAAACTGATTTAAGTATGTTTTTATTCATTTCAAGTTGCGTCACTGCGAAATTTGAATGTGGAAGTGTTGTGTTTCAAATTTAACGGTCATTCGTTGTGGATGAGTTTGGCTGACGACCTGTTGCTGTATTGTCTCATGTTTTCTATGATATTAGCGACTCTACGTATCTTTAGATTATCGGTAATCGATCTCAGATATAAAAATGATTCTTTAATTGTTACTAAGACGGTGATCATATACGATTGATTTGATTGCGTTCAATGTCGAATAAAATTGAATTTATTCTAGTACAATATTAACTTAAAATTAAAACGAAAAAATTAAAAAGAACGGTTTTAATTTTTGCTAACTGGAACGATACCATTTGGTGATTTTTATTTAAAAACTATTCAATAAATTGGCATTTTTTTAACACGAGAAGACTCTTGATTATTTTTCCTAAAAATATTAGAAATCGAAGGTCAGCCATCGGATTTACCTGGTCGAGTGACCGCCGTGACCGGGTCAGCCCTGCGTTTAGGGTTATCACTCACAGTAAAATACTAGAAATCCGGTAATACATAGCCTTATTAAAAGCTCTAATGGGTAATAGGTAAAAAACTCAAGTAAGTCACCTGTTGTATGTAGTAGTAACCTGTCTGTATACGAAAGTTGACGTTCCATATTTGAATTTTCCTCGAATTCTCATATCATTTTGGAACACAACTTCATACAACAGGTGACTTACTTAAGTTTTTTACCTATACTGCTTTAATGTTTTTCAATTATTATTTTTTGAATAAAGTTAATATATTTGGACATGAGTACTTAAAACTTCAATGTTTTTCATCGTGGTTATTTACCTAAACATTTTTAGATAATTTATCGTTACTTAATCATATCTTCGTCTAGTAAATACCATATATACTAGGTACCTGCTTAGATTAGCAAAAAAGTCGACCTCATAAGACGTGGATTAAGAAACTATTATGTCATTAAATCATAATAAGGTATCTATCTAACGAAGGTAAAAAGTAATAATTATACGAGATAATTGACGTCCAGGATTCCTTCGGCCACCAACCCTACGTCGACTGTGACATCTCAGAACACGGTTAAGAAACAAGTTACTAAAACCCAGCCACGTTCTAATGCACCTGCCAAAGCCCAGCCGGCTTAGAATTCCAAGTTGCATCCACTCTGGCAGGTTAGCAGTTACATCTCTAAAAGGGCCATTTAATGAATAAATTCATTGATTGTTTTTTTAAGACATGTCGGATTCTGTTTTGGGGTTAGCAGAGCTCCGAAGAGCATTAACTATGCAATATATGGCGATGGATACATTTTTAACACCATTAATTTTATATTTTACATATTATTCGTTACAAAGTCACGGGGAGCCTGGTTAAATAGTATAATTGAAAAGTTTATACACAGCGATTGGTAGGTTTGTCGCCCGCTACTGTGTATTTTAGTATCGAATAATGTTGACCTTAAATTTAATTGATTCTACATTTCAATTATTTCGCATAAAAACACATTTTTATGTATTCGTCTTCCAGTGAAGTTCACCTACTTAATGATGAAAATGTACACATATGTAACTATTGCACGATACGTATCTTATCTCTAAAAGGTTACCTGTATATTTTTGGCAATTGGCCTTAGGTTGACTTCCTCTCCATTTCCATTATGTTTATGACTAATTTTCAAGACACTCTATTTAAGGACAAGCCGATAAGTTGAGTGAGATGAGTCAGTGAGGTCGATTCCTTTTATACAGAATATACTTAATAAACAAGGTCCGAATGTATGACCGTCGAGGCTGTCGCTTAAAACAGTATTGAACGTATAAGAAAACTAGCTTCTACCCGCGACTTCGCCCGCGTGGAATTTGGTTATCGCGTTCCTGAGGGATCTATGCGTTTTTCCGGGATAAATAGTAACCTATGTCCTTTCCACTCGAACTATCTCCATGCCAAATTTCATCTCGATTGGTCCAACAGAGTTACTTTCGCATTTATAATATTAATATGGATTGTTTTGTTTATAAAGTTTTGCTCAAAGTGTCTGCTCAAACTTAGACAATAAATTAGTCTATGTAGTAGAAATAAAAACATACAGATATCACAGATCACCAATATATTATGTGTTGTAACGTTACTCAAATTGTACTATTGAGTAAAAATCAACAATTCACTATTTAGTTAATTATTATTAATAAGTAATAACAATATTTAAATACCAAAAAAAGATGAGAAACATATTATTTAGAAACATAAAACTTTTTTCTTTCTAAAGCTAATATCCCCTACAGATAAAGCATAGTGAATTTTATAAAAGAATTTGGTACTTACCTATTTAGTAAAATATGATTTTCTTTAAATTTTCCTCGTCCAATCAAGTGGTGCTAGTTAAAATTCCATCAAAAAATAGAATCTTCAAACGCCGGAAGCCGAACTTTCAACGGAAGGAGTCCGAACGTTTCGCGACCGAATTTAAAAATAGACTGGTCACACTGGAGACAACTTTATTGTGCCGCCGGCAAACACGGGAAATGCATTCAGTCTTCACATGCATTTATGTATTTAAACTAAAAGAAATACTTGAAGCGGTGTGGACAAAAAAGCTCATTATTTCTATTTTCAAAACACAAACACGCTGTCGAAAAATGCAAACCCTGGCTGATCTAATTAGACGAGAAGAAATTTCACGGCACCAAGAGCCATTTCCCCGTCGGAAAAATAGATCAAACGCAGCCAAAGATTAATTTTCACCATAATTATACCTAATTACTCCGTGACCGCGTGTCTATTCAGTAACTAAAAGTTTCATAACATTTTGGCGCCACGTGCATTGCAGTCCAACCGTTTGAAGTTTAAATTATGTTATTTGTGTTTATTCTGGGAGATCATAATATATCTTACTTTACATCCAATCATGTTTGTTTATGTTTATTTTTACGTCGAAGCTTTGCATTAAGCGCGATTTCAAAGATACTACAGTTTATCACGCTGCCCATTAAATTAAAATCATTCGAAATTCAAAAAATGTAAAGAATTCATTGCCGAGCGCTATTTCGAACCAAAAAGCTTCACCCAATTTTGCTGCAATTCTATTTTCAAATTCTGGAGCTGTCACGCGCTTCCTGATCCAATATGGACGGCTTAACCACTTGAGAACTACTCAAGCAAGCAATTACAAATGCAACTCTTTTCGAATAGTTTTAAAGTTTATACTGGAACGGTTTGAAAATGATACTGGAATTAAAATTCCTGATGCGTTTTTGCGTTCCCCTTAACGCAGTCGTGAGCTGTATTTTTAAGTATATAGGGGTCAAATTTCTGTAGTTTATCGGTTTGTAAAGTGGTTATGGATTCTGGTGGAGCAACGGATGCATTCAAGTTTGGAGCGTGATGTGGATATCAAATGATTTTTTTATTGTGATTGACGCCAAAGCTACTGTATATTATGTCACTGAAATAATTTGAATAATGATAAAATGTTTCTTTGATATATAAGTATCTAATTGAGTAAGAATATTCATTTCTAGTTTACAATTTTGTTATTAGGTTATTACCTATCTGTTATAAATACATATTGCCACTTGAATTGAAGATCTTCCTAAAGTCAAGTGCTTTGTATCGTTTGTAACGTTCTGATTAAATAATACTTACCTACTAAGTGGAAATATAAACAAGATTTCTGCTCCAAGTGCATCATCTTCTATCTTCTTCTATTTACGGTCCACTGCTGGGCACTATAGCCCAAACCCTCACGTGATGAGGGGAGGCCCTCATCACGTGAGGGTTTGGGCTATAGTCCCCATGCGGGGTATTTACTATCTTTAAAAAAAAACATACAAATATCTTCTAATAACTAAAATTCTCGTGTCAGTGTTTGTAACCAAACTCCTCCGAAACGGCTCGACCGATTCTTATGTTGGAGTGTATGTTCAGAAGGTCTGAGAATAGGATCTAAGCTAAGTATTTTTCATACTCGAAAAAAACTAAGGCGGTCCGCGGGGTCAGCCAGTGTTATGTTACTATAGGTAGTTAAGTTATGGTTGCAATTGGCACGGCATATCGCGTATCTATCTTCTTCTACTACTACAGCCTATTTGCGTCCCACAGCTGGGCACAGGCCTCCTCTCATCACGAGAGGGTTTGGGCTATAGTCCCCACGCGGGCCCAGTGCGGATTGCGAACTTCTATATTTACTATCTATCTTCTTTTATTATCTATTATATCTACCTACTATATAAAAATGAGTCGGGTTTTCCTCCCTGACGCTATAACTCCAGAACGCACGAACCGATTTCCACGGTTTTGCATTCGTTGGAAAGGTCTCGGGCTCCGTGAGGTTTAAGGCGGTACGAAGTCCGCGGGGTCAGCTAGTTATACTATATAATAAAAGGATATTGTTTTCTGTCTCTTTCTAACTGTCTGTCTGTCTGCTTGTTAGTGTTAATCTCCGGAACTACTGAACCAATTTCAGTGCGGTTCAATGGTAGATAGAGCATCATTCGGAGCTAATAAAGGCTGTGTTTAATTAACATATATTTCATTATAATCAGATATCGGAAAGAAAAATTAAAGAAGAAGTCGCGGGGCACAAAACTATTATTCCTATAAGGCTCGGCCGTGAGTCAATGAGTAATGCGGCCTTACATTCAGGTGCTATGTGACTTTTATAGCGCTGTAATGTTGTTTACTTCGACTGTAGGTCATATAAAGGTAGCGGGAGGTCGCCTGTGAAAATATTTCTGGTTTCAAACCGGTGGTTCCTTCCTAACTCGATAACACGACCTTTGGCATTTATTTTTAACCGACCTCAAACAACAGCTTTTCTTTATTGTCTGCTTCTATAATAATTGTAGGGCTCTATTTGAAACTAAGGGAAAGCATTTCTGGTTTCAAACCTGTGGTTGGTGGTTCCTTCCTAATTTGATAATATGACCTTTGGCTTTTATTTTTAACTTTTGAAACTAAGGGATAGTAAGCGTCCCTATCTTTAAAGGAGTACATTTTCTGCCTATTCTATGATAGGTATATCAGTTATATACCATATCGCTAAATAGTGAGTAGTACATTTTTTTTGGGTCGTGTAATGTTAGCCTACTGGTTTGACCTACCGCCTCTCATGCAGAGGGTCTGAAACTGAACTGAAATTCTGAACCACTGTTTTTTTTTTACCACTGAGATTTTCGGTGAAGTAAAACATCGTGAGGAAACCTGCACACATCTGCGAAGTAATTCAAGGATGTGTGTGAAGTCTCCATTCGCACGTTGGGCCCGCGTGGGGACTATAGCCCAAAGGCTCTCATAATGACAGGAGTCCTGAGCCCAGCAGTGGGCCATAAATACGCTGTTGTGGTGCTGGTGGTATTTTTACTTAGGGGTGATGGACGCTCACTTTTTAACCTAATAGCTTCGACAGAAATTATATAAAAAACAAAACATTTTTCAGGTCGATAATATACTATTACACATGTAGCTTACTAACTTGAAAAAATTAAATAAAAACAAAAATAAATAGATTAGAATTGATAGCTGATTCTGTGGGTAATAGTACATTATAGACCTAGGGTGGTGAATTCGTAAATGTCCCAGATCGCAGGTTTCTGTGGCCCGAACCGAAGGTGAGGGCCATAAATATGCGATCTGGGGCTTTACGAATTACCGCCCGTGGTTTGTCAAAAGTTTTACATCTTGCCTTGGCCAAGAAGTGAGATTTTCTCTCCGCGTAGCGGGCAGAAAATCCCACTTTATGGCCAAGGGTAATGTAAAATTATAAAATATCGTCACACACAACGTTTTGCCGGGCCCCGTATAATAGGTACGCCTAAATATCTCTCGAACTGTTCGTCTGATGTAGCCATTGGATTCTTTTGCATCTCCTGCCATTGAAACTGTACTGTTCATTACAACCGCCAAATGCTGGCGTGGGCCGTCTTGCTTGCCTCCACAATTACCATACGCCTAATCAGCTTTGACAAGTGTCACCCCGACCAAATATTGTCACAGGGAAAGTGTCACCTATGACCTTGTACTTGCAGCTTGGAGTTTTTACGACTTTCCATTATTAAGGGACAGGTTTTTCTAGTATAAGCGGGTCAGAGTTGTAGGACGAATATATTATTTTATGGGCACTTTCTTTGGGTTGTGTTTTTTTTTATTTTTGTTATTTTATTCATTTATTTAATTTTAGACAAGCACCAATTCGCTGATGCGTTGAAATCATATTTTCACTGTTAGAGTTCATTATTTTTATTAAATCTATGTACCTACTGGAATAGGAAGTTCTTTTCAAATTTAGAAGTCTTTTTTAAATGACTAAAGAATAAATAAAACGTAAAATTGGAAAAATATTGTATGTAATAATATTGGATTAATTTGAAAAGTAGGATATTGTTATACATATACATACATTTTTTTAATAATATAGATACATTAAATGTAAGTATTATATTAAATAGAGTTGAAAAAAAATCCAGCGGAAAAATCAAAGTGAGAAAAATACTTGTATTCGGTGAAAGTTTGGGTAAAAGTGAAACCTTTTCTTTCATTTATATGCTAATATAGTAAACTCGTTTTATTTATTGAATAGACGAACCGACGGTAATATATACTAATGGTTGTATTAACATGTAACATCGTTTGTCAATTAACTTTAAAATACTATTACGGATTCAATGCAGTCCAGTTTATACGTAACAATGGAACAAAGATCATCATCATCATTTCAGCCGAAAGACGTCCACTGCTGGACATAGGCCTCCTCCAAGGCTCGCCACTCCGACCGGTCCTGTGCTACTTGCTTCCACCGGTTTCCCGCGACCTTCACGAGGTCGTCGCTCCATCTTGTTGGAGGTCTACCGACAGCTCGTCTCCCGGTTCGCGGACGCCACTCGAGAATTACCGCAGTGTCTCAAGTCGAAAGTCTTCGACCAGTGTGTGTTGCCAGTGATGACTTATGGTTCCGAGACGTTGGCGCTCACGATGGGTCTCATAAGAAGGCTCAAAGCCACTGAGAGGGCAATGGAAAGGGCTATGCTTGGGGTTTCTCTGCGTGATAGAATCGGAGCAAAGATATTTGTACGGAAATTGACTTTTAAAGTAGCCTTTCCTAAACACCTACTAAATATGGTTCGCCGTCATCTTCATATCTTATTCATTTTCATAAATACCTCGGAACTTTTGTCGCAAGATATATTTATATTATACCAATGGTATAGGCAAACGAGCGCACAGCCCACCAGATGGTAAGTGGTGACACCGAAATCCTATGATCCCCCATTAAGAAACCATAAGATCTCGTATGCGTTGCCTACCCTGAGGCCTAACATGGAATGCCTCTGTGCCAGAAATTTCACCGGCTGCCTTAATCCCCTACCGGAACACAACAGTACGAGCACTCCTATTTGGCGGCAGGTTAGCGGGGAAAGACGGTGGTACCACGACAGACCCAGCACCAGGTCCTACCACTAACAAAATTATGCTCCCAAGGTGTCCATTTTAGGAAAATTATCCTACTCAAGGGACAGTGCGTCCTTCATACTTTAGTTTAGAGATCCGTTTAATAATGCAGTTAAATAAATGCTGTTATAAAAAGGTGTGAAAAAAGAAACTATATTAGCTCTTGATTCCTATATCCCCAAAACGCCTCGTTTCGGCTCCGAATGCATCGTCAGGATGTTCACCCTAACAATTTTTGAGAACCTCAAAATCAAACTGAATCAAAGGTTTTTCCTTCTAAGAAAGCTTAAATATGAGCTTCCTGCTATGGTAGTTCGTAAAACAAGGTGTAAAAGGATAAAGTTCCTACAGGATGTGCCAAGTGCCTTTGGCATTGCAAGCATTTTTTACTTAGACGACACCTTCTTACCAACAGAAAGGGTCGTAGGAGAAAAAAAGAGCTTAATACAATCAGCAGCAAAGATGAAGTGTTCAATATGACCTGAACTCCTATCATTGCCATTGTTCCATTTTATGACCGTTTATGATAGATTTTACATTATACATTATATCTCATCAATATTTTCGACGATACGGGGCACTCGTGCGCACCAGTAGCTAAGGCTGTATCTGAATGCCACAGAACAGCCAGTGCGTCAGCGCGTCCAAGGCTATGCGTGGGCGCACTGGCGGCGTGTTAGCTGTGGCTTAGGTTGCGGTTAGGAGATATAAAATAAATCGATTTTGTGGAACGAGTTTTTTTGCTGATAAGTACGTCTTAACATCCTTGAGAACGTCATGTAGAAGAATAAAAAACATCTTACCAAGCGATGTTCCCTGGGATTGTAAAAATATTGAACGTCTTGACAAATTAGCAAAAAGAAACTTTATTAAACTTTTTTGCACATAAAAGCAAGAATAATGTGCAAAAGACCGATTTAATGCTTTGCATGTGGAAATATTCGTCATACCAGCCAAAAGGCTTCCACTTCCACTGCTTGCCGGACATTTACATCGATTGGGATACTATAGTTAAACTCTATAAAAATATAATCCATAACTCCACCAAACGTAACACACAAACCATCAGAGAGGAGCAAATATTACAACCACACTTACGGTCGGTTGATTCAAGCACAGTTGACGGACTCCTGGTCGTTAAACATGGCCGCCGAGCTGTCATTCCATACAGAAACGTCATTTGGCCCTTACTAAGGGCGCGTTGATTCAAAAAGTCCGTTAAAGTTATCGTTAAATATTTTATATGGGACAAAATGGCATGCCATATTTAACGACCATGAGTCAAGCACATAGACAGAAGCTATTATTTAAAGAGAAGAAGAAGACCACGAGTCAGTCAACTGTACTTGAATCAACCGACGCTTAATCCATGCCCACAGGCAGCGTTATCTATAAATAAATATCTTTTCAACGTCCAAAAACACAAAGAACTAATTAAAACCTTACAAAAAAGTCTACGGTCACAGTCACAGGCCTGTGTGTCACACTGTGAGCAAGTGAAACAAAAAGTGGTGGCAAAAAATCAATTAAAATTACTTCCCACGGTAAAAAAATAATTAAGATTGAAAATAGAAGCACAGGTAAGGAACGTCTCAGCAGGATAAAGCCCAGACTTCACAGATAAGCATAAAATAATTTTAACGAAGCGCTATCTGTGGAGATGGACGCTATCTCTTTGTAAGTCCCGCCATCTATTTTTAGAATGTGATAACAAACCAAATAAGGTTTCATACCACAGAGTGCCACAGACTCAACTAAACTTTATCTGGGAAAATATTTCATGAATATAAATAGTTAATGTTTATTTAAGTAAAGCAAAAAAAATATCCTTTACTTAGCTTTATTTATACAATGTCAATGAATGTAAAGTTTGCCGAAAAAAAATAGCTATATTTACAAATACCGTACGTAAGTAGTCGTCAGTCAGTATTACTAAAACAACGAATTGATCACAATATTATATAACATTTATTCTTTCATTGATATTGTTTTTTCGGTTTTCTATTTGAATAGGTGTAGCAGTTTGAAATAAGTAGTACTAGCGGTCGATCTCAATAAAAAATGGTTTATCTATAAGTAGTTCCATTTCTGAGAACGACTTTTAGAATTTTGGAGATATTAATTTATTGCGGTTCTCTTTCATCGTCATCATCATCATCATTTCAGCCGAAAGACGTCCACTGCTGGACATAGGCCTCCCCCAAGGCTCGCCACTCAGACCGGTCCTGTGCTACTTGCTTCCACCGGTTTCCCGCGACCTTCACGCGGTTCTCTTTATTTCCGACCAAAGCTCTGGTACTCGTAGATTTCCCACGATTAATTTTCGTGCCGCTGGCTCGTCACAGACCTCCACTCATCACGAAAGGGTTTGGGCTATAGTCCCCACGCGGCCCCAGTGTTGATTGAGGACTTCATACATGTCCTTACTTTCGTTTCCTCGCGATGTTTTCCTTCACCGAAAACCTCAGTGGTAAATTAAAATTCAATTTCGAAAATAAGTAACTCGGATGTACTAGCCGGGATCGAACCCCCGACTCTCTGAAAGCACTGGGCCTATATTCGAAGTCTCTCGCTGTTCTCTATAGGATCGCTCACGCGTCGCGTGATCTTTAAGCAGCTAGATTTAAAGTTCAACTTGACGCGTGAGCGATCCTATAGGGAACAGTGAAATCCCTATTTAAGAATTCGAATATAGGCCCTGTAGTAAGTAGTGGTAGTTGTTTAGTGGAAAAGATGGAGTTTGTGTTTAATAATATATTTTTGTTGCAGGTTATGAATTAACTTAAATACAGGGACGAAGTGACACTGCGATGAAACTACGATCTGATACTAACAGGACTAATTAAACTAATTATTTAAGTGTGTCTGTGGCGTGAAAATCACAAAGTGAAGTGAAGTGTCGAAGACGATCCGGTGTTGGTAAGTTCACTTTTATTACATACTATCTGACCCCGCGGACTTCGTACCGCCTTATCCGCCGAATCTTTTTTTTTGGGTATGAAAAATGGCTTACGTTCTATTCTCAGATCTACTGAACATGCACTCCAAATTTCATAAGAATCGGTCGAGCCGTTTCGGAGGAGCGTGGTTACAAACACCGTGACACGAGAATTAGCTTTCAAGGTAAACTGTTAGAATCAATTGGTCCCAATTTTACACATGAATGAAGTAGGTAATGGATAAGGTAGGTATTTGAACTTAATGTTACCTTAAATTTCTCTCGCACTTATAAAAACGTTCGAAAACCAAAGAACATCGACATAGCATCTGTTGACGAGAAATCACAAAATGCGAGTTATTATGGTTACGAATATGCGCCCACGATTTGGAGCCATCATAATCATAAACCATCCTCTTTATTTTGACAAAAGCCATAGAGTTGACCCACTACGAAACGTCGTAAAATGGAGATAGTGATCTCGCATTGACAAACTGTGGCAATTTGTGTTTATCTGTGGTTAGTGGCGTAATATGGGATTAGTCAAGTAATCTAGTAATCTTAAGATAATGCTAGGTTAATTATCATCATTAACTGTAGTAAAAATTAAGTAACTATCCTATACATATATTTTTATTATTATAAACTTTTTTAAGTACTATAGTCTATCTATATATATATATATAAAACAAGAAACTGACTGACTGACTGACTGATCGATCAACGCAGAGCCGAAACTACTGGTCGTAGAGAGCTGAAATTTGGCATGCAGGTTCCTTAGTGAACGTTGAGGAGCACTAAGAGAGGATTTCCCGAAATTCCCACGGGAACGGAAAAAAACGGGATTTTTCATTTTAATATTACTGCGCATACGAAGTTGCGGGGAAAAGCTAGTATTTTATAAACGTTTTTCATGTTCATTAATGATTTTATATACAAACAAATCATCAATATTAATTTTCATATTTTTTACCTAATTGACCTGTTACTCTGTGTCCTTTCGTCGATTCGTTGTCTACTAACTATGTAACACATTGAACCAGTTATTATGAATAACCGTCAATCAATTGAAGTTCTGGATTTTCTCCTGATAGTCGACAAGAATCAAAAATTCGAATTTTGCTACTTTGTTATACTATTAAATAAGTTATTAATAAAAAAGTATACGTCTAAGAACATTTTAACTCGATTAAATAATAGGGATGACAACTTTTTTTCCTTAGTCTATCAGGAAGATTATTGAAAAGTATTGGACACGTATTTTTTCTTTTTTCACGTAATCAAACTTATACGGAGATATATTGAGTTGAAACGTCGCGTGACGTCACGGTTAGGTACGATTTATAAGTACCTAACGGTGACGTAGTTAGCCTCCACTCTCAAACTTTAATGCGTTTTAACTTAGTTATTCTTTGTTCATTTGATAAAACAAAAAATACGTGTCTAATATTTTTTTATTACCTGACTGACGGACTATTAGAATTTTGATTTCTTCACCCTGTCGTCATCCCTATTCTTACAATTAACGATTCCATGTAAATACCAGTTGTCCTGAGCGCGGAAAATGTACTTCATAGTCAAACTGTCAAACCGGCCGTCCACTTGCTGGCAGACAGGTCTGCAATTCTGCATTGGCTCTAATTCGCGTGTCAACGCTTGATCGATCAATTGCCTCGATTGATACGAGCTGCGCAAGCGCTGCTGCGTGGTCCGAGGGAAAAGCGAGACTCAATGAATAGGTAGATAAGCTGTGGAGAAGAATGATCGTTTACAAAGCAGAGTTTTTGAACGAGAGTTCAAATTAGGGTAAACTTTATAAATCAAGAGTGAATTTTAATTTCCCCAACAAAAAAGGCCAAAGTACTCCTTTTGTCCAGATATATTAAAACAAATTCTAAATTTATTTTATTGTTAGGTATTCTATTCTTCTTTTTTTTGTTAAATGTAACCAGAGACAAGATTATTTACGTGGACTGACAATCTCCTTACAACAACAACAACAACAAAAATACTCTTTATTGAACACCTATACAAAACACAGGAAATATAGACTAATAGGTAAACAAAAGGCGGACTTATCGCTAAGCAGCGATCTCTTCCAGTAAGTCGATCTCCTTACATTGCGGCGTACATCGGAAAAGCATGGGAAAGGCTCTGTATGTGAGCAATATCCAGGAGCGCTTCAAATTTCCTTATAGGCTGCCTAAGGAGCGACATCTATTATCGCATTTAAACACTTATTTCGCACGTATGCTAATTTGTATGAAGGTTGTCATTCTAGGTTTACCTTCTTCTATGATCTAACTCTGCTATCCTATAACTTGTACCAATCAAAACTGTGCTGCAAACAAATAAGACCAGCAACAAAGTTATTGCCAGCTCCACGCATGTCTATATACATACTTCTACTGTATGTTATAGACTATAGTACACTTGGTTGGTAGATAATTGTATATTATACAACATATTAACAGATTTCCAGTGTTTGTAATGCCTTGAAAGTTCATGGTTGTATTCAAATTACGGCTTTCCTTGAGAACGGAATATGAAAATTATTTTTTGTTTAAATAATCTTCTTTTAATATTTTCTAATCAAAATTTGTTGACTTCAAAAATACATATTCACTGCATATATTTATAACGGTTTTTTTTTTTTTGATTTGTTTTTTTTTTCTCAGAGTAGGTACCTAATTGTTATTAAACTTTTTACTAAGTAGGTAGGTACTTAAACGGTATTAAGGGATCTTTACTATAAAGACGAACTCCAACGTTACAGTCAAAAGAAAACAAAGTGCTTACATATCACTTCAAACCCCACCCAATCAAGGATTTTTTCGAAAAGTGAATAGAAACTTGATAATGCCGCCATTTTAGAGCATTCAAGATAAAGACTTCGTTTTGTTTCGAGCATTTGTGCAATTTCGATGGCTGTCTGATGGTGTCGCCCTTAGACAGTGCTCCCACACATACTTACAGTCATTCATACCTATTTACCATCACATCATACCTACACTCACACGGACACCCACACACGTACACACTCACACTGGGACCTCTGTAAACCAGCGTCGGAACGTCTTGGCGTTTTTGGACCAAAGCTGAGCTGATACCGTTTTCAAAAATTTCCGCATGTTAATTAGGAATAAGGTATGTAATTAGTTTTAAGATAGGATATTTGGAGTTTTGAAATAAATAATTCTCATTCTCATTGAAAATGAAAATGCAAATATTTATTCAGCAAATAGGCACTGGCTGGGCACTTTCACACGTCACTTTTGAATGAATTTACCAGCGCTTCCTAGACCCATTGCTTGAGAAGAAGCGCCGCAACAAACTCAGCATAAGGACTTTTTTCAAAATTTTAAACATACAGATTCAGATTACGTTTACATTAATATGTATGTTAGATATTGAAAATTAATCTTCATTTTATGAACACAGAGGTTAAAAGTGTTGCAATTTCTAAACGCAATATAGATGTAATCTATGACAGCTAAGAGAACTGTCATTAGCTTGGCTATTGTTTTGGCGGTTGATAATATTGTAAAACTTGTGAGCTTGTTATTAAAACCAGTTTAATAGAAGAGTTGGAGGTTTTATTTGAAGGAAGTTTATATCAGAAGTGGGATAAGAATCCCAAGATGGGTCGGCGACGGGCTAAGCACAGACGCCGCCGTGAAAGTAGTAGTTCTTCGGAAGAATCATCTGCATCTTCAGTCAAGAATCATCAACGAAAAGTAAAGCGGCGCAGGGGGAAGTCTAAAACGAAAGATCGGTCGAAAGCCAGTCGTTCGCGAAGCAAGATTCGAACAGCGGAACCAGTGATACCGGCAGTAGTAGGAGAATTATCCATCAGCAGTACACAGGCGGCGAGTTATGACAGTGAGCGTGGTTGTGGAGTCAGTGAGGAGCGGCTTACACCGGCGTTACCACCTCTGGCGGTTGGTGGCACGTCGACACCACAGGTACTCGCCGGCAGTGGATCAGGTCAGAACATTTCATCTAATTCAAATGCGATGTTGAACTGTAGTGCGCCATTACCTCAAGTTGGAGCTGAACCAAGTGTAACCAGTCAGAACAATATGTCTAATGTGTTACTAAATTTGAACGATGTTTCTCAGCTATTGCAATCGCTAGTTGTGCCGCCACAACAAGTTGTACAACCGTTGTTCAGTGGTACTATTAATATGGTACCAGAATTTGATCCATCTGTGAAGGATCATCGTATTGACTTATGGATAGCTAAAGTAAATGAATGTGCCGCTATTTATAAATGGGATGATGCTCACATAATGCATTATGCACTTCCAAAGCTTGTTGGTAATGCTAAGAGATGGTACAATGGTCAAGTAAAACATTCTCACAGTTGGGAACAATGGCAGATTACTGCTCAAAGCATTTTCAAGTGACATAAACTACGGTATTCTTTTGACAGAAATGTTAGACAAGCACTTGAAATTTGGTGAAAGTGTAGATGAGTATTATTATGAAAAAATAGCACTATTAAATGCATGTGATATTACTGGAAGGAAGGCCGTAGATTGTGTCATTCTTGGAATAGAAGATAGGACTGTGCGTTCAGGTGCATCATCAGCAAGGTTCACGGAACTAGACGATTTGTTTAAATATTTAAAAGATATGTGTAAAGAACAAAAAGATATGCACAAAAACTCTTTCAATAATAGGAACAGACAAATTCATATTATTTGTAACAGATGCAATCAACCCGGCCATAAAGCATTTCAATGTGGCTTAAATTCTAATCAAAATAACCAAACATCAACATTAGTGTGTTACAATTGCAAGGAGAAAGGTCACAGGGTACAATATTGTACCAAACCATTAAAAAAATGTGAAGATTGTAAGAAATTGGGACATACAACTGAACAATGTACAGCAAAGAAATTTTTAAAAAATAGTGATAAACGTGTTCTATTGATTGACAGCGCAAGTGCTAGTAATTTGAAATATTACAAACAGGCTTGTATTAATGGTAATAATTGGTTAGAGAGTTTCATCGATCTCGGTAGTGACTGTACATTAATAGCCAAACAATGGGCTCAAAAACTGAACTTAGTCATTACTAATGACAATTTACCAGCAGTTCGAGGTATTGCAGGGATTAATATTCCATTATTAGGAAAATGTATCTTTATATTACAAATTGATTCGGTTCAATCTGAAATCACTGCTTATGTCATTGATGATACCTATTTGCATACACCGTTACTGGTTGGACAAAATTTTACAGAATTGCCTGATATTGTCATCACCAAAACTGAAAAGTCACTTAACTTTTATTCTCACAAAATTGATAGTGCAATTGCTCAAATTACCCCGGATGATGTGCATAATGAAAAATGTTTGCTGCATGTCCTTTCTGATTGCACAATAGATGAAATTGGCTTGTTGAGTTGTTATAGTGATGATCTTAAAAATTCTGATATATATATAAAGGGAAGTTATAGAAATGTTAATGGGATGGAGTACTGTGTACAAGAAGGGATATATAAAGTTTGTGATGGTAAATGTGATGTTGTTATTGTTAATGTAAATGACTCTAAGGTCCCTTTGTTTTTCATACAAGATTCACTAGTAGCTCGTGGGTACTCTATCACTTTGGATGAAACTCCAAAATCTACACAAAATGTCCGACAGATAAACACCAACCATAGTTCAGAATTATTGAAACGCGACGAGCTGTGTATTAATTCTAATTTGACAGATAAACAAAAAGACGAGGTTATTCAACTTGTCAATAAATACCGTGATTGTTTTGCTCAAAATTTGTCAGAGTTGGGCAGTACTAAAATAGCAGAATTAGACATAAAATTGAGTGATGATATACCGGTTGTTTATCGGCCTTATCGTTTGAGTCATTCTGAAAAAGAAGTTGTCCGCGATATGGTAAAGGAACTCTTAGATAATGACATAATAGAAGAGTCTGAGTCACCTTATGCGAGTCCGGTCATATTAGTGTCAAAGAAAACAGGCGGTTATCGTTTATGCGTTGATTATAGAGCCTTGAATAGGAAAACAATTAAAGATTTATATCCATTGCCCCGCATAGACGATCAGATAGATCTACTGAGCGGTAACAAGTACTTCATTAGTTTAGATATGGCCAGTGGCTATTATCAAATTCCAGTGAAAAAAGAGTGTAAACATCTGACGGCGTTTATAACTCCCGATGGTTTATACCAGTTTCGAAGAGCACCTTTTGGACTAGCAAATTGTCCAGCTGTTTTCCAACGTACAGTCAACAAAATGCTGGGTAAATCAAAAGATAAATGTGCAGTGGCTTATATGGACGATCTTTTGATAGCCGGTAAAACGTTTAATGAATGTATGCAAAAATTAGATCAAACATTTCAATTACTGAGAGAAGCTGGACTGACATTAAATGTCAAAAAATGCAAGTTTTTCGAAACTGTTATAAACTACCTGGGCTTTGAAATATCAGAAGAAGGAGTTAGACCTGGTAAAGGAAAAATAGAAGCAGTAGAGTCATTTCCAGAGCCGAAAAATGTACATGAAGTTCGACAGTTTGTAGGTCTCGCCAGTTACTTTCGAAAATTTATTGAAAAGTTCTCATTGATAGCAAGGCCATTGACTGATTTAACGAGAAAGAATGTATCTTGGACCTGGGACGAACGTCATAGAGAGGCTTTTACGACATTAAAGAGTAAATTGATTCAAAGGCCAATTTTGAGCCTTTACAATCCTGAGTATATAACAGAATTACATTGTGACGCTTCAAAATCCGGTTTAGGTGGTATCCTATTCCAAAAACAGACTCCAACCTCAAGCCTACAACCGATAGCTTATTTTAGTCGAAAGACCACAATAGACGAAGAGAAAATGCATGCCTATGAACTAGAAACACTAGCTGTTATAGCCTCCTTACATCGCTTTAGGGTGTATTTGTTAGGCAAACAGTTTAAGATCGTTACTGACTGCAGCGCTCTCCGCTCGACGTTCGCTAAAAGGGATATAATTCCTCGCGTCGCGCGTTGGTGGATTGCGTTACAAGAATATGACTGTAATATTGAGTATAAACCAGGTTGCACTATGCAACACGTCGATGCAGTAGATTGATAATTGATAGGAGTTTATTCTACTGGAAGGCGAGAATGGCTCAAATTGATGAGTGAAGGTCTCGATGCAGTAGATTGAGAAGACTGTATTCTACTGGAAGGCGAGAATGGCTCAAATTGATGAGTGAAGGTCTCGATGCAGTAGATTGATAATTGATAGGAGTTTATTCTACTGGAAGGCGAGAATGGCTCAAATTGATGAGTGAAGGTCTCGATGCAGTAGATTGAGAAGGCTGTGTTTTACTGGAAGGCGAGAATGGCTCAAATTGATGAGTGAATGTCTCGATGCAGTAGACTAATAATTGATAGGGTTTTATTCTACTGGAAGGCGAGAATGACTCAAATTGATGAGTGAAGGTCTCGATGCAGTAGACTAAGAGAATTATATGCAACTGGAAGGCGAGAGTGGCTCAAATTGATGAGTGGAGCTCTCGATGCAATGGGAAGAAAGTTTTCACATGCTCACAGGGGTGAAATGTCAATAGGATAATATGATATGAAAGAGTTTGAGGACAAACATAGAAAGGTCAGGTAGGCCGAACATGTAACTGATAATTTGATTTTGATGATATTTATTAACGTTAATGACGTATAAATGGTAGGTGAGGATGACCTGATGGGTCAAGTCTTCGATTTGTTTTCTTTAATTAATGTTAACTAGATAGTAGAATTTAACTTTTTTTTACTTTGTTATTTTAAAGTGTGATGATAGGTAGGTAGTAAATTACATGATGCCACTGGAAAATGAGCAACTTGTTATATATAAAACTTATGATAAATTATTATAATAACAATAAGCTAAGTTTTTGATACAATTTGATTGGAAATAATTTGTAAGAAAGATTAACAGGACTATGTTTTATGGTTATAGTAAAGGGTAAATTGTCAACATTCTGTTTCAATTACATAGTTTGAGGACAAACAATGTTAGGTCAGGTTGGCCGAATGTTAGATATTGAAAATTAATCTTCATTTTATGAACACAGAGGTTAAAAGTGTTGTGTGACGCCGGCTAGCTCGTCACGATGGATTTCTTCGTCCAAGGTCTTTCTTCGGTACTAATACTGCAGGTGAAGCCCAAGCGGACTCACATTCCTCTATGATACCTTCTTTGAGCATCTTGTCTATCTCCGCCTTCATTAATTCCTTTTTTGCAGGTGTAAGCCGGTATGGTGGAACTGAAATTGGTGCGTGGTCCCCAGTATCAATATGATGCTCCACTATTGGAGTGGGTGCTCCCCCTAGACTGAAGACTGCAGCATTTTGATCCAGAATTTCAGTTAATTTCATTTGCTCTTGTTTGCTCAGCATGAAACCCTCTTCAACTCGAAGTATGCTGGAAGCAGCTATTTTAACTTGAGCCGGAGCATTAGATTCGTATTGTAGCGGATACTTCTCGCCACCTGGAAAGCACCATGTTGAATTAGCAAAGTCCAAACTAAGCTGTGTTGCCTTCAAAAAATCTATGCCTAATAAGGTTTCATTATCTTCGGCTTCTGGCAAAATCAGGAATTCCGTAGGTATGACTTTATTTTTAACTTTGACATCTACAGTAGTAATTAAAACCTTCCCAATTTGAGAAGAACCATCTGCCAATTTTACTCTCATTTCCTTCTCGCAGAATGGTTGATTATTTTCTTGTAATAAGAAGTAGAGCTTCTGTCCAGCAATACTCTTCTTGGCAGCTGTGTCAAGTAGTGCTCTTCCCCGAATGTTGAAAATGTCAATTCCCAATATGGGACGCTGGTGTCTGACTGAAAACTGATATTCCTTATCGCCATATCCATTAACAGCATCCATGGGGTTTTCAGGTGAATTTTCAGGGTTTTGTAATATATGTGTATGGTCTTTCAAATTCTGAGAGGACTCTAAAAAATTCATAGAAGAAAATGTTATTTGTTCAGTCCTTCTGAGACTAGCTATACTGTGACCCTCACTAGACACAGTTGTGCAACTGGGACTAGCTAAATTGTGGCACACTTGCACAGTAGTATTTGGCAAATGTGTTGTGTTAGGCAAGGTCCCAGGTTCAGTGTTAGAGACTTGTGGTATTTGAAAATTACTATTGTTACCTAGCTGTTTTGCAGAAGGCTCTGTAAACTGAATGAAAGATGGTACCTCCAACGAGTCATCCTGGGAATTATTATTAAAACTACGAGATGTAGGAGACCCTGTAAACCTATCTTCAAAAAAGAAATTTACAGGAAGCACATTATAAAAATCATCAAGACAAAACGGATTGTCCTGGTGAATGGTACTTTGACTGTTAGGTATACAATTAACATAATTACTCACAGGAGAGAGCGGCTTACCCGGAGTCGTTGACCCCTGAGTGGATGTACCCTGGCAGCTGACGGAACAGAATGCAGCATTACATTTGTCACAATTTGACCGTAACACACCTTTTTGCCCACAACCATAGCAATATATAGCATTAGCATTCAAGTCCATAACCTTAGTGTCACTATAAGCACTGGTGTCTTTTTTACCACTTAACTTACGACATTCCTCACGGTTATGTCCATGCACTTTACAATATACACAGTAACGACGTTTAGGAC